>MEJB01000014.1:3367271-3380551 GCA_001752375.1 Rhazya stricta | reverse complement strand
CATCCAGCACAAATAACCAAATAAAGTCATAGTTTTCCCTTGGCCAAAACATAACATCTAAACAGCCCCTATGTTGAATAAGAAAATATGACTCTAATTATCCAAAGGTCTAAATAAATAACTAAACCTCATCATTAGCACAAAAATTTTCATATTTAATTAACATACCCAGCACTTTAATGCACAAATAAATAATAATAAAATAATTATTTTAAATCTTAATTGACACACAACATTAAACCCCCGCCAAGTCATGTCTGAAAATAACAAACAATAAAATCAGTGTGATCTTACGAATAATGTAAATCATACATGGAGAATAACTAGTATCATATAAAATGTACGGAAACGATCAACGCAAGGTGCCTGATCGCACTTACTATCGTCATTAAAGTGGTAATCGTTATGCTTGGCAGATGAACTTTGAATACAGTCAAGCGTCGACATCTATGTCTATGGATTCAGACAAAGTTTTGCTTAGAACAGAATCGTGTGAGAGACTAGGAGTGGAGCAATAGAGTGGGCAATCTGATATTAACTTGATACGGCTATATGTGGAGAATGGTAGAGAGAGTATAGAGAGATGAGAGGAGATTGTAGAATACGATGATGTCATGATTGCCCAACAGTCGCGTGTAGCGGAATATGAAGTGAGCAAGGACGACGGGCGAGGAGTTAGGAGATTCGATGGATTTATGTTTAAGAGCGTATAGACATGAATACACAGTCAGTCTTCTTTGACGATAGCATCCATTATATAACACATATATGATTTCCATTTTGTGTGTAACACATAAACTTGGATATCGGTACTCTCTACCAAGAATTTCTTTTAGGAGACTAAATACTTTTATCCTTATCATAAGGAGAGAGTAAATATAATGCTCTGATAGTTCATATGATAGGTCCAGTTTTGGTTGGGATAGTTTTTTCTTAAACAAAGTACTTTTCATAAGGAGAGGTAAATAATATGCGGTTTTAGATTTCAAGATGCTATAAGAAATTAAGAACAAATTTGATTTTGGATTATAAGACTTTTATTTTGAATTTTGATGATTTTGGCTTTTGATGAGTGGATCATTGAGTTGAATTTCTTTTTTTTTTTTTTTTGAGATTGTTAAATTTCTTCTTTTAAGAAGTTAATATGATTTTATTTGTATTTGAGAAGAATAAGATTCTCTATTGGAATTTTGAGGAAAGGAAATGGAATATGTTAAACAAATATGTCAGTTTAGATCTAATGCAATTTATGAAGTGGTGATATAAGTGAGCTTATCAATATATAGAATAGTGTTTACAGATCTTTCAGAATTATARAGGGTCAAAATGTGATTAATGGAGGAAACAGTTAAAATACCACTGACATATCTAGTGTTCTTTTAATATTCAAGAAGGTTTATGAGATTTGGTTGGGAAACTAGTCTTGCTAATGGAAGTAATGATTGTGTACCTATTTTTCACCATGGGGAGCACCTATGTTGTTCGAGAAGAAGAAGGATGAATCCATGAGGATATAGAGTTGACCAAGGTGACTATAAGGAATAGGTAACCATTGCCTAAGATTGATGATTTGTTTGATCGACTTCAGGGTACTAGATATTTTTCTAAGATTGATTTGTGATCCAGCTACTATCAGTTGAGAGTCAGAGAAGAGGCAACGTAGGAATGAGAAAATGAGATGCGCACTAAGTACCCACAACTTTTTAGTGAATTCTAAATTTTGAGGACGAAATATATTTTATGGGGTAGGATATTGTAAYACCCGAGATTTATTTTTCGTTTTTACAAACTTTATATAATTATATAATTTATATTATAATCCACTAATTAGTTACATTCATAATTTTTAATGATCTGATTATTTTGCAGCGAAAGGATTTGGAGGTCATAACGTTCGATGTGCCAATTAGAAATAAATTATTATTTCTGTAATTGGTTATTTATTTATGCATTATTATGTGAGTATATCTATTTAAATGAGAGATTTTATTATTTTAATTTAATTAGAAATATTTAGTTAATTAATTTAGACTTGACCGATTAGAGTCCGTTCTCTTCTTATCTAAATCTAAAACCAGATTTAAAGTTCGATTTTAGGTCAGAAGAAAACTAATAGATCTTAATTTAGTTGGGCTTAGTTGGTTAAGGAATAAAAATGACCCACGAAGAAATTTTGGTTAGGGTTAAGTTAGTTTTTTCAAAAAAAATATATTTATGACCTGAAGAAGATGACTGTTTATCTTCTTCCTTAAACATAAACCCTAACCCGCCGCCGCTTCCTCCCTCTTCCCTCACCGACGCCGGCCTTCCCTCCCTCCCCTTCTCTCTCTCTCTCTCTCTCTCTCTCTCTCTCTTCCTTCTCCGCCGATGCCGAATGTCGATTGCCACTCTATCTCCTCTGTTCTCCTCATTGTCGAGCGATCATGAAACCAGACGACCAGGCGATCAGGCACCTTGCGTTGTCTGTTTAAACTAGTTGCGCGTGCACCGTACATTCGCGACCAGGGCTACTATGCGCCGTTCGTTCGCACGCCAGGAGTGCATCCTTTTTTCAAGTCGATTGACACTATTACGCCTAAGACTCAATACTACATCTAAGGTTCGGAATTCAAGGTGAATCCTTAGTTTCGTTGTTTAAATTAACCAAATGGCTTAGGTTTTGTATTATGTAATAATAATTGAGGTAAAATATGGAGTATGTTTAATATGAAATTTAAGTTAGTATGATAAAGAAAAAGGAGAATATGTTTCTAGAAATATATTGGAATACAATTTAATATGAAATTTAAGGTTTAAACGATAGAGTAATGTACATTGTGACCGTATTGATATTATTATTGTTGTTTTAAGAACGATTAGGAGTCATGAAATTAAGTTATACTCTTAGTAGTTTGATTATTAAAGACATGAAATTTAAACTCGAAAATTATTGGTTAATGTCACATATAGGAAAAATGATAAATGTATTAATGGTAACACCTATGTTAAATGAATGAATTTAGTTAAACAAATTTCAAATGACTATTCTTTGTGTAATAATATTAGAACGCTTTTGGCACATTGACGTCGTGGGTAGGTAAGGCACTCCGCTAGCGATTTAAAGTAACCAAATTTACTAAGGACTTCAAGTAAGTAAATCTCTTTCTTTAATGTAAGTAAATGTCGACATTTCATTAGTTATAATGCAAGTGTATTTTTATTATGATTGAATCTCTCTATGTGAATGGACTGTGAGTTTATGGTTTATATTGATGTAAGTGAATTCCCACATCCTCATTTATGGTGATGAATGTATATTGTTATTTGATTGAATTGTCCTTATGTGAWGTGATTTATGATATTTTTCCAAGTGTATGAATTTGCTACTTGTTGACATATTGAAAATTTTTAAGTTCAAAGTTCATGAGGTCCATGTTCATGTGCATATAGTCTGAAGTATTTTTCACCATTCTCTGGCATGGTCATAATCATGCATAAGCAAAACAAGTGTTTTAAAGAATGAAGTTTGGAAAAGCAAATGTTTTGAGGAATGAAGTTATGAAAAAATGAGATTTTTTATGAATGATTTCCAAATGTTAAGGATTTCGAAAAGAGGTATAAAGCCTAGACCATGAAAGGTGCAAGTGGGAAATAGGACGTGAGGGGCCTGGCGCACCCGACCTAACTCGCTTGTTGGGTAGGAATGTAAGTAATATTAACCTCTTTTGAGGTGAAAGTGAAAGGAAAAGATTAAGTAATGTTAACTGCTTTGCGGTTCTATTGGTAGAATGTGATCGGGTTCCAAATAGTAATTGCCCACTGTAGAGCTTAATGGCTAGGTGTTATACTAAGTGAGCTCACGATTTGAAAAGGGAAATTTTTGGAAGCTTTTGACAAAGTGAAATTTTTGAACATCATGAACATATAGTGCATGATACATGCATTCATGCATGGGATTTACTTATTGAGCTTAGTAGCTCACCCCATATTCCCTTATTTTACGTTTTAGGTAATGACTAGCCAGATGACGTGTGGAGATCGTTTGGGGAGTTGACTTTGATACCCAAGAGTCTCATGTTAATTAAATTTTGTATTGATTTATGAACTTGTTAAATGTTTAAATTTATTCGATTTCTTTCAAAAGCTTTCGCTGAATTTTAAATCTATGAATATTTTATTGGTAAATTATATTATTGGGATTTGAAGTGATTTCATTATATATGGAGTATTAGAAATGTTTGGCGTGAGATTTTCTGATTATATACAAGGGGAATATGTTGATATTACAAAGGAAAATTTGTCGAAAGTTTTGCTGACTCTTTGCATTACAAGATCTAAAATTTTTATTTTCTTCAATTTCCACAATATATGTAAATGTAATTGGTGACATTCTCGAGTTAGGATATTCCCTAGTCTAAAGGTGTTACCATGTTTCAAAAGGATAAATGTGACATTATTTGTAGTTTTCACCTGTTTGAGTATGGAAGAATTGTTTGTAGACATGCTTTATCAGTTTTAATTTGCAATAGTGTGAAAGTATTATCCGATTGTTATATTTTGAGGAGGTGGAGGAGAGATGTGCCTATGGCTTACATTGATCAATTATGTTGGATGTGTTAGTACAGTTGAGCAGGATAGATATGATCAGTTTTATAGTAAATTTGCTAAGGCACCCAATATGGTAGTCGACGACAAAGTACGAACTCGAAAGTTGTTGGATTGGGTAGAAAATATAATTAATGAAGATTCCAACTTTAGGGCTAGAACAAGTTGTGGTAATGATCTCCTTTAGGTAAAAAAATACTTTAACTGATTCGGCTAATGGAGAAGTGAAAAARACATCAACACYTTCTATTTTGGATCCAAAATTTCAAAAATAATGGGAGCGCCWAGAAAACTTCGTCAAAAAGGGCCATTAGAGTCTTCTACCAAGAAAGGAAAGCTATGTTTTTTTTATGTAAATGATATTATATTGCATAAATGATCAAATATAATTATGTTACATTTTATTGGTATGCAAGTTAGTTCAAAACCAAGACAAGGCATGGACCTTTGTATATTAGTGTACAAGAAACAAAAGCAATCATTCAGTCATCACAAGAATTAAATCCGTTGTCATATTTACAATAGTTGATGGTATGTAATGTTATAGCGAGTTAGTGTGTTAGTTGCAATCAAAATGAAGAATTAGTAAATTGTGTGCCTCATTGCAGGGTGCTCACTATCAACCTTGGAGTGAACTATACAGAGAAAATTTTGTGCCTACATGGGATAGGTCCAACATCAATGCCAGCGCATGAATCCAAGAAAGACAAAAATATAGAATACTGAATGTCATGTTTAATCCATTTTTGATGTGTTTTGTCTATGCACATTTACTACTTTTTGTTCATGGGTTCGAAAATGTTTTATTTAAATTTGGTTACRATTAAAGTATAWTTTGCTGCTAATGTAGTATGATTACTTGATAACTTGCTCAAGGGCATTTCCTTTGTTGATATTATTATATAATAACTTGTTTTTACAGTTTGCTACTTCTACTGCTCACTATTGCATTCATGTACCAAATCCTTTATCTTGATCTAAAGTATCTATTTCGCCTAGCTGCAAATTTTCTCATTTGTAGTTCGAATTGAACACTATCAATAATTTCAGCCCTTGCTTATRTGCACCAAATCCTCTATATTGATCTAAAGCAACTACTTCACCTAGCTGCAAATTTTCCCATTTGTAGTTCGAATTGAACACCATCAGTAACTTCAGTCCTTGTTCCTCTGAGATTTTCATGAATTAAGTGCATATTCAATCAAGAACATCACCTAGATCATAACTAGAGTGATGCATTGAGATCTCTTTATACTACAATACATTGATCACCTTCCTGAATGGAGAAAGAACCTCTTGATATATCATTTCTAGTGTTATGTCTTACTATATTGCTTCATAGTTAGCAGCTAAGCCTACTTGAGAATCATTGCGTATAGACTCAAAAGTCATGTGTTCATCAACAGAGTGTCCAGTGTCTCCAAATTGAAGCATAGTTTTTCTTTTGACATTTCAATCCACAAAATGCAATATTTTTCAGAAAATACTTTAGAAATTCCTTTCACAAGATCATAATGTCCTGCATCTCCAAATCAAGACTAACCAATAATTTGTAAAAAATACTTAAACAGTCAAATATATCGTCTCTGGTTCGACAAAATTCTCAAAGTATAGAAGATGATTCACAATGAAATCCCTAAGTAATGGTAAAAATGAGAAGCAAATGGTCAATGAGGAATACAAAATCCAAGTTTCTTCGTCCATTGTATACATGAATCTAGAAGTATTAATGAAGATTATCTAAAAGCAAAGAACCGATTTAGGAGTCCTTTCATAGTAAACTCCTTCAACCAAATGAATTTCCTATAAAAAAAAGGGTAGCTCAATGGATTACCAAGAAAATAACTAGGATTTCAGAAGATGGACAACAAATTGGGTCGGTGTCAATGACAAAAGCATATAAGAATAAGTTATGTCTAGTCCTGCAAGCAATAGAGGTATGATAGATAAAAAGGAATGGATATTTGACGTCTAAAGTTGAATAAGTCTAAAGTCAAAGAGAAAATGTCGACTTTTTCAATTTATGTCCARTCGTGGACTTAATTGAAGAAGACGCAGAATAAAATCCCTATTTCATGTTGAAGAAGACAATGGCTGTGGGAGGTAAATATTGGAAAAAGATAAGGGTAATTGTGACATTTAAGTGGAGTTGTTCAAGTGTTGGATTATTTTGGGTTGACCAAATAGCAACCCTTTGCATTTTTTATGAGAAAATATACTTATCAGAAATGATTACCCATTTTGTTTCRTAAAAGATGGAGAACATTTTCTATTAAGGGACAAAATTTCTATTATTTATTTTAGTATACAATTGAATTTCCACTACAAAAAAAATCTTATTTGGGACTAAAATGTGGAATGGATTAGTGACAAAAAATAAAATTGGTCCTAAATCCCTCCCTAAATTAGTGGGAGAAAAAGTTTGTTCCTAATCCGTCCTTGATTGTTCCCAAATGATTAAGGGATGGATTAAGGATGAATAATAAAAAAAAAAAAAATCAAAGTTCGTACAACCTGTTCCTAATCCGTCAAAAATGCTTATGGATTAGGGATGTAGTATATTCCTCTAAAATTAGTCCAAAATCAGAAACGAATAAAAAAAAAAAAGAGAATAAAACAATATAATTCTAGAATCTTTAGGAGCATCCCTCCCAAATTTGCTCCTAATTTTTGTTATGAACTAAAATTAGGAATGGATTTAAAAAATAAAATCTAAAGAAAAAATAATAAAACAAACCTTCTATATAGTCCTAATAATTTYGTCAATAAGTTTAGACGGAATATTTCACTCTCATATCAATCCCTAATCAAGGATGTATACAAATAAATAGAATAAAAAGTAATAAAAAACCTTTAGGAATCATCCCTCCAAATCTGCCCCTAATTATGGATGAATTTGTCACGGATGTTTTGTAAATATCATTGTTACATCTATCCGCCTCTAATTCCTCCTTAAACTAGWAACTTTGCACCATTCATTCTCTAATWTAGGAATTAACTAATACAACGAAAGATTAATTCATTTAGATTGTTTCCAAATTTAATTTGTATAGTTTTCGCTGCTATACAAWTGAAATGAAAATTGATTGTTGAATGAATTGTCATACATTGATTCATTGTTGAATGGATTACCATATAGATGAAATGGCCAACTACTTCATATGAATTTCGAAATTTGAATATTTCCTTCTCCTCAACTTATATAATAAATCAAACGGTTGGATTACTAATATGAAAAACACAAACTATGAGTTATTTAGTAACTGAGTTGATTGATCATAGATATGTATGTACACAAATAAATTTAGAGTCTAATTAAAATATAAAAAATGTAGAATTTGTTGATATTTTAGGGAGTGAGTTACAATCTCTAAAAATTCTAAAATAAAAAGAAACACGTCTTCCCATTCTTCTCCTGAATATGTCTGAAAGTTGAATCTTTATCTGCACTAATGAGGAATCTTGAATATTCTTCTATGAACGATGAACGATCCACCAAATGTTGAAGCTTTGAGTATATTTGCTAGGAGAAGTCTTGATCTTCARTGCTCCAAAATATCTCTAATGTCTTCTTGAGAGATTTCGTCTGTATTGGAAGCTTCAATCTATTTTTGTGTCTTGAAGGGATGCCCTATTTATAGGCAAAGAGTTCATACGCWTTTCGCAATGACATATAGCTTGAATGTGTTTTTTTGTTGCCTAAGCGACCCATCTTATTCGACTTATTATATTAAGCCGACCCAGCTATTTATTTGGATCCCATCAATAAATACGATTTACCATGAGATGAGTTTAATTTATCTGGACTTAGTATAATTTGGCTCATCTTCATAATATATTGAACCAAATTCAATTGATCCAAAATAATTGAGTTTCCTTGTAGACTTAATTAAATAATCAAGACTAAAACTATGTAATAATCTTGATTAAATAAATTAATTTTTTAATGTCTGCAAATATTCCCACTTCAAGGCTTCTGACGAATGTGTCTTTTTCAAGCTTGAGAGCAAGGCTTTTAGTCGACATATTGACCATAGAACTTGAATTAAAATCCAAGTTTGACTCTTCAATTGAATTTTGGTTTCCAAATCCATATAAGTTTCCAACTTGGAGTTTCACAAGAACTCAACAATTAGCTTTCAAATTGAATTCCCATTCCATATAGGTTAATGAATGACTCACCTTCTAAATTGAATTCCTATTGCTTGTAGGTTAAGGAGAGAGCCTCAATCATCTATAAAAGGAAGCCTTGCATTGTTTTATTTTCTTCACCAAAAGCCAAAGCTTCAAAGATCACTTGTCATCCTTACTTGCTTATTTTCTTTGGTGTCAAACATATTAGCTTGTTGAGCCAAGTTTTCATCTTCTTTTCTTCCTCTCTCATTTTTTCCTTTTTCTTTTTTGTAGGGAACACTCCCTTAATTTGATGAAGCTATTGTAGTCTTTAAAGATCTCTTCATTAATGTAAAAAATTATTTATCTATCTGGAGTAGCAAAGATGAACCCATCGAGAAGGGTTCGAGATTTTTTGTCCATCTTCCAATGTAAGATTCCTTTGCAAAGTTATTGCCTCCTTCAAACGAGCCCAATTTTGAAAAATGGTCACTAAAAGCATATTGTGAAGATGGAAGGAGTCTTCATTCACTACAAAGTCTTCCTCATATTGATCTTACCTATCTTGAGAGTTATCAAACTCTTGGTAGGCAGATCATTGCTAGCGAAGTTAGATGGAGTGCCACTTTAAAGCTTAACAGGGAATATAGCTTCATCCGAAAATATTGAGAGTGGATCGAGGCAATCTTAAATTGCAACAAGAAGTTCCTTCGTAATATTTCGATGTACAGGTGTTGTATACGTCATTTTTCACGTATGATCAAAATCCTGACATTGGGCGTGTCAAAATTTATATACAAGTAAATTTTGAGTCTAATTAAAAGACAAGAAAAAATAATGGCATATATATAATTTATTGATATTTGAGGTAGTGAGTTACAATATCTGAAAATTCTAAATCAAAAGAATATGTCTTCTGATTCTTCTCTTCAATATGTCTACCTTAAAGATCGAATTTTTATCTAAACTAATGAGAAAAATACCTTCTTCAATATATATATGAAGAAGGGAAGCTTGAGTCTTCTTTGATAATGTGTTTGGCTCAAAGGTCGAATCTTTATCTGTAACAATGAGAAAAATACTTACTTAGATATATATGAAGAAGGAAAGCTTGAACCTTCCTTGATGAACGATCCAATCACAAAATTCGAAGCTTTGAGTATATTTGGTAGAGAGAGTTCTTGATCTTCAGTTCTCTAAAATATCACTAATGTCCTCTTAARAGCTTTCCTCCATGTTGAGAGCTTTTGTCGGTATTGGAGTTCAGCCTGTATCCTTATGTCTGGAAGAAGTTGCCCTATGTATGGGCAAAGAGTTAATAACTTTTTGGGTAACTGCTTGTAGCTTCAATAGGCTTCTTTTTGTCTAAGCAACTCATCTTATTGGGACTTCTTATATTGAGTCAATCCAACTATTTATTTCGACCGTCTGAATAAATACGACCTACCACGTGACGAGTTTAATTTATGTCGACTTAATACAATTTGACACATCTTCATAATATATTGGACTAACTTCAATCAATAGCCCAACTTTAATTGATCCAAAATAATAGTTTCTTTGTAGACTTAATTAATTAATCAAGACWAAAATTATGTAATAATCTTGATTAGATAAATAAGTTTTTTAATGTCTACAGATGTCAAGTCCATCTTTGTTGAGTTTGAGAGCAAGGCTTGAAGTTCATATGTTGAATCAAGAACTTGTCTTATAATCCAAAGTTGAGTCTTCAATCAAGAGAAACAATTCATAACCCTTAAATCATTTTTTTAATTAATAATAATAACTGAACTTGAAGCATATATCAAGTTGCCTACATATCCCGAGGAGAATTAGGATAATGTAGTTAAAAAAGGCTTGTTTGTCATCCACAGTTTTAACCCATGTATGTCAGGAGTAACTTGCTATTTAAGCTCGTGCAATCAAGGAGCATTTTAAAGTAACACATAGCTTAGGATCTTGCCCAAGGAGCAACTTGATTTCTTTTGTTGAGAAAAATGTTTTAACTCTTATCAAGAATCAGTGTGTAGTTTAGGCTTGTGCACTAAGGATCAACTTGATTTTTTTTCCTTTTTAAACATTTGGAGAATTTTAACTCTTAACAAGGAGTAATGTGCAATTTAAGCTTGTGCACTAAGGAGCATTTGCATTTTGTATTGTCGACTATGTGGCTTAAAATTCTGAGAAAATGTTGCCCCAATTTGAAATTTCATCATCTTCTCATATTTGTGTGACTTTTTTTTTTTTTTTAATAGGAATTCCTTGACTTTGGTCGATAAGGAAACATATTTCCTTATCGTGTGCATTGAGTAGTCAATTCTTCAAACGTTTTTGGTTGAATGTGTTTCAATACATATTAAAGACTCAAGTGCATGCCTTGAATGCACATTTCTATGGTCGAACTTCTTCACTCAGTCAATTTTTGCATTTCAAATTTAAATTTATCCACCAACTAATATGGTCAACAACAGGCTCATCTTTCCAATGTTGAGTATTGGTTTGCTCCACCTTACTTACATTTTCTRAATGTACTATAAAAGCGATTCAAGAAATCTTTCTCAAGTTGCTCCAACTATCAATGGATCCAAGTTCCAAATATGTGAACTAGTCAAAAGCATTTCCTTTCAAAGAATGGACAAACTGTTTGATGAGTAAGTCTCTATCTGCGCCAGTATTGCTGTAAATCTCCACAAAATGGGTCACATGTTGCTCCCGGTTTCCTTTTCCGTCAAATAGCTGAAACTTTGGTGTGTAATATCCTATAGGCGTCTTCATGCTATTGATTCTTGAGGKGTAAGGCTTCATGTAGGTTTGAGAAGACTTAGCATTGCCATCTATCTTGCCCTTGAGGGTCCCCATGATGAATTTCTTGAGTTGATCTACTGGAATAAAGGCATCAAAAGTTACATGGATATCTTTATCCATCACTTTTGATTTCGCCGCATTGACTTGCTTTGACGATACTGTCTCATAATGAATTGTGGATTGATTTTCTAGAGCTTAGCTATTCTCAACAATTGTTTCCACTTTATATGATAACTTAGCAAGCTGTGCGTCTTGATTCTCTATGTGTTTCACCAATTTTGTTAAGTTGGCGAGTTGCTCATCAATAGAGGCGACGCTAGTCATCATCACGGACATTGCCCTAGGGCTTTTTGTGTCACTTGGAGCAGATTCTACAATCTTGCTGGAAGCCATTGCCTGAAATAGTCATTGCCTTATTTCTTGTCATAGGTCGTCCCTCATAGTAAGAACCTTGGGCAATAGGCTTTGAACCTTGTGAGTCATGAGTGAAACTTTTCTTTGTTCTTGATGAGGAGAATAGATGGGAAACAGAGATGGTTCCACTAGGCGTACCAAAATTGTACACAAATAAATTCAAGTCTAATTGAAATACAGAAAATGTAGTGACAAATGTAGAATTTATTGATATTTGAGGAGTGATTTACAATTTCCAAAAATTCTAAAATCAAAAGAATATTTCGTCAATTTCTTCTCCTGGATATGTTTGTCTGAAAGGTCTACAATGCTAGAATGCGAGAGGTCTAAAGGGACTTTAGTCTCGTGATGGTATGATCTAAGTTCTCCCTCAAGCACCTAACGGGTAGAAGTGTTGGGTTGATAGTCAGGTTTTCTTAAAGAACAAAAATTTCATAGAATAGACATTCCAAGCTAACCGGGTTCTGTTGTCCTTATAGACACGATGGTAAAAAACGTCAATCCGTTCCATCCTTGAAAAGAGGTAAAGTACGATTTTTTTTTTTACTTTTATCAAAGTAATTTAAGAGAGTATTTCTATAAGTAAATAGCTCCTTCGGCTAATCGGAATTTCAACAGAATGTTCCGTACCTACGGTCGAATGTTCTTCCCTAAATCTTGTATACTACCTTTCTTTCTACATAAGGAAACTATCACTATCGTTGGGACGATTCCTGATAGGGTAGCCGTTGTATCATTAAACCATCTTTTATTTATTATGACAGATAAAAAAAATAATTACAATTGTAACTAAACCAAAATAAAGTGGGTTTTTAAAAATATATCGATCAAAAGATTAAATAAATTGAATATGTTAAATTCTAATGTGTAAGATAAGTAATCTTTTAATTAAATAAAGTTAAGTTCTAATAATGTATTAAAATCATAAACTAATAAATTGATTCAAGATGTTTCTTTGAACTAATAAAAAATAGTTAACTTCAACTTAATAATTAACCTCGGGTCAATCATATAATACTTCTACTCCAGTTTTAAACATCTCCGCCGGGTTTATTTGTTGACCCTGAGTTATATTATTCAGATTAATTCTACCCAGCGAATCCGTTGTTATTCGTGTAAGTTCGATGTTTCTCAATGGATTTTCGTATACTTAAAAAACGGATATTTATCCCGTGGGTAGGTACCACATTTCTCCCTAACTTCGAAGGTTATGCCTACTTTCGAGAGTTCTTCTGCAATCTCTATAAAACTTCTTGACTTCTAGTTCTTGAGTGAGATCGTTTTATATGTGTTTCGAAACTGAAAACCACCTAATAATCTAAGTAGTAACCAAGGAACTTCTTTATAAATTTGAAGTTTCTAAG
>MEJB01000014.1:3310546-3352961 GCA_001752375.1 Rhazya stricta | reverse complement strand
AGTAGGAAACATATTACATGAAATAATCCAATATAACCACAACCACGTTACTCAATACAATCCAATATAATCACAACATATTACACAACACAGTCCAACATAACCACAACATTCTTACCAAATATTATTCAATATAATTACAAAYATATTAAACAATAAAATCCATTATAACCACAACATAATACACAAATGGGATAAAGTTGATGAGTATGGGGATTTACTTACCTAAAGTYCTTAACGTTAAAATTCTACTTTAATTACAAAGCGGAGKCCCTTGGCCGCTTTTAATGTCAATGTTCCCGAAAATAGCTTAATTATTATTACAAAAAGRAAATTCATTTAATATGACTGTTCAACTTTAACATCATACTTATCATACGAACGTCATTCGTCAATATTATTCCGTATTTAATTCCCATATAGAAAACTATCACATTCTTAAAGGTATAATTTATTTCATRGCTTTCTACCCTTCTCAACAATGATAATGACAATACCAAATACAATAAATTTCTAAGTCAAAACATATTCTTCATACTAATTAAATTCGATCTTAGATCGTGTATTAAACCTAATCTATGTTCTCCCAAAATTATCACTATAGAACGTAATTACATAAGTCATTAAATTTCTGAAATCGATTAATAATATTTCCACCTTTAAATTTAACAAAATCATAAAAGTGGTGTTCAAAACTACGTGGTGCCCTGGGCATGCGAACGGCAACGCACAACAGCACTGGTCGTGCACGATGCCTGGTCGCCTAGCCGCTTGGTCATTTTTTTGCTCTTGGCTGGACTTAGGCTGATCTTCCAATCGAGTTATCGACGACTATTTGGAAACAGTCCGAGCCACGACGCGCGCACGGACCGAAGGTTGAGTAATCAGCAACTCTGGATCTGAACAGAAACTCTGGATCTGGTGTAGCTGTAACTCTCGAACCCACCTAATAGAATCTAGGTTCAACCAGAAACCGGGTTAAGCGTCAGCAAGTGGCGCTGGCAACGGTGCGGCAACAATTCAYAGCTCCAATTGAGTTCGAGCAGTAGGCAATAGCAGCACACGACAAGTAGAAGAAATCGACGACAGATCTGGGAGACAGTAGGCATCGTTGCAAGGTCCAGATTTGGATGAGCTTTGGCTGAAGCACAAACAGTCAACTAGTTTCTCTTGGTCGAGCATTGTGCGAGCCGGCTAAACGACACACAGCGATGGAGGCGAGGTGGACTGCCACCGGTGGCCCGTTGCGAACCTCTCGAGCAGCTGGTGAAGACAGTCGGCGTAGCGTCAGGGAAGGAGAGGCGGTGAGTGTAGCGGGGAGGCAYGGCAGCAGCAAGAGTTTCCTGAAAGTGGGAATGCGGCGGCTAGAAATGAAGAAGGGAGTCTGAAGGTTGAAACCTTCAGAAATCCTAATTTCTTTTTTTTATATATATATTATTGGACCCTAAACTATCCCATTTTTGGGCTTACTTATCCCATAACCATTCAAACCCAATAAATTAAAGTTTAAACACTTTCTTTTGGGCCATAATCTAACGCTAAATGAGCTTTTGGCTTCCAATAAGAAACAAATGGGCTCTAACGAGCCGAGCCAAATTAATTAGCCAAACCTCTAGTTCAATTAGCACAATAAATCCATAATCAAATAAACATACTTTCACATTAATGCACAATAAACAATAAGTCAAAGAAATAATTTCTTTTATTTTTAATTGGCACATAAAATTTATGATTATATAAAATTTGAGAAGGAAAGTAACGTCGTGGGTATTAAATAGATATTCTTCAGAAACCTTTAACGATCTACAAACTCAATATCATATAAATGAAAAAGAATTATTGATTGCAGTAAAAAGTTGTCAAAAACTTTACTACTTTTACTACCCAAAAGATTTTTGTTAAGAACATATAATATTCATGTAAAAGCATTTATTCAGAGTAATTTACCTTCTAAACTAGAGTGTAAATGATTTATTAGATGTAAGACACTTTTGTCTGAATATTTCTTTGATATTGAAATTATTAAATTTAATAAAATATTTCTAGCAGATTTCTTGACCAGAGATGGTCGAGCKAATGAAGAAGATACTTGAATTGCAAAAGAAGAAGAGCATATTGATCAATGTCCCGAGCAAGACGGTTCTAAAACTACTTTGGAGGATATTTCCTAAGAAATAGMGAAAGAATCCTATAGACACTGTGCTACCTGYAGAATAATATTAGTGTTCGATAATGAAAGAGTTACATTCTCTTCACAATACAAATTCTCGATATATTGATTATTTTCCGGATGTATCCTCGAATTAATTATCTACAAGGCTCTTTGCCTAARGAGATTTGATATTGGTATAATTTTRGAGCCATGAATTCGATATATCTTAGCTCTTTAGTTTTCTCTAAAATCGGAGCACTACYAYACTGGATTSAAGAGGGAGTTCATGTTAGTTATCTTCACAATTCCACTATTAGTCCAAAATATATTCTTGTTTTAAAGTTCTTATCTGCARGGCCCTATTATCACCAAGACGACAAATATCCTACCTACCATTTCAGTTAGGCAAGGCGGAAACTTTCTCCATTCATGCTGGAGGAAGATGAAAAGCGTTTATTGAATTTTCTAATAAAGATATCCACTACCGACGAGCGATTGGCCTTAAAGTTGTCTTACAAGTCATGAAAGTCAGCTTTCGTAAGGGATTTATAACATATGTTGGAAAGAAGATGCGTTCTTCAGTAATGATAGCACCTGTCAAGACTACCCTATCAGAAGTACATAGTTATTTGGAAACCAAGATAAAATTTATTGATAGAGAAATTATCAAATTAAGTTCTCAAATGCAAGCCAAATTGTGCGAATTCAGACATCACCTCAAAAATACGTGTCCTGCTTGCTCACCTCAAAAGGAACAGAAGATACAAGTGTCCCTCATAATGCATATTCTGACAGCGAATGATACTGATATATCTCCATTGGCCAATAACGTCGGCAGCATTATTTTCAAAAGGAGATCAAAAAAAGAAAGAAGAAATTTGTCAACAATGACAGCTACACTGATTGTCAACAATTATGGCTACGTTGATTGTCACAAGGATGGAAAAAAGAAGATAATATCACAAGAAAAATTGGCAGCATTATTGACAATTGGCAGCACAACCTCTTTATGAAATGCTTGTTAAAAGTCTTGTTGGATATCCAGAGATATATTGGTTAAAACAATAGTAAAGGTATGGAAGCATGTTAGACCCTAACTTTTGTAGCTAAGATTGAAAAATTTTGTTATGTCTTGTTTGGATATTTATAATTATGTGCTTTTATTTTCTTCATAATGATATATTTGTGGATAATTTTATTACCCGATTCTGTTGCAATAATCATATAGATAGAATAAATTTATTTGATTTTGAACCTACAATGAATAACATTATTTATGTTATACCAATATTATAGTAAAAAGAAAATTGTAATTTTAAGTTTCTCCTTAATTAGGCAAGATAGACTTTCATTATGTAAATTATATAAATTGTAGACATATTTATTTTTCCCTCATTTCATATCACATTTTCTTAATTTATAATTATAAATGTAATTCGTTATTAAATAATTATTCAATATTCATATAATTGTAGATATTATTTATGAAATTAAAATAATTTTTTTTGTAGTTTATCCTTTATATTTATAGAACAAATTATTTTTTTATATTTTTCCAAATTTTTCAAAGAAAGCCATGAATCTTAATATTTTATGTTGACAGAATTTTAAAATGTTATTTAGTACTWTGAAATTATAGTGAAATAAAAGAAATATAATTATTAAAAATTTAATGAAAAGAAAAAGAGTTGAAACTAGTCATTCGAGCTCTTACAAATTTGGGGGTTTCTTCCACACTTGATTCAAGACCCACCTCTCGTTTGCTGTTTTAATTTCTCCTTTTCTAAACCGCCGTCCGCCAGAAAAGAAATCCCCTCCCCCTTGACTGAAATCTGCTTGTGAATCAGGTAGCTCGTAGAACTACGCCTGCTCGCCGCCGCTGTCTACCGCCGGTCTTCTTCATATTAAGAGGTTGCTTACTTATCTTTCTAGCGTTATTCCTTCCGCTTACCTATTGCTTAGTTTCTTCCTCMAGGTTTTCTCAATGGGCAGGTTTATGCTTTTTGGTAGGAATAATTGCACTAAGTTGCCTTTTGCTAATAATTAGACTTAGTATTTGTCATAGCATCTACGAATTTTTTGGTTTCTTGGTGAATTTATTTTCTTGTTTGAACTGGTACAGTGGCTTTGAATATTTTGTGGAAAATTTGGAATCATAGACAGCTAATGCTTTGTCTAATTATAAATCTGCCTTCGAGTATTTTGGCGTTACCTAGGATTCCTTCAAATTTTCATTATCTGATTTTCTTAATTCCTTCAAATTTTCTTAAGTTCTTCGGTTTTTGTCTAAGACAATCACCTAATGCTCTGTTGTTTGCACTGTTTGTTCTGAATTAAACGTTTTTTGGCTTCTAGCTTAGACTCGTAGTGTGGGTTTTCTTATTTCTCTCAGTTGATTTTGTTTCTATTTGCATCACATGTTTTTTCTTTTCTTCTCTTTTTCTTCCTTTCTTGCTTATGAATGGTGATGAGCTTGGAATGTTCTATTATTCAAGCATCTCTATGGCAACCTAGGAATCTACTTGTGCATCATAGGAGCAACTTTATAACACATGTACATACATGATAGAATAGTAACCACCCAAAGTCGATTATTTAGATACACACTGACAGCAGAGCTCTTTCCCCCTTTTGGATTGGAGGAAAACTAACAAGGAATTCAGCAAAAGAACTATAAGAAGAGGGATATCAAAGGGGAGTTGAACATTATGCAGCAGATGGGGTCACGAGTTACTCCTTGAAATCTATAAGCTTTCTCCTTGAGAATAGAGAAATACATATCAKATACCTCTAACAAACAAAAAGCTTCTAAGTACTGGATAAAATGGAACAATTAACAATTAAGACCTTGTAATTAAAGCCTTGGCATATTCTATTAGTGTGGGTTTCTTTTGATCATCACAGTTCTATTGGCACTGGTACTTTAGTTGTGTGATAATCTAAATATCTACTAGGTTTAGACAATGGAAATACCACATTCGTGAATAGAACGGTTAGAGAAAGTTTATGTGAAGTAGCCTCTCTACATATCTCAACATTTTTTGGTGATTGTTAGAACTGGATTCTTTTTTTCTTCTTCTCCTTCCTATCAACTTCCATTACTAAATTCTCACTCTTTACCTATCATCAGAAAAGCTTGTTAAGAAGTGTAAACCAGAATCAAGCTGTTTCTTTGGTGACTGTATGATAGTGGAGTTTGCTGCTTTTTGGTACTTCATTTCTCTTTTTTCTTCCTCTGTGGCTTCTTGCTGTTCTGCTTACGAGACTATCATCTACATTAAATCTGAAAGGTTTTGTGGATCTCAGTTTAGTTAATGGAGATTCTTTTGGGCTCATGCTTGTTTAGCTAATTGAGGTTGAACCTGTGATGGGTAATCTTATATCTGGGCTGAGTGTCTATTTTGAAGCTCTTGAAGTTCTTGATATTAGTAAWCTTATTATAATTTTCTGCACATATATACATTGAACTGAAACTTCACACAATATTAGAGCCAAACCAGTCAAGGTACTTAAAAGTTAACTTTGACAATGCTGTTTGTGCCAGACCTGCAAAGAATCGTGAAGTGACTAATTTCGTTCTTGATAAAGATACGTAGTAAAATATGACTTACAGCATGTTAGCTGGGATTTTGTTTATTTGTTGTATCTCTATAGTTTAACTAGAACTTTGGTAGTTTTTTTTTTATTTATATAGATTTTTTGTTTGTATTATATGGAATTGGAAAGGGTCTTTTATATATATAGAGCAATGTCCCGTATTACAAATTGTAGTCCATTTACAATTGGACTACTGTATGTCTATTTCTGGTTCTGAACTTAATTGTTAATTTTTTTGGTGAGATTCTGTCAAGATAGCAGGTTAACAATTTTTTGTCAGCCTTGTATATTTCAGATTCAGTGAATTTATCCTTCCATGGCAGTTTTGTTTTGGGAATTGATCGAGTCCACTTTAGAATGGTTTAGGATGCTACCGGAATTGRTGTTTCATTTATTATTTATTACAATGGTAGAACAAATTCAGGACAAAGGCTGTCAAGCTAAATCTGAACAGCTTATGWGGTTATGTTTCTCCAAATTTTCTATTTCATTGCTGTTTTGGTTGAGGCATTGCTGGGGTGATTACTAAGTATGCAAGTGTTTATTTGGTTGATAGTAGGATTTTTCTGTCCCTTGGGTCTAGAACAACTCAAAGGCTTCTTGAGTTAACTCATGTCATGTAGTCACATTCTTGAGTTAAAGACAAACTGAGAGGCCCATCCCTTGCAAACTAGGCTTGTGGCCATTCCTTGATCTTCATCAGATTATTCCTAGGACTCATAATAATTGTTTAGTAATTCTTTAGCAGCGCAGAGGAGATTCCATGGGGTGAGGCTGGATCTGAATATATTGTTTAGGAATTCTTTTGGAATAYGATAATAAATTTAGTTGATGCTACTAGTTTTTAGTTTACGKATTAATATTGTTGTATTAAATTTTTTRGCTTTATTGTAATACAAAGCATAATTTCTGATAGATTTGCATCACAAAGCATAGGGTAATATTGCAAAAAATTGTCATCGTTGACGAAAATATTGCCATTGAAATTAATATAGGTTGGGTGATGAAATATTTCACTCTCCAAATAACATATGTATATTGACGAATTATTTCATTTCTAAATAGCATATCTATATTGACGAATGATTTCGTTGCTTAAAATTCATTTCTTGAATTGAATAAATTTGTCATAAGCAGTTTGTCACTAAAATTAGTATTCATTAGGTGACAAAATATTTTATCTCCAAGTAATATATCTATGTTGACAAATTATTTCGTCTCTAAATAAGCTCTCTATACTGATGTATAATTTCGACACTCAAAATTCATTTCCTTTGATTCATTTCCTGTGATGAATAAATTCGTTATGAATGCTTAAACAATTTGTGACGATTCATATTGTCACCCAAAGTGAGCATGAAATTACAAAAAGTTAATTATTTTTTGACAAAATCAAACAATAGTTGAGGAAATTAAAGTTTTTTGTTGATGAAAACGGTGGTCATCTAATGCTTATCGTTTGATGATGAAATTTATTCCGCCACCTGATATGACTATTAGTTGACAAATTTTTACATTCGTCACCAAGTACTTTTGTGATGAAGGTGAGGTGACGAATGGGGTAGCAATTTTTTTTTTTTTTTTTTTTTGTGTCAAGAAATGGTTTTTGTGACAATTTGTTAATTTTTATGATGAAATTTCACATCGCGGAACATGAAATTTGTTGTAGTGACTGTAGGATGCAGACGTGTCTTGGAATTGAGCTCAGAGATATTTACATATTCCCCGATAGAATTCAATGTTCATTTTGTTCTAACAAGAATTCTTACCATTGAGGTTCTGGTATGGTTGGTGTAAATTGGTGTAGATATTGTTTCTTGTTGTGCACCTGAATAAATACTTATCTGGTTCATGTCATAAGGGAACTTGGAAGCTGTTGTGCTTTGTGATGTTAATTACTGTAATCATGGTCAACGTGGCCATAAATACTTCTCTATTAAGTTGCTTGGTGGTGATCCTTTTTTCTATGGGTTCTCATACGGAGTAAACTTTCAGGGGTTAAGGAGAAGATGACGCTGTCCGATGAGGATATCACCAAGCTGTTCAGAATCCGAAAGACAGTCCTCGAAATGCTTAAGGATAGGGGCTATTTTGTGGCAGATAAGGAGATTGATATGCAGAAAAGGGAGTTTCTACAGAAGTATGGAGAGAACATGAAGCGTGAAGACCTTGTCATCAACAAAACCAAGCGCAATGATAGCTCTGATCAGGTTCTTATTTTTGTTTGATTACTTCTCTAGTATTTTTTCCTACTGGTTTGTGTCGGTTATGGGAATTGGAGAGGAAAGTTATTTTCTGTTTAGTACGGGGAAGGTAAAATTCCTGTGGGCTTAGATACACTATCTGCATGTAAATTTTGTGAGCCACTCCTGATTTTCTACGAACCACAACTCGCTACTCTGATTATTGTTCTAGCTCTTCTTGCATATTTTGTGTAAATGTGTGAATATTTATTCTTTCTTAATGTCTTACTGCCATGATATGGCTTGAAGAAATAYGTATATTTCCTAGAGCTTTCCCCAGATCATTCAAATAACTTCTGGAGTTTCTGACTGTTAATGGTACCAATTTCACTGATAATGAAATTCTGTTGAGTTTTTTTAGATGGAAGGATTGCCAGAGTTTGTAGTTTTCTGAGTCAGTGAAAGTGCAATACTTGACTGGATTTATAGTTGGCACTTGACTTATTGCCAGGAATGATTATACGTATCGAATAATTGACCATTTAACAAGAGAAGGGAAAATGATAAATATAGCCAGTTATAGAGGAAGTGTAGATGAGAAGGGATGACAGCAAATATGTAAGAACAAATGGTTTTCTCTGCTTTGTGTGTTTGGGTGTCTGGACTTTCACCAGTTCATTGCCCTTTTAGTTCAAGTTGCTGGCCATCCGCTGAGGATGCCATATCTGTAATTTACTGAGAAGAATCTTTAATAAATTCCGCTACTTGCATTTGATGAAAAGTTCATTAAGAAGATAGTGAATGTTCTATGTAGCACTTGTCTGTTATGCCTACCTTGGTCACTGATTTCTTTACTTTTTGTGCTTCTTCCGCAAATAGCTTTCTTACTGCAATGACGATTAGCCTCACTGATTTATGTCCTAATATACATTTTTAGAAGCACGTTTCTTGCTGGACATGATTATTGGTGTATGCTTGAATCAAAATTGCTGTAATATGCAACTGAACATAGTAAAGACTAGATTATAGCTGTTCCATTTTTTTGCTTCTGTTATTCAAGAAATTCGCTATTTTAAGATGCAGATGCTCTTCCTCTTTATTCTACAATTTGAATAGTTTCTTATCCGTTTGATGCTTTTGCATCAGATCTATGTTTTCTTTCCCGAGGAAGAAAAGGTTGGTGTTAAGACAATGAAGACATACACGAACCGGATGAAGTCAGAGAATGTTTTCCGAGCAATCTTAGTTGTCCAGCAGAATTTGACTCCCTTTGCCAGAACCTGTGTCAATGAGATATCTACAAAATTCCACTTGGAGGTTTTCCAGGTGATATATGATTGGTTTGCAAAAACAAAATTCTGATTGTTTCATCTATAGTTTAATTTTCAACAGTCTAAATAAGTAATAATCATGCTATCATATGGTGGATTGTGTTCCTAATTTCATGAGTCATATCTAGTTACATCTTTTTCTTTCTTATTTGTTGATAATTATCTCCTTATCTTGTCAATGCATCGTCCTTCTCTCTGTGATTAATATGATGAGGTTGTTACTGACTTGTGCAATTATGCAGGAGGCTGAATTATTGGTGAACATAAAAAATCATGTTCTTGTTCCTGAGCACCAGCTACTCAGTACTGAAGAAAAGAAGACTCTGCTGGAAAGATATACTGTGAAGGAGACACAGGTTAGTTCAATTGCTCTTGTAGAAGCAAGTTGGAGGTAGAATGTGTTCTAGAAAGGTGCATGTGGATTATAYCTGTTTCATTGTCAAAATCCTTGGAGTTGATGGAATCAAAAGTCTCAACTAAGAAACTGTACAAGAAGAGAAAGAAAATGCAGATAATAGTAGGTATCTACAGCATGAATTGAGGTATCTTTTGTTTTCTTTCATGTAGTAATGTTGGTTTAGATTCTTAGTTTGCTATGGCATATAAAACTCAGGAAAAAGTTTGTGGTGATACGTAAAATGAGTTGAATAATAAATTCGTGTTTTTGCTTGAGAAAATGGGAACTGTATGAATGGGCAGAGAGGAATTATTATTTTAATCTGTTATGTGTTTTCTTGCCCATATTCAGTTCTCAGTTCTTGTGCAGTAAAGTTAGGTATTTTTAGTTAAAATTAGGGAGTCGGTAGCCCTGTTTTAGAAGAGGTTAATTATTATGGATTAATCTAGTAATATCTGTGATTCTATACCCTACTGGAATAAATAAGGATAATGTTATAATAGATGTTTCTATACCATCAGAAGCTCTCTTGATTTTCTCTCTCCTAATAAGCCACCAAAATTGGTGGAATTGTTTTTAGAGCTGTGGACCTAGCCAGTCGCTTTCCAGATCTTTTCCCGATGAACAGAAAGTTAGTGCACAAAACTTTATGTTATTTTTGGACTGGATATTCAATGAAGGTTGGTCGGGGTGGTGCAATTGGGGCTATTTGATTTACATCTTATTATTTGAGAATCCCAGCTTCCTTTCTATTCCTTGTCCATTATTTATATATGCTTCACTTATTGTGCTTTTGTCTCATTGGCTTCTCAGTTCTTAAGCATAGAGGGCTCGTTTCAGGATTTTGTCAAGAGCAGGCTACTTAATGTGTCTGATCATTTATTAAGAAATGTTCTGGTTCCTTTTGTTACATAATTTGTCTCTTAACTTATAAAAGCAAACTTACCAAATGTTGAAGAATTAGAACTTAACATGCTTCTAATGTTCATGATAAAATAGTACAGAAAAAAGAAAACAAGATTCAAAATGACCAGATCCATACTAGTTTCAGTTTTCCAATTTTAACCCCTTCCCCCCAAGGATAAACTATGAACCTTTTAGATTCTAAAGCTTAGGTTTGGACAGTTTATGGTAGCATAAAGAAAGTGAACATAAACATTATCAGCAGGAGTAACAGCTGAGATTGWAAAATTTTTCGATTGCTGGGCAATACTGAATGAAATCACCCTTTTTGTCTTGACCTTTTATAATGTGTTGTTCATAGTAAGCAACTTTGAGAACTATTAAAATGGCTGGATACATCATATTCTGGCTCCACATGATAGCAAATGTCAAATTTATATGTAGAAGTGTATGTCATGAAAGAGCTCAGAATTGACAAAAGGGTTAKAACCTAAATTTTTTATTGGACTTGGTAAAAATGATTATATATTTTTTCAGATAAAAGAAGTTGCTCCCTTTATCTCCCATCCTCCAAAATTTAGTAAAGAATATTTTGCTTAATATGCTATTTAATAAGGATATGGTTTGTGTGTGGACATTCTCAAATCTTTCTTCCCCTAACTGGATGCTGTAGGACTTGGCTCTGATGCCTTTCTGAAATTATTGATCTCATCATATGTGTAGGTGTTCTGTCATTTAGTAGATTTTTTCTTCTTTAATGAGATCGTTATGTCTCTTGAAGTATACTAATTCTTTTAACAAACTGTCAGYTTCCTTTCTGATTCTTTTGAACTTTAATTGATGACAGTAGTTATTCGCTGATTCTTTTGGACTTCAATTGATGACAGAAGGTATTCAATATCTTGTCTTGATAGAAGTTGTAGATGCAAAGAATTTTTCTTGGTGGGGGCAGAAGGAATAGTACACTTCCCCACCTCCCCCCTCCCCCCCCTCCCCAAAAAAAAAAAAAAAATGGAAAATTATGCTTGGCAGGTGGGGATGAGCATACTTATTTTGCAAGTACATAAATTGAAAATTGTGRAAAAGGTAAACCCAAAAGTTAGGAGAAAATCTGATATGTTGCTTGAATGTCAAATTTCAGACTAGTAATTAATCAAATAAAGGGAAATTTGGATAAGAGGAAAATATGAGTTCAATAGAATAACAATATTCCAAGGGACAGCAAGTTGTCCTTAACCGTATTACTAGTAAAATGCTAGAAGGTTCCTAAAGTTCTTTTCTTCAGTGCATTTAACTTTCTTTATAAACTGTAAAATTGAGAAGTGACAACAATTATGTGTATAAACTGTAAAGTGACAAGCCAACCTATGCAAATAACTATTATTAAGATGGTTTTCTATATCTTCTGAAGCGTGTTTTAATCTTGGTTTCCTGTTTTAGTTAATGTGATTATGTTGTTAAATAATTGGCCTTTATGCATGTTCTTCAATAGTATCTAGAAAAAAGGCTGTCATATGTTGGCGTATTGATATGATAGTATATCTTACCTGGCACATTCTTATTGCGGTAGTTTTTAGGCCTATCTCTGCCAGTCCTTTAAAAATCGTTAACAGTTGCTTTCAGTAACTTTTTGGGCATTCATATTCTGTGTACGTTTTTCTTTTGGTGTGTGTATATATATATTGTGTGCCTGTATGAGTGTGATTGTGATTGTATGTTTATTAGAATGTGATGTTCCCTATTAATATTGAAGCCTTTCTGTTTGCTCTGGCTTTTGATGACAGCTACCCAGGATTCAGGTTACAGATCCCATTGCCAGATATTATGGACTAAAACGTGGGCAAGTTGTCAGAATCTCCCGACCAAGTGAGACTGCAGGGCGTTACATCACTTACCGATTTGTTGTTTGATCTACCTCAAAGTTACAGCAAGCTAAAAATTTTAGACATAAAAAGGGGCTGCTGCAAGGGGAGATGGAAGTATTGATGTCAAGACGAAGTCTGTCACCCATGTGGTAAATGTGCTGTCAAAGACTCTTCTTGAAAGTGATTATCATCTAAATATCTAAGTAGGTAGCGATTAGTAGGTAAATATGCTATCCAACCAACACCCGTCCTTGCTCTTTTAGCGCTTAGCMCCCCCCCCCCCCGGGGCCACCCTCAATATTACAACTACCTGTTGGGACAAATTTTGGAGTGAATATTGAATTTGTATCTGAATTTGGATATTCTGTGTGGAGATGATCTTCACTATAATGCCATGTTGTTTTTGAGTTTGGACTTCGGATGTGGAGATGTTCACCATTGTCATTATGCCATATGAATTCTTCATGAGATTATGTCTAAATTTTCTAAAGCTATCCAAACTAGAATCATTATCAAATTTAGCTTGAATGAGCAGGGAGGAACCCTACGGGTGTTGAATCTGCTTGACAGGTGAAATGTGTTTGTGTACATCTTAGATGGCATCTGTGATGCGCTCAGACACTTGCATAAATAGCTCTGCCATATTATGGTTCATCTTATGGAAATCATTAGTCAAGTCCTATAGAGAAATAACAATGTTCTTKTGGCTCTAAATTGATGATAATATTTGACTTGGTCAAATATTTAGAATGARTTTTTGGTTAAATACCTAGCATGAGTATTTCTTTTTTGTTGTGAATATAGTGTAATTGGGAACTTGAATAAAGTAATAAAATTAAAACTTAGATAAAGTATTACAAGAATAATAAAAAAGAACATAAGACGTCCTATATATAGAAGTCATTGAACATTACGTTCTAAAGATAAGAATATATAATAATTAAATTAAAGGAGCTAAGATAATGTATAAATATTGGGTAGAATGGACTTATCCCTTAGGTATAGTGACTTAATAAATATGAATATTTACATGGTAAGTCATCTAGTCCACAACGCTTACCTTGTTCATTTCATATAGGAATATGATTCATTAAAAGTTTAAGTACTGCTTAAAATCAATTTTATTTTGTAGTTTTTCAAATGTTGCAGTCGATAATATCTTAGTGAGTAAATATGTTAAATTGTCATATTATATAATTTTTGCACATCAATTCACCTTTCTTTTGTAGATCATGAGTAAAGAAATTTTTTGTTGAAATATGTTTTATTCTATAGTTTAATATATCTTGCTTTTGATTGMGCAATATAAGTTGCATTCTCTTCATGCAATACCTTTGGGGAATTYTTTTTAAGGATTAAGTCACAATATTTTCGAATATAATGAATCACTGATTTCAATCACACACAAATATTAGAATAAGTATTTAGTTATTGTGAATATAATGTAACTAAAAACTTGAATAAAGTAACAAAATTAAAACTTAGATAAAGTATCACAAGAATATCATAAAAGAACATRAGACCACCTATATATAGAAGTATTGTACATCAAGTTCTAAATATAAGAATGTACCATAATAATATAAAAAAAAAAGATAAGATAATGTATAAACATTGGGATAGAATAGACTTATTCCTTGGAGATAGTAACTTAATAATATGGACATCCATACCGAAAGTCATCTAACTCATTAACTTAATAACTTAATGAATCACTGAACTCAACCACACACATTCTCTATTTACTTTATGTATGGCTATTAGTTGAGMRTGATTTAAAGATGTAGCAACTATAGATTGTTTTGTAGAACRGCACGATATAATTGAATCWCCGATGTAAATAAATAGCAAGTTTGATAACGTATTTTGTGTGGATCAGATAGGTAATCAACATCAGCATAACTAGCTAATTTTGTGCTGAATTTTCTTGAATAAATAATTCAAGATCAACKATAATTTTGAGATGTCGAAGGACATGTTCAATAGCAGTTCAATGTCGTCTAGTTGGAGATGGACTAAACCTTGTTAACAAAAGGTACACTAACGCATTAATTGCACTAAGATATGGTACTTTAGAACCAAGAAGTTCTTTATCATCCTCTCGTGGTATAAAAGGATCTTTGTTAAACATCAAGTGATCTGAAAACCATTGGCATAGTTAACTGATGTGCTTTATCCATGTAAAATTCTTTTATAACTCTCATCGTATATGTTAATTAGTGAAGAAAAATTCCATCTTCTAGATGTTCAATTTTTAAACTAATGCAAAATTTGGTCTTCCCAAAGTCTTTGACTTCAAATTCTTGCTTCAAAAATTCTAATGCTTTGGAAAGCTTTGCAAGAGTTCCAAAAACATTAATATCTTGATTCAGTTTCTTTATAAAAACACATGGACATATCTGATCATTCTTGTATCATGCTTCCAATAAACATTCACTCAGACGATTATACCACATTGTCCAAATTGCTTTAATCTATACATGAACTTTTGCAATTTAATGAAATGACTTTCTYGAGAAATTGCTTCGAGCAAATTAAATCTTTCCAAGATTTTCATATAAATGTCACCGTATATAAGTAAGCAGTAAGATATTTATTAAACACATGTCAAGGTTATGTTTCTTCGTAAATCAATAATCGCTCTTTGTGAAAAATCGTGAGCTACAACTCTTGCTTTATATCTCACAATTTGATTATTTTTTATCTCTTTTTCATACAAATACTCATTTATGGCCAATTGGTTTTACACCTTATGGCATTTGGTCTACA
Source organism: Rhazya stricta (assembly GCA_001752375.1). Taxonomy (NCBI): domain Eukaryota; kingdom Viridiplantae; phylum Streptophyta; class Magnoliopsida; order Gentianales; family Apocynaceae; genus Rhazya; species Rhazya stricta. Next base: position 3,337,764 of record MEJB01000014.1, on the reverse strand, counting down.
AGTCCAAAAACCTTACATTTTGAAACTGAGTTTAATTCTGATTGAATGACATCTCTCCATTTTGGCCAGTCATCTTTATGTCGACTTTCTTCAACTGATTTTCATTCCAAATACTCATTTTTATTCATAAGATCAAGAGCTATATCGTATGCAAAAATATTATCAACAATCGTTTCAATACGATTCCAAGTTCTTCTCAGATTGATAAAATTTATTGAGCTCTATGTATTATATCATGAGGAACTTGAATTTCTTCACAGCTATCTCTTGATTCTTTTCATCACGTGATTCTTTGATATGATCATTTTGATCATATAATCTCGTTTCTTTTAAGTTAAATTGTAATTTTAATTGTAATTTCTCCAATATACGTTTCTTTCCTGAGACGATAGTGTGATGCATAAATATTCTGAACCATAGTTGTCGTTGTCTCAATATTATATCCATTTTAACGGATAACTTTCAAACTTAATAAATTCCTTTGAAACTCTGAGGAAAATAGAGCATTATCTTTAATTATTTTTGTCTTATTAGGCAAGAATATAGTAGCTCTCTCGGAGCTTTCAAACAATTTTACACTATCACTTGCAGTGTTGATAATTGTCTCTCTCATCTTCAAGTTAGACAAATACTCTTTATATTTGAGTATAGTGTGCGATGTTCCACTATCAATTAGACATATATTTTCACCACCATTCTTTGATCCATAACATGATAGAATATCCATCTGAATATGATACATGATATAATATTTAAGTACCAAAATAATAAAATAAATAGAAATTCAAAAAAATGAATGATAATAATATGCTAACTTCATTCCAACTAATTTTACATAACATATGTAAATATAAACAATAAATAGAAAAATTAGTACAATCATTTATCAACATTTCCATCACCAATTAGATGATTAATTCTACTATTGGGATGTTCAAAGAAATCAGTTGTATCTAGATGTGTCACATTCACGTGAATATTATCAATATTAGTATCATCACGATGCTGGGAAGTGAAATTTGCATCAACATTTTTATTTTTCTTACCAAGCAATGCTTGATAAAGTTTAACCAAATTTTTGGTAGTACAACATGTACGAGACTAATGGCCTTGCATAACACATCGACGGCATTTTTTCTCATTGGTTTATGGAGTCATGCTCTTTCATTTTTCCTTTCTTTTAATTTTCAATCCATTTCTTGTGGCGATTTGTATTTCCAATTCAATGAATTATTATAATCACCATGATTATAAGGAACATATCTTCACGGTCACGACCGCGACCATGATCGCGTCTTTGKCCTCTATCAAAATTTTTTCTGYGATACGAATTATGAGCTCTAGCTRCATTCACTTCAGATAATGGAGTAGAGCCTGTTGGTCGGGATACATGATTTTTAGTCAATAATTCATTTTGTTTAGCYATAAAAAGGCAGGAAATAAGTCAAAATACTTCTTAAAACCTTTTTCTCGATATTGCTGTTGCAGGAGCATATTCAAGACATGAAAAATAGAGAATGTTTTCTCTAACATATCGGCATCAATAATATTTTCTCCGCACAACTTCAATCATGAAGTAATTTTAAACATTGCAAAATTATACTCACTTATAAATTTAAAATCCTAAAGCCCCAAGTATATCTAGTCATAGCTAGCGTTTGGAAGGACGACTATGTTTAGGTGGTCATACATTTCTTSTAAACTTTTTCAAAGGACGAATGGATCTTTTATCGTAAGATATTCAATTTTCAGACTTTCATTAAGATGGCGGCGGAGAAAGATGATAGCTTTGGCCTTGTTTTATGTTGATGCAATATTTCCTTCTTTAAGAGTATCACCAAGGCCATTAGCATCCAGGTGAATCTTAGCATCCAGAATCCATGACATATAATTCTTTCCAGTAATGTCAAGAGCTACAAATTTGAGTTTAGTAAAATTAATCTTGAAATAAAATTTATATAAGTAAAACTTATATTAACCAAATTCTTTACATGGGGTAGAGACTCGTGTTGATAATATGTTGTGAATATAATGTAATCGGAACTTGAATAAAGTAACAAATTTATAGAAAAGTAGGTGAGAATTAGGTGAGCTTTTCCTTGATTTCTTAAGATTCCTTATGAGTTACATAAGACCTCCTATATATAGAGGCATTGTACATCAAGTSCTAAGATAAGAGTGTACCATAATAAATACAAAGGGGATAAGATAATGCATAAATATTGGGATAAAACAAGTCTATCCCTTGGGGATAATACCTTAATAAAAGTAGACATCCATGCCAAAAGTAATCTAGTTCATAATAATTATACTATCCTATTCTTTTTTACTTGTCATATTTATCGAAATCTTGTTTCGAAATACTTAGTGGCTTCACAAATTGATGAAGTACTTATTTTAATTTTTYTAAAGTTACCCTTAYTATGGTCAATTAAGCATTTTTGTTTCTCAACCTAATAGATGAAAAATCTCTATAAAAAGATTGGGGAAAGGAGGGGAGAGAGTTTATTAGTAAGGAGAGAGATAGTATGTTGGTGAAATCAAGATAGAGGTAGTTTAGTCATTTTTAATGTTTTATAGATTTTGATTCTTAATCTGTGTCTAAATCTTAAATATCACAAGTAAAAAAGAATAGAGGAAATATCTACATTATCATCTTGTTTTAGGATATTGGACATTCATTCTAAGAAATACTAAAATAGAATATGAAGATTCAATTTGGAAACGAGCCAAAATATGATTTTCTAATTCTAAAAATAAAAAAAGCAATAAATTCTAACTTTTCTTCATTTTGTTTTATTAATTTTAAAATTTAAAATTTTCTATTAATTTAACCTTGATTTTCTGTATTATGAGTGAARTAGTTGAACTATTGACATGATGATTTACTCTATATTTTTTGTTGGAAATATATACTTAATACAATCATTGTGAACAAATTACATTTTCGATAGCATAATTCAATTATTAAAATTGAATAAATTAAGTATTTATTAGATTAGGACTGATTGATAATATAAATTTATAATTATTTTATATCTTAAGTGCCTTCTCTATAATTATATATACTCTYGAATATTCTAARAACTTATAAATTTAAAAGGAAAAAAATGGCAAAATTCTAAAAGAAAAATGACGGTATTCATTATTTTGCTAAATTGATTAACTGCTTGAAAAAAATTTAGCATTTAGATTCGAATCTTCTAAAATAAATTGTTAGTGTTTAAAAATTTAGTTACTTATTAGACTTTAGTATCAAATTCTAGAACCTAAGTTATTGTGTTGTATTTTGTAGAATAACCAATTTGTGTTAATCAATGCTAATTTTGAAAATTTATCAAGCCAAATGAAACGTTTTTTTGTTTATAAGACTTCTAATGTGGGATAAAATTTTTTCAGCTACAAGGTGACATTAGACAACTMTCTTTATAAGACTTTTTCACATGTTAGAACAACCCAATCAGTTCAGCCTTCAGGCAACACTCTTGTCTATAAAAGGGGCGTAAAGGGTCGTGCTTAATTTGGCTACAACTAGGAGAATGCCCAAGTATCTAAACRGTATAGAACCAATGGGATATTTGTTAAAGACTTGATTTGCTCTAGCCCCTTAGTGAACAGGTAGCATTTGTTAAAATTTTCTTGAAGTCTAGAAACAGCTCCAAAACTATACATCAGCAATTCATCAATGTCAATCTAAACAGGATCAGCCCTTGCAAGTAACAAAAGATCGTCGACAAAATTAATGAGTGAAAAACAGACTATGCCAATAACCATATGTAAGTTACCACATGTGTACGTAATAAAAGTTTAATATTCRAAATTAAATAATTTAGTGYATTTAATAGAAAAAAGCCAAATCATGACAAACAGAGTCCRTCGCAAGTGGTCAACATATCTGTGACATAATGTGTTAGACATGCGGACTCTTGGACGTACAATTTAGCATTGTCAGAGGGATCCATCAGCCACAATTTAATCCCTCATGGTTACTCAATACGGATATTACAACCAACCCATTGCTTTGTCCCGGCTAACCTTACAGTTATCATTCTTGTCTAGGCTCTGTGCCAAAATTAAAGGTAGGAAAAATAATTGTACCATGAAAAAACTTGTAACCAACAAGCTCCTTTCTTCTTTTCTTATATCCCCCCAAGCATGGAGCTACGGGGTGGTGGGGGGCGGCAGTAGCCTCCAATATTTTTTAAAATTGTTCATGGGGTTAATATTTTTTAAATCCAAATAAAATTTTTGCTACAAAAAGTGCCCTCTCGCTTCTTCAAAGTCAGATTTTTGGCTCTGTCCTTGCCTTCCTTTTAAGATAAAACATAAATTTGTTCTTGTCATTATCATTCATTTGTCAATGGCCCAATAGGCACTTGATGGAAACATCAAAATATGAGCTAATAATGGATACTCCTAATAGTTTGAACTTGGAGAAAGTGTCATTCTTTTCGGTGTTAATATTGAGTAATTTTTACTCAATATTTATCACTATTTGTGTATAGTTTAAACCTTGTTGTTTACTAAACGTCTCATCGAAGATTCTAGACTCTTGAGCAAACTTAAGAGACGTGYTGGAAGAAGTTCCAATGATAAAAATAGAAGTCTCTTCCATTATCAACTTCAAAAAGATTCACATAATCATACAACAGCTACAATATTCAAGTGTCGAGGAGTTTTCTAATTGAATAAGACCCTTGTACAACATTGATATAGTAAATTTATATTTGACGTCTAGATGTGATCCCATAGATGTAAGCATTCATGCCAAACCATGTTAAATTGTGTCTCTTATATTTTCTTTGTTCTTTATTTGCTTATTGTTAATTACTAAAGTAAGACTATCGAATAAACATATTGTTGGGGTAAGCGTCCCTTCACATGGATGCACACACCAAAATGATAAAAAAGGAATAAAATTTGRCTTTGTTTTCTCTTTAACGTGTGGCTTGTGTCACAAGAAAAAGAAGAAGGGATAAAATAAAATGCTGAGAAGCTTTTGAGAATGAGAATAAAGTAAGAAAATAAAAGAATGTGTACGAGATAGAGAGAGAAGAATGAGTGGGAGAGTGTGTGAAGAAAAGGGGGCAGAAACTCTTTCATAGACTGTGTGGATTAGTTTACAGAGTAACACCATATAGGTTTCTCGGTGGCSGTTAACAGAGTATCTTAGTGTGGACTACTTAGTGACAAAAAWWAGTGAAACACCACGTGGGTAGCTCAGTCATCCACTTCAAGGAGAAAGCTTTCTTCATACTCTTAGAAGTTGCAATGAAAGCTCTAGCAAAAGCTTGGACTTTGTGTTTTGATTGTTGATTTCCTCTCTTTTCTCACTTGCTAAAACATTTATAGCTCTTAGTTGTTTCTTGATATTTGGTGTATGTTATTTACCTCTTTTGAAAGAAGTTTGTGGTATCCTCTAGTTTGTAACTAGAGAAGAGCTGGTGTACTCATTATTTTGATAGTGGAAGATTTGAGTGGCTTCAAAGCCCGTAGTTTTTCCCTTTTGGTATAAAGGGTTTTCCACGTAAAGATCTTGGTGTCTAATCTTGTTATATTTCTAATTTTGGTGTGATTATTGTCTATCTTTGTTGACTTTATTGTGTGTTCATTAATTATTATAAGAGAAGGGAAGAATTAGTTACTGTTAGATTTGGTTTACTATTACTGTGTTAGTAGACAAAAGTAATTTCTTCCCAACAATTGGTATCGGAGCTTAGTTGAGTTGTGGACTATTTTAGTGATAATCAATATAAGGCTCTAGTAATTACAATGGTACTATGGTTAGACTAACAGACTCAGATTATTCGAGTTGGAAGTTTATGATGGACTTGTTTAAAATTTGACTATAAAGACACTATACTGAGGGAGTCTGGAAAGCTGAAGAATATATCGGATAAAGATTGGAAGAAATTAAACAGAAGGCAGTGGAACACTTAATGTTTTTCAAGGTATCTTGAATCAGTTGGAAGTGATGTATTTGAAATGTGATGAAGAAATTCATGCCATGTGTTTGATTAGCTCCTTGCCTGATAGTTGGGATACACTTATAGTTTTGTCTTGTGCCCTCTTCACTGAATGGTGTACCTACATTAAAACTTGTGAAAGAAAGAATGCTGATTGAAGAAAATAGAAGAAAATACTAAGGGCCTACAACACAAAGTCATGTATTGGTTACTGAAAAGCTTGGGAGAAACAAGAGTAGAGGCCCAAGGAATCCAGATAACAGAGACTCAAGGAACCACAGTAACAAAGACAGATCTCGAGGAGATCCCTTCTAAGAACAGATATTATATATCACTACTGCAGAAAGAGAGGGCACATAAAATATTACTATAGAAAACTCAGATGAGACAAAGGCAAAGAAAAGGATGAAAAGAAAAATGAAGATAAAGGAACCTTAGTAGCTAAAAAGTTATGGATAATAATGTATGTGTTGTTTGTGACAATGGCAGTGTGAATCTCACATTATACGATACACAGTGGGTGGTAGATTTTGGAGCTTCATCCCATGTTACCTCACATCGGGATGTTTTCTCTCATATTTCACTAGTCAATTCGGGTATGTAAAGATGAGAGATGGTATAGAGTGTAAGATTGTCGATATAAGAGATGTTGGCTTAAACACCAACATAACATGTAAATTGCTTTTTAAGAGTATGAGACATGTTCCTAAGATCCGTTTTGATTTGATTTCCACTRGCATGCTTGATGGTGAAGGCTATCAAAACCACTTTGTGAAGGAAAATGGAAGCTAACTAAATGGTCATTGATAGTGGGTAAAGGAAGCTAGCGTAATTCACTTTATGTAACAGAGGCCAGATCTTGCGGGGGAGTAGTAAATGTAGTTGAAGAAGTCTTTATAGACTTGTGGCACATGAGACTAGGTCACTAGAGTCAAAATGGTTTTAGAATTCTTTCAAGTAAGCATAATCTCCTGAGCATCAAGTTTGAAGATTTGAAGACATGCACTCATTGTTTGGCAGGTAAACAACATAGAGTTACTTTCAAGAACTTTTATCCCTCTAGAAGATCTCATGTTCCAGATTTGATTCATACTGTTGTTTGCTTTGTGGATTGTTCAAGTCTTGATAATGTTCATTATTTCATTACCTTTATTGATGACTATTCTAGAAAGATGTGGGCTGATTATTTGAAAACTAAAGATCAAGCCCTAGATTTCTTCAAATATTTTCATGCTGAAGTTGAGAGAGAAACAAGGAGGAAGTTGAAATGTCTTCGTGCAAACAATCGTGGAGAATATGCAGGACCTTTCTCAGGTTACTGCAAAAAATTAAAGGATCAAGCTTGAGAAGACGATGACAAAAACACCGCAGCATAATGGTATAGCAGAGAGGACGAACTGCACTATTAATAACAAAATTAGATATATGCTCTCACATGTGAAGCTTCCTGAGTCCTTTTAGGGAGAGGTAATGAGAAYAGCAGTTGACTTGATAAATCTTTCTCTTTCAGCTCCATTAGATGATGATGTTCCTGAAAATGTTTGGAAAGAAAAATATATCAGCTCTGATTATTTGACAGTCTTTGGCTGCAGTGCTTTTTTGCATGTTTCTAGAGATGAGAGATGCAAATTTGACAGCAAAATAAAAACAGTGCATCTTTCTTGGGTATGATCACGAAGAATTTGGATACAGATTTTAGGATCCAGCTAACGAGAAACTTATCCATAGCAAAGATGCAGTGTTTTTAAAAGATCAAAYTATAGCAGACCTGAGAAGTCGGACAAGCCACAGGTTACAGTTAGTGAACCTGTTGATCTAGATATAAGTTATCCTCACCCTCCACCAGCTACAAATTTTGAAGATAGAAGAGTTGTACAAGAATAGCACAATGAACATACCTCTCTCTCATTTATAATGAGCTAGTAATGATGAAGAACTGGTTGATAATCAAGGTGATGTTGAGCTACCTGATGAACCTTAATTGAGAAGATCAACTAGRCAACATCAACTTTTTGTGAGATATTCAYCATCAGAGTATGTAATGATCACTGATAGGAAAGAACCAGAGATTTATCAGGAGGTTATGTCACATAAGAAGAAACAAGAATGGCAAGAAGCCATGGAAGATGAAATGAAGTCATTGAATGAGAATCATACTTTGAACTAGTGAAACTATCGAAAGGTAACAGAGCCTTGAAGAACAAGTGGGTCTTTAAATTGAAGACTGAAGAAAGTTGCTCAAAACCAAGATACAAGGCAAGGTTGGTTGTGAAGGGATTCAATCAAAAGAAGGGTATTAATTTTGAAGAAATTTTTTAACCTATTGTTAAGATGTCTTTTATCAGAGTTGTTTTAGGTTTCGTAGCAATTTTAACTTGGAAATTGAACAACTTGATGTAAAGACAACCTTCCTCTGTGGTGACTTAGCGGAAGAGATTTATATGCAACAAACCTAAAGGATTTGTAGCTCAAGGAAAAGAAGACCTAGTTTGTAAGTTGAAGAAAAGTTTGTATGGGCTTAAGAAGGCACCTAGATAGTGTACAAGAAGTTTGACTCCTTTGTGGAAGTTAATGGGTACAAGAATACCACTTCTGATCATTGTGTGTTTGTAAAGAAGTTTTCAGGTGACAATTTTATCATTCTTCTATTGTATGTGGATGACATACTAATCGTTGGTCATGATATTGAAATTAACAAGTTGAAGAAAAAGTTAAGTAAAACATTTGCAATAAAGGATCTAGGTACTGCAGAATAGATTCTTGGCATGAATATCTCTTGTGATAGGAAGAAYAAAAAGCTTTGGTTATTCCAAGAGAAGCACATTGAAAAGGTTTTGGACAGGTTCAATATGAATAAGGCAAAACCCGTAGCATCTCTACTTGCTGGTCACTTCTAAGCTACAAGCATGGAAGAGAAGGAAGGAATTAAAAATGTGTTGTATGCCTTTGTAGTTGGCATTTTGATGTATATTATGGTATTTATAAGACTAGATATAGCTGTAGTCAGTCGGTTTCTTTCTAATCCTAAAAAAGAACATTGGGTAGATGCAAAATGGATTCTTAGATACCTCAGAGGAACTTCTAGAGCATGTTTATGTTTTGAAGAACCTGTGTTGGATGGCTTTACAGATGCATATATGGCTGGTGACATTGACTATAGGAAGTCTACTTCTGGTTTTATGATTACATTTGCAAGGAAAGCAGTATCTTGGCAATCAAAATTGCAAAAGTCTATTGCACTATCCACTACAGAAGCRAAATATATTGCTATTATTGAAGGTTGTAAAGAAGTCTACTAGGTGAAGAAGTTTTTGCAAGAATTCAGTGTAAGCAAGACAAGTACATTCTCCATTGTGATAATTAGAGTGCAATTCATCTCAATAAGAATTCCACTTTTCACTCGTTTGAATGCATATAGATGTGTGATATCATTGGATCAAAGATGTGTTAGATATGAAGTTATTGCAGCTTGAGAAAATCCACACCAATGACAATGGTTCAGATACGATGACTAAGTCGTTGCCTCAAGAAACGCTGAATGTTTGCAATAGGGTTGCTGGCATAGAGGAACCCTCCTCCCTGTGAGAAAGGAGGGAGAGATTGTTGGGGTGAGTGTCCCTTCTCACATGGAGGGATCCAACAAAATGATAAGAAAGGAACAAAGTTTGACTTTGTTTTCTCTTTCTCGTGTGGCTTGTATCATAAGGAAAAGAAAAAGGGACAAGATAAAAGGCTGAAAAGCTTTTGAGAATGACAATATAGTAGGGGAAAAAGGTGTGCGTAAGATAGAGAGAGAAGAAAGAGTAAGAGAGTGAGTGAAGAAAAAAGGGCAGAAACTCTTTCACAGTGTGGCGCTATGTGGGTTAGTTAATAGAGTAACACCGCGTAGGTTGCTTGGTGGTTGTTAACACAGTATCTCAGTGTGGACTACTCAGTGACAGAAAATAGTGAAACACCGCATGGGTAGCTCAGTCATCCATTTCAAGGAGAAAGCTTTCTTCATACTCTTAAAAGCTGCAATGGAAGCTCTAGCAAAAGTTTGGACTTTGTGTTTTGATTGTTGATTTCCTCTCTATCTCACTTGCTAAAACATTTATAGCTCTTAGTTGTTTCTTGATATTTGGTGTATGTTATTTACCTCTTYTGAAAGAAGTTTGTGGTATCCTCTAGTTTGTAACAAGAGAAGAACTGGGGTACTCATTACTTTGATAGTGGAAGATTTGAGTGGCTACAAAGCCCGTCATTTTTCCCTTTTGGTATAAAGGATTTTGCACGTAAAAATCTGGGTTCCAATCTTGTTATATTTCTAATTTTGGGTGTGACTGTTATCTGTTCGTGTTGGCTTTATTGTGTGTTCTTTAATTATTACAAGAGAAGGAAAAATTGGTTGTGGTTAGATTTGGTTTACTACTACTGTGTTAGTGGAGAGACGTAATTTCTTCTCAACATATATTAATCGAAGTAGTAATCAACACCTTAGATTTTTCTTTTTTGAAGAAACAGGCAATGCTCGTTAAAGAACAGGCATATCAGCCTGCAGAACCATATTTACATCTGAAGGGCATGAATCAAACCAAATGTTTTCAGCCTTTAAAGAACAACCTAATGTAGCTAAAACATGAGTTGTCTTATTGCTGTTTCTTGAGATATATGAAAACTTTAAAACCAGACACTAGAGACTGAGTCTTACTTTCTAATTTCATGTACARCTGCACCTAAARGAGAGAGATCATTCTCAGAGCTCTGCAATCTGTAAACCATTGTTTGATAATTTGATTCTGCTACAAAATAATCCATCTCAAATTCAATTTCCAGTTGAAGCGCCCTCTACAAACAAACTCAGCGTGCTTCGGCCCTACTATCCAAGTGATTGGTGAGGCTAGAGCCATTTTATCTACTTCGCTATTTCCCCGAAGTAGCAATATAATGCTAGCCTTGTCCTCTGACCATGCTGCATCGATATTGAACTTCATGCCTAATGCCTACAGTGGAAGGAACCAAATTCTGTGTTGTTTTTCGATGCTCCAGAGCAGTTGGCTGCTCCCTTTACATAGTATTACTGTACTCCTTATAATATTGAAGAGCATCTTGTACTAGTGAATCAACTGCAGTAGTATGACCCTCAAATACCATTTTATTCCTAACACACCAAATTCCCCACAAAATGAATAAAAAGGCATGACAACAAATCCCCTGCCTTTTGCTGAAAGTTCATTATCACATTAACTAACATTTATTTTATAGAAATAACACCATGCAAAGCCCAGCTAAAATCCATATCAGCTTTCTTCCAAATATTACGAGCAAAATAGCAATCAAAGAAAATATGTAAATCAGTTTCCAAACTAGATTCACAGAAAGGGTACCACCAATATGGATGTTGAATCTTTTTAACGAAAAGTTCTGAGAGGAATAATTTGATGGCATAGATGCTAAGTCCAAAGACACACCTTTGGGGACATTAATCTTCTACAAATGCTCCTAGAAGGTTCCTTTATGCTCATGTGATGTTGAAAYAGCTAGGTCTCTTGACCTGTTTCAATCCAAAAAATCCATGCCAAACGATAAGCTRAACGGACAGAGAACTTATCCGAACACTCATAATGCCAAAGGATAACATCTTTGYAGGCAATGGTTGGAAGTAGAAGCCTTAATGTCTTCTGATTGTCCCTTTTTGAAAACATGGCTTCCATGATAGATTGATTTCATTACTGAGGATGGGTTGTGATAAGGGGCAGATATTTTAATGTCCTCTGATAACTTAGTCACCAAGGTCTCGTTTAATAAAACTGAAGTCTGAAGTTTGAAAAGTAACTGAATAGATTATCAAATAATTTGTCAAATTGAGGTTGACAAAGTAGCATGAATAATAGTACCTTTTGGATACTCCACTTCAAATAATAGTATATTTTGTTCTTTGAATTTGGAATATAAAACTTTTTTGAATTTGGAATAAAAAATCAAAATAAGGATTTTTTTCTTTAAATATTGGGTTTTGGTTGAAAATAAGCCAATCACAGGGACAATTACGTAGACAAATAGAATAAGGACTTCCATTTTGTGTGATTATTGTGGTTGCATCTACCTGAATAAACTATGATGCTTTTGTTTGGATCTTGGATTTGGTTGGAAATTTGTTATTTTGTATCTTTCTTTGAATATTATCGATCAAGATAACATATTTTATTTAATGATTGATATTTACTAATATTTTGAAACGGGCAAAAATAAATGTTTTAATATATATTCTCTATTGCATCAATCAAAGTATGGTATATAATTTTTCTTTTTTATCTTAGGAGTGAGGTATATATATGTTGTGATTGGTTTGATAGAGGAACGTGTATATATACTTAACTCCTTCAAYRCCTTTTTTCCTCTACTTAGAAGTGAGATATATATAAACTTCGTGTTTTAGTTATATAGTAAGGGATGCGTACTAGAGAGTGTAGYAGATGATTCACAATCCATAAAGCAGTATCTATTTATTATTGAAATACTTAACATAATTAGAGAAATGAAACTCTGAGATGATTATAAATGACATAGGTGGTTGCATTATTACTAGTATAATAAAAATGTACTGTAAAATGCATTAAAAGAACAAAATGACTACACATCGCAACCAATTACTGATCGAAGTATGAAATTGGAAAAAATTGGTTATATCCATGAGCATAGAAAGGAGTTCTAATATATATCACTCCTAAAAGAATAGGAGTGATACAAAATATTAAATAATCAAATTTTAGAAATACACACAATATATAATGTGTAAGGTTTGTCTCTCTTTCCTTATGCTTCCATTGTCACATATACATTAGGTACGATTCCTGRTGAGATTTTGTGACGCCCCYACCAAMCCCTTGGTATGATTGGTGCCAAACGAGTCGTCGTCTGTCTCTTGACAGTTGATACTATTATAATAAATATTGTATATCTAAAGCAAAATCATAACTTATAGTCTAAATTACAGTCCAATAGGGATTAAGGACCTCGAAAAGATAATACAAATGCTATGTCAATTACAAACTTAACTAAATTACTTCAAAATAATAATAATCTAAATCATCAATAATATAAATATTTGTTCTAACACTTCAAAGTGACAAGTATGGGTAAATGCTTGTAACTAACCCATAGTCTTGGTGACCTGTACCTATGAATAAGAAAAATTGTGAAAGATAGCTCACTGAGTTTCGCACATGTGCATAGTGAGTTCAAAGAAGCACAATTTAACAACAGTTAAAATAACTGTTCASKGATATTTAAAACAAGTTGTATCAAAGGATAAATCCTCACCACTGTTCTCTTTTTCAAGCTTTGAATGAATAAAACAATTCGATAAGTAATTCAAAAGCATTTGTTAAAAATTGTTAGCTTGAAAAGAATAAAACACAATGAACAATTCGTTACAGAAAGAGTTAAACTACTGGCTTTATCACCTCGTATTTACACATGCAATTTCAACCTTATCACCTCGTAATCAAGCAAGAGTACYTGCTAGCTGGGTAACATGAAGTCRGTYGCCCATAGGTTAAATCTCCTAACYAAGGGTATGCGCATCCACAATTAGATGTGGGTACTGGTGGTGTGACCGTTTGCCCGATACATTTTGGTCCGCAACAAGTATTATACACAGACTTTGGCCAGTTTTGCCTAACTTCGATACTAACGTCCGGGCAGCTCAAGACGTCCTCGTGATTGAGACTAGCCAAATATGGTACTTTGCCGCAGGACTAGTACATAAAGTTGTTGATAGAGTACTCCATCCAATCCATCAATTCTCAATTAATCAATCCAATCAATAGTGATCTAAAAACATTTTCCAATACAACTATTCTCAAACTATCAATCAGTRGAGATCACAAAATATTTTCATAGTTTAAAGATTCCTTGAACAACATGCAATCAATGATCTTTAGACACATTTTTTGCAAATATGAAATCCTTCACAAAGTGACTAATGATATATTTCATAAAGTTTGCAAAGTARTCAGCTTTAAAGTAAATCAAATTAATTAAAAAAATTTCGATAAGTGCATTTAAAATAGACTTTAAGAAAACTCATAAAAGTGTAATTACGGAGAAACAGTTTTAGGGAACTCACAAAAATGCCTTTTAGGAATAGAAACGGTTTATAGGGAACTCAAAAGAATACCTTTGCAATAAAACAATTTGTAGAAAAGTCACCCGTAGATGGACATGCTTAAGATAAATAGCGAGCTATAACTACCTAAACATATAATAACTGTATCCTTAGTTGAATTATACAAATAAAACTAAGATGCTACACAAAGTAAAAAAGGTTGTACATCTACTAATAATTCTAAAATTTTAGTATGATCCTAATGAATCTAATAGGATATTTTTCTCAGGCCTAAGATCGATGTACAAGTTATGATTGCTAATTCCAGTTTTTAAAAAAATTTCAACAAGATAAAAATGATCAAATGATTTCTAACATTCAAAGGAAAGCATTCCTATATCAGATTTCCAGTCCTAGAAGTTATTCAAGATTCAAAAAGTTCACAAACATGAGTAGTGTTTATTTCTGTCCAAGTGGACAGAGTGGAGTAATGTGAGTTTAACTTGAGTTCTAGTTTGAGATTTCAGGAAAGATTGGTTGGAAAATGACCCTAAGATAGAGAAATTTCCATTCATATAAATTACACCTAAATGGGAGTTAAGGATGATCTATAATGAAGCTAAAATCTTTGGTTGAAAGTTTTGTCGACTGAAATAGATAGTATTGAATGTTTCGCTTATATCTCTGATTATACTTCAAGTAATCCCACGAATTCAGTGCTATTTTGTCCTTAAAACTCTAAGAAATTTATCCACATAAATTTCAGTGCTATTTTGTCCTTAAAACTCTAAGAAATTTATCCACATAAATTTCAGTGCTTAAGAGGGTCCATTTGACAATCAAGCTTAACCGATATGGTCTTGAATATTGATGCATGGCTCGAGTTATACAAGTCCAAATCAAGTGATACTTGTCTCTAGTTACTACAAAGGTACTAAGATTTCCAACCGTGTATCATATGAAATATTTCATATCCTAATTGAACYACAGTTTAACCAAAACAATAGGGTAGTTTGCTATCCCGAGTGAATCTGGCAGCTTATATTTCCATGTTCATATATTTAGTTTTAGGAAACTATTATAGATCTTTTGTATACATATTTAAACTTACAAGGCTTACTAACCATCAATTCTTATCATCCAACAGATTTCCAACTTGTTTCTTATAAGACCTTAACCAAAACTATGAACAATATCCTAAAATCTCAATTTATAATTATAGTTATCTCGTTTAGCATCCTTCTTCACATTAAAACATATATTAAATCCATAATTTAAAAAAATAACTATTCTAACAGTAACATAACCATAATTTTCACCATTTCKCTTTCTAACAAATCCTTCATTTAATTCATAATCCAAGAATAACAACAACTTTTATCCCAAAACTAACATTAACAATTCAGAACACATACTTATACTTCTCATCTGCACATAATTGCTAGCATAACTTCAACATCAAATTTAAATGCAGTAGACATARATCATGCCAATAATGGACTTAGAACTGATAATAACATGCATTTACTTTCATCAAAATTCCAACTAAAACAAATCATAAAATTGTTATACATTATCTATCCTAAGCATGCATTTCTAGGAAAAGGATGAGCATTTCTAACCTGTTAAGACAAAGAAGAGGGATTTGAATTGATAGATTCTATTTTGGGTAGTAGACATGCCAAAGATAAAGTCCCCAGGCAGCTTGTATGTCTCGGGTAGAAGTAAGAAATGAAGAAAAATGTGATAAGGGAGAGGGGTTCAGCCGAAAGGGAAAGATGGAGGTTGTATAGGAAGGTTTTGTTAGGGAAATGTGAAGTAAGAGAGCCAGCTTGGGATCTTTATAGAAGGTCGGCATCTTACTTGGTAAGGGATAGGTGGTTTCTCTAAGAATAACGGCTAAGATTAGGGATAAGGTTTAATTACGGTCTTTAAGGAAGCCTTTTGGAGTTTTCAAGGCAAAAAAAGAGAGAAGGAAGATGGTTTCCTYAGAAGAAGAAATCAATTCTTCATGCCCAAGAGTTAAAAGGCTCTATTTGGATGATGTTTGAAATCAAGAGATTTTGTTCAAGTTAAAAGGGAAGGAAATTGCAAATTTTTGAAATTCAAATTTTTAGTTTAGTTTAAACAATTATTTGGATACGAAATTGTGTTCAACTGCRATGTCCCTAACCATCTACTTCATCTATCTCTTCTCATTTTCCCTCTTTGTACATCTATCTCTACTCCCCCATCTGGTAACTTCAACATGAGGAGTCCGAGTTGCACAGGGTTGCTGGCCGTCACTTGCTCTGTTGTGCAAAAGATTTCACATATTGACATTGTTCAAGACAAATACAGCTGATCATCACGATGCTTTCAAAGTTTCTGTTGGATTGTAAGTTGTTTTCGAGTATCCTGACTCCTGGGCACGTGTTTTCCATCTTCTGTTACATTCCTTTTTTGTGTTTCCGATGATGCTTTTCCTCTTTCTTACAAATACTCATGTTGTAGATCCCTACTATCTTTGTGATGCACAACAGGTATCATAAATCCCCCTAAAGAGCCAATTTGATTTAATTTTTGATTGAATTTCAGACCCACTATAGGATGTATTGCTCCACCAGCTGCCTTGCCCCTTCCCCTACTGAGCTAGCAAAGATAGAGGATCAATTTAAAAATCTTCAAGTTTKTTTACATTCATCGAGACAATTAGGTTTTGCATAGTTGATGCCCTTAAATTTGAATTTTAAAAGATGGAGAGTATATTCTTTTTTCTTTTTCTTTTGGCATTTATTAGAATGCTGATAGTGGTTTTAAGTTCCACTGATTTTGTAACCCTGGAGCAGTGCATCTTCGCAAATTAACTTCACCAAGCTTTTTTTTGTGGATAGATACAAATTATCCATTTGATACTATGATGATACATTGATGACTAGATAGTGGGGGGAATTTGGGTCCCAGAAATATTTTTGCCATCTATTTAGTTTATTTTTTATGTAGATTCATTCAAAATATTAAGGCAGAGAAGTTGACTACTACTCTTACTAATTGGTTTTCCATTTTCTGGCCATATGAAGTATGCATCTCTCTTATACGTATGATTTTGTTTGTTCTGCTGATTTTTAATGTAAATGAAGAAAAAACTTGATGCTTACAAATTTAAAAGAACTTAAGCATATCAAGTATTATGCATTGACTTGTGAGCAAGGCAGTTCTGAAAGGTTTTGGTTCGAAAATGAGAAAAGGAGGAAGAACTATACAGTGTGGTCTGATTTAACTACATTCATCTTTCTGCCTTCTTGTTGGAATTTTTGAAAATGGAAAATAAGATATCTATTTTTTTCATACAACACATGTATATACTATCACAAGTTTCTTGCATAAATGTTACATAAAACATATATCTACACAACTACAAGCTTCTTTCACAAAGATTAATGAGTACATATATATCCACGGACAAGTTCAAAACCAAACCCCCTCCTAATCTCCAAAGTTATGCAATTAGAAAGCTTAGAACATTTATRATTTACCATTATTTTCTTACTATTTGGTACTATTAGACCATTATAAATCCTTAAAGAAATCATCAAAGGATAGGCTATCAAGGGGTGCAAAGTTAGTCTTGCTCTGCTGCTACCCTTGAGTATGTTGGTCATTGATCAACCCAGAAAATCTGTACAGTGAAAGATTACAGTTTACTATATATATATATATATATATCTTCACTTCAAAAATTTAACAATCTAAAGGAACAAAATGTGTTATGACATTTGGAACACAGTCAGAAGTTCTGAAAACAGATAAATGAATRAGTAGCACATGCTAATTAGCATGTCAAATATCTTACTAAGCATCAGCTCTTTTTGCACGTCTATTACTATAAATCTAAAAAGCCTTCGAAAAACAATCTGGTAGGCTGAGGACTAGATATACCTGATCAATAAAATTTTTTAAACAATTGCAGACCATCGAAATCGACCATGCTGGTGAAATCCCTTCCTTGACCTTGATTACAGGAAGACACTSATCTGTTGCTCTCTGTAGAGAATTCAGATCACATGCTTAACCCTTCAAAGTTGAATGCTTTACCCTGATATGACAAGCATAGATAGACAGTACAAGGAAGCAAAGCAAAAACTGAAAAAAAATGCAAAGTAAAGCTGGTATCAGATAATCCCAGTTGAAAAATGGACCCCAGAAATGTCCGCTCCTCAAAGGAAAGTAGATTAATATAATGCACATGAAATGGATTCAAGAACATAAGAAAAACAAATTGGATCAGTCATCATCTATCTTATACCAGAAAATTGATAATATCAAATACATATTCATTGAAAACATCCATTGATATATTCTAGTACAGATAACACAATACATGACATTCATTAATACATACTTACAAACGAGACTAATACGCAACTTTTAGATATGTTACAACCTTTTTCTTCATATGTTTCCCATAAAACTCTGCAATTTCTTCATGTTTGCATAGCCACGGTTCAATCTCCCGAGTGTCTACTGAAATTGGTGGGCATTCGAAATTTTCAATATTATGCTATTCGAAACCATAGCCAACCCTATTATTTGGCTCATTTTTGTTGTTTCAAACAGTGAGTCACAGATGTCCCTTTCACGGATGAGGTTGTGTAGAACAAGAAATTGCCAAATTTCCCTATGTCAACAACTTGCATGGAGGCATTGAATCTTGTAGTATTGGAAACCTTTTCTTCAACACCCCGAATATTCTCTTGACAATATTTCGATAAGATGAGTGTCRATGAGTAAATAACTAATGAGCACCATTAAATCCCTGCCTTCTAGTGAAGTCACTTCGATGATAATTTTCCTCCCCTATAAGGCCCAATCAGCCCAGGTAATTTGGATATCCTGAATTAAGTAAGTAGTATTTTCCTAGTTAAAGATTTATAGAAAGCTCAAAWTAAGTTAGGTTGATAAATAAGATATCATTTATTTTAAAGAAATCAATGTGGATAAATATTTACGAGGAGGAGGCCAAGGGAAGCCAAGATCTAGCTGACTAATTGCATCTCTAAATACAAGAGAATCATGAGCACTGCCCTCCCAACTTGGCACTGCAAAAAAAAAAAAAAAAAAAAATCTCATATCGGTTGTTAAAAAAATAGCGAGCCCATTTTATGATATTCGATTTTTGGATTTCTATATGTCTCAATTCGTTCGGCCTGGACTCCTGCCACAATATAAAATCTATCTATGGCTTCCAATGCAATCCTAGTATAAAATATAATACTGATTACCCACTTGAT
This sequence comes from Rhazya stricta, assembly GCA_001752375.1. Taxonomy (NCBI): domain Eukaryota; kingdom Viridiplantae; phylum Streptophyta; class Magnoliopsida; order Gentianales; family Apocynaceae; genus Rhazya; species Rhazya stricta. The sequence continues at coordinate 3,318,439 of MEJB01000014.1, read as the reverse complement.
ATTTATAAACATATAGAAAACTATATACGATGGCTTTTAAATGACGATTGTTCATTCTTTGAATCATGCTGATCACTAACGCGTTGCCAGTTATAGTTAGTATTCAAGGATGAACATCTTCGATATCAAGATAATATACGTAATAAGGAGATAGTCTATAAAGCATTTCAGACATTGCATTAACATGTCTTGAGCATGTCTCCATTGAATGTTAAAAATGATCCGCTAAGTTTATTGATTGATTTCCACGTGTGACATAGTTAATGAAAATTGCCAAACTCTCCACCACGTCAACCCTTTGTCGATAATAGTTGACTCATATACCCTTCTCAATTAACAAGTTGCACAACCCTTGAAAGTTTCTTWTCACATCCCAAGGTTCTCRAGCATTCTATTTGGATGGCCATATAGCAACTCGTTAATCCATTCTCGATTGGATAGGATACTAGTGTCTACACATTATTGTCAAATCATCCAAATTTTCAATGTCTTAATTATCATTCAAATCTTCCAAATCCTCCAAGTCCCTAAGTCKGACTCTGATAGCAAATCTGCCAATTCTTCGACCTCCAACAACAAATCTWCAAATGACACAGAACTASAGTTGTTCATATCCATGGTTCTGCAGGTCATAAATAAATAAAACGAATTCAAAATTTGAGCTTTTTCGAATAAAAGGATAACTAAAAATAAAAATATATAATATCAAGATTAAACACATGATTCATAAAATCAAATATATAATAATTTGCTTGTTAATATTGAACAAGTAATGGATATAAATATACTCATCAACAATCAAGTTAACAATAAAGCTACAAATCTGAAGTCCTTGGTCATAAAGTACTTCATTATACTAATAGATCTACTATTAGGATGTACAATTGATAGCTAGTTATGTTAGATATATATATATATATATATATATATAGATATATATATTGTGTGTAAACCACATCTAGAATAATTTGTTTAGTTGTGTTGAATGGCCTCATAAATACAATATTGACGAAATTCTAGACCAAATGCAATGAACATGTGGCACCAACCCTTGTCCCAAATATATTTTTTGAAGTTTCATAATCTATCGTGGATCTAAGAACGAGACTTCCTCCTTCATTACTTCACAACAATGAAATATGCTTCCCTTTCCAAATTCATTTGATGTCACTTCACTTCTTTTTTCCAATATCTCTTTCTTCAAAAGCAAAGGATTCCTCAAAGCTTGCAATGCTTCTAATTTAAGTTCAACAAGCATAGATTGGATATTCCCATGCTTTGCTTTCTTTTGCCCAATGCTTGATGTTCTTGTTGCTCTTCGCTTTGATCCCGATGAGATGATTCGAGTATTTCAGCAGGTTCCTTTTTAGGTTTTCTATCATCCACTTCATCGTCATCATCACTGAATGTCTCAATGAATGGTGTTTCTTGACCAGCAGGCTCCTCGTCCGCAAATGAATGTTCATCATAATTCGGATATTTAGATAGTCAAGGAAGTTGGTGTGGCTATTTGATAAAAACCCCTGATGCGTTGCTATTCTTGAACAAGTCCACAATGTTTTCATAGTTTGCCAATCCTTGCCTCTTGAAAGCTTTGCATTCTAGCTTCCTCTATAGATCAAAATATTTACCAAATTTAAAAAGAGAAAGGATAAAAAATATTTTTTAGTCGAACAAAGGCAAAGAAACAAGTAATGTGACTAGTTAAGTACTCGTTCCAACTCTCTCCATTTCCAGTCATTGGCTTCAATTGATTGTTTTGCTGCACTCTAGCCAATCCAAGTGTGGTTTTCAATCAGCCACTCCATTTTACACGGTATTGTGCATGGATGTTAACCCATTTCTGCTTTAGTTATTTTACTGTGTAGTTCTTTTCAACTGTTGTGTTAAACTTAACTGACCAATTCTCTTCAATGCTTTTATGTTGAAGACATATATCAATAAAAATATTTTTCTGGGCCACTCCCCATTGAATTTCACACTTACGACATATTTTGAGCCACTATATTCCCCATCTATCCATATCATTTAATTACTATTCTAAAGCAAAACATCATTTAAACATGTTTAAATTGTATCAAGTGAGTAAAATGCCCTACTGAACATTTTCATTTCTTGCTCACAGAAATGGGAATAGGAATGTTGGATCTTGTTTCTGAATTTTGGTCTGCAACAACATTCACATTATGAATCGATAGATATAAATACAAGAAAATAATAAATAAATGGAATAAAAAATCATAAATATAATCAAAATTTTATTGTACAAAATTTTACCTCATTAGGAGAATCCGGTTTGACCTTTTCTTCATACTCAAAAATAATTTTCCTCAATGATTATAATTTGTCGAGTTTGAGAGGCATTGAAGACAATTAGGTTTTAAACTTAGAAGATAACCGCATCTTCTACTCACAGCAATGGCAAGAAACCTTTCCCCCATCTCCCCTTCATTCTCTCTTCATCTTTGTCCTTCTCTCTCTCTCTCTCTCTCTCTCTCTCTCTCTCAAGTCACATAGACACGTCCCAAGTCATACACAGATGAACAAATGATCATAGGACAAACCAATGAATCACAAGCAGGCTAGGATCTATGTGATTGACATTATTTGTGTTTCCTTAATAGCATGATTATTGCTTCAAGCTAAGAACGTGCATCCTTATGTTGATTTGTCCTATTCAAGTTCAAGCAACCCTTAATGGCAAAAGGAATCTGCATTAGTCATTTTTCTTGTCTTGATTCCTAATTCATATATATTAAATTAAAAAGTTCTATTGTTGGACATAATGTTCAATGAACTACTATGCATTCTTGTCTTTATTTATGGTCAATTTAGTATATTCCAAAATATTTAGAGATGTACACTGGTAAAGATAGGTAGGGTTAGAGATGTACATTGATCTCAACATCTTTTTTTGCTCTTTTCTTGATTCCCTCTTTAGACAGTTTCCTTGAGAAAAATAGAAAAATAAAATGAAAAATAGATAAAATGGAGTATGATTACATTTTACAAAATTTGCTTTGTTGAAAAAAAGAATAAATATGTAATAATATTTCTCTTATTAGTTGGTTTATGGCATGCAATGCCAGTAGTAGAAAGTTGAATAATTATGGTGTTCAGCATTATCTTCAGTTGAAATGGTTGCTTTGAATCAATAATGAATCATTTAGGGGGTTCTTGGTTGGATTATTAGCACAAGAAGACRACCCCTCTCCCCCCACCCATTAGCCCTGGTGTAGGAGGGAAGATAAGAACTAGATAGGAAAAGTAGAAATGCATCAGAAGCATAAGAGTATATCAATCATTTAATTAGAAGGATAACAATGACATCTTGTAATTATATCGTTATGACCAAGAGGTTTGTGTCCATGACACACACACACACACACACACATATATATATATATATATGTGTGTGTGTGTGCACATTTTAAAATAGCTCAGATGTGACAGAAAGAGAAAAGGGTAAAAAGAAATGGTCTAAGAGCTTTAGGCCGAATTTACTACCATAAGAAAAACATAACCTGGGGGATATGTCATTGTAGAAGCAATACTTTAGCACTATTTAGGCTCCTTTACTGGATGAAAATGGATGAGAGTATACATGACTTTGAGCAGGAAAAAGAAAATGAGGTGGTGAAGAATTATGGCACATGTTCTTTCCATCAAGCGATGTAATTTGTGTTGTACATGTATATTAAGTTAGGTAGTTATTTCATCAACATAATGTATCTACAAGTTTTGAAACACATCAAGACATCTACTAATCTCAATAATCAAGTACATATTCCCAAGAGAACAACAAGAACCATTCATAGACATTATTGCCATTGAACTAATGTCCTTTATTTGGCAGAATAACGAGGTTCCTAGGGTAGAATATGATAACTATTTAGGATAATGACCTACGAGCACAAATAGATTGTCTAACAAGCTCAAATTACATGGTGGCTTATAAAATTGGTGATTATAGAAATCTCCATTTAGTTGCCAATGTGACAGTCAAAACAACTTCGTCTATTCACAATTATTTGTATCATTGAGTGCATAAATGATTCCTCAATGTTTGAACTAACKTTAAAGATACAATAAGAGTTATGACAACAATGAGAAAGAACATATAAACTGATAGRACAACTAAAAACTCACAATTATTTATGATAATATTGACAGTAGATTTACCTATCTCTGAGTTTACTCCCTGAAATTCATTCAATAATCTGTAGAGATYTCACCAACTAAACATGAAAACTCAAAGGCAAGTTACCTTAAACTATCTAACAACATAGATAAAGAGTTTGCCCARTGAAATTCATGAGAAAGGAGGTAGAAAAGAACCAGAAATAATTGTTCAAACTGCAAAGTTTAACCCTATAAGGAGGTAAGACGAACTTAAATTCGGAATTGGTGGAGAATTTGAAACAATACTCAGGAACAAAACATAAATAGAGACGAAGATCCTTACTAGATCTGAAGAAAAATGTTGTATTTCCAGTTTAGCAAGGGAGGTAAGGTTGTTATTTTTTAACACTGTTGATTTGGATCTGAAAAAGGAGGTAAGATGAAGTTACATTCGAAATTGSTCCTTGAATTTGAAACAATAATTTCAAACACAAAGTAAAYAGAGAAGAAGATCCTTACCCGATCGGAAGAAAATTGTTGTCTTCCCAATTTAGCAATACAGAAATAATGGAGTAAGAGGAGGCCTTGGGTTACCATCTTCAGTRGGGGTTGGTGAAATTCTTCATTCTTCAATATGGGCTTCCAATTCTACGTAAGATTCAAYAGGTGTTGCAAATGAATAGTGTTGCTTCCTCAAGACTCCAAAGCTTTTTATTACTATTTCTCTTTTGGCTCTCTTGTCCAAGAGAAAGCATCGAGTTAAAGATTAGGAGTGTAATTGTCTAAGGAAGTCGAACAAATGATATTTTACTTTTAAGTGAAAAGAAGATCAAGTTTTATAAGACCATCCAAATGACTCTTTGGTGCGTCGTTAATTCAYCAAAAYATAAAATTATTATACTCACGCTTACTATGGTATAATGATAAGTACAGTCATCTCCCTCAGGAAACAATGAATTGATTTTCTATAAAGAGAGTTTAGCTTGAGTAAATAAAAATAATAATGACCAAAAATAAAAATTTAGCAAGAAAACAATTAAAGATAGAACAATAAGTTTTGAAATAAAACTCACAATAAAACAAGGCTTTGGTTAAAGTAATTAAATTCATACTGGTTCAAGCAATTGCTCATAGATTCAATAAATTACTCAACCTCATAAATAAATTRGTTATAGTTGTCAAAGATAGCTTTAAATAACCAATCCTCAAATAGCATTAAAGATTGGAGAGACCCTGGCATGTTTATCAAACTAGCCCAATATCCTCTTTTGATAAATTACACAATGATAGCARGTGAAATTATACCAATTTGTCACTCTATTAAACCACAATAAATAATCTGGTCGAATTTGGCTATAAGCTATTAAACTTAACACAATATCTGCGCACAATATTCAATTAAGTTGAACAACCATTAAGTAATAATTATACAGAATAACAAATACTTGCTATAAATTGAGTATATAAGCACATTTAGATTTCACAATTGAATTGAACTAATGCTTTATTAATCCCTTAACCAGAATAGAATAATTTAGAAATAAAAAATAATGTGAGGATGGACAATAGATAATATGATGGACGATGGGTAATTCCCCCTACTACCTTCCTTGTATTCCCTTTAAATAGATAATAGGAAACAATAATAATCCCTTAATTATCTTAAGTACCTAATTCAAATAGTTAAACTCTAATCTAGAAAGCTAATGTTTAAATATCAAAGTACTGATTATAAGGTATCCCTACAAATCATCGTTAGACAATGGGAGTTTCTAAAAAACAATCTTCCAATCTTGAAAACAACTCTCCAAATTTGTCTAGCTACGTGTCCACGCAGTAGATTTGTGCACTTCTAGAATTTGGTCTCGAAATGCTCCTCTTTTTCTCATACTACCACCAAAAGAGTACTAAATGGATAAAATATCAAGTAAACACGTAATAGTGCAATAAATTTATTCTAAAATCCATCAAATACTCTACAAATATCGCACTAATTTGGACTCTATCACTCTTACTTTAAAAGTTCATCATAGTTAAGCTTTTAAGTGTCATTCAAATAGAGCCTAAAGTCTTTGGGAAGTGAAAAATCACGTAAGACAAAAAAGAATAAAATCAAATAAATCAAATTAAGGATAAAACAAGAAACATGCAAATATTTAGAATTTAAATCAAATATGGGAGCTTAAAATTAAAGGAAGTTTCGGCCACCCCTTCCCTAAAATTTTTACACTATTGTTCTCTATTACTTTTGACTAAATGATATTTTGAAATAGACTTGGATTCGGGTCCAGAATAGATTTTCAATTGGGCAGAAGAAATGCATGAATTCATTCTAATCAAAGTAATCTATCTTATTAAATACTTTATTAATATTCATACTTATCTTAACTAATTTTCGATAAGCAATATGTAAATTCAGAGACTATTAATTTTTTAGAACTCTTAATCTCTAAATATATAAACWAAATTTGAATCATTTCAACATGAGGTATTATAACGCTAATCACTCAGTCGGATGTGATTTGATATTGGACGTAGCAGGCTTTTTACGGATGGAGACCTTAAAGCCTCTCTATCTGCTAAATAGAAAGTCAGTTCCGATGAAATATTCAGAAAGTAAAGCACCGGATGATTGATTCGAATATGGTGATAGAGACGGAGATTACCACTCCTGTTGAGACCATTACATCCAGCTCTAATAATGCCTGGAACAAACCCTTTTTTGCTAGTACATTATACAGCCTTATGCTTGACAAAATTTCCATATGGGCGAAGGAAATAAAGATGATTTTACTACTGACATTGCAGTCATCTCCGACCTCAGATGACTGCCCATGGCCAACTGTAAATGTGTCGGTCGACAGATTTCAACGCCTCTGGAAGCCATAGCGGGGGGCCTTTAATTCTCAAAAACTTGAAAAAAAAACATTAGTCTATGATTTTTTAATCAAAGAATACATGACTTATGGCATCTGGAACAAGGTTCTGAATTGCTGCTTGCATTTTACAGTAACASGGATTATGATTTTGTTTTGGAAAGAGGTCCTTGGATGTTAATGCGGCACTATCTGACTATGGTCGTATGGAAACCTAACGTCGAGCCATCTGAAGATCACATTACCTCAACCTTCGCTTGAGGCCGTTTTCCAGAGATGTCAATCGAATTGTTTGATGAAGAAAAACTGATAGAGATGGGAATACGATTGGACGGTCGGTGAGAATTGACACCACCACGACGTCAGCCACCCGTGGTAACATTGCACGGCTTTGTGTCGAGGTGAACCTTGGGAAACCATTAATCCCCCAAATACAAGACCTTCAGCATKCTCAGAAAGTGGAGTTCAAGGGTTTCCACCTTATATGCTTTACTTGCAATGAGTATGGGTATAAAGTCGTTTCTGTTTCCTAGAATAGTCGGCCCCCTCCAACTCCGGAGCCACTAAAGGACCCGAATTGTCAACAGAGTATGCGGAGCTAGCCTAGTACACCGACTGAGAAAAGCCTATCAGCGACGCTGTTAACCAAACAACATTAGAGGAGTTTCACATAATCCGGGAAAACCAAGACATCCTACTGCTAACCGTTCACCCTCTATATTTAACCAGATCCGAAAGGTAGAGAAGAGGGTCAACACCAGACTATGGGAAGAGGTTGCGTCTTTAGGAACTAGTGGACCACAAATAATACCAAGGCCTGAACTGAACTAATTTAACGGACTCGAGGTTGACGTTAATACTTTGTTCATTAACCCACTTCCGCTTCTAATCTGTC
>MEJB01000014.1:3219422-3310042 GCA_001752375.1 Rhazya stricta | reverse complement strand
AATTTGTAGCAGACTTACCTGTTTCGAGTACACCTCCTATTGAAGATGACCACAGTGCCGGGCCTGTTATTGGCATGGAGATGGATGAGACTGTCTCCACACCAACCGTTTTGATTACTCTATGAATATACTGACATGGAATTTCTGTGGAGCCTCCTTCGAGGAGTTTCTGAATCATATTGCTAACTGTAAGCTTTATCACCCTCATATCATGTGTTTGTTGGAAACTAAATGTTAAAAGTTCCATCTGTGCTCCGAGAGTAGCTAGAAGGACTAAGCTCACTGGTTTTGCTGTGAAAGAGGCGCATTGGTTCTTCGAGGGGATCTGGATTTTTTGGAGAGCTGATAAATTCCAGCTCGACATCCTCTATACCAATCATTAGGTAATCACAGCTTGCATCCATTGGGGGCTTAAAGTTAACTGGATTATTACATTTCTTGATGCTTCTTCGAAATGAAATTTAGAACAGATACCTGGAATTATCTTTCGAACTCGATTAATGTTGTTAATTCCCCTTGGTTTATTGTTGGAGATTGTAACCAACCCATGAATGCGGAAGATAAGAAGGGAGGGAGACCAGTTGTTTGGAACTGTACTGTTGCACTGACAAAATTTTTGGATCATGGAGCTCTTATTGATATAGGCTTTTTTGGATCCAAATACACTTGGTCTAATAGAAGGGTGGCGAAGGTAAATATCAAGCAGTGCATTGATTGTGCTTGGTGTTTATGGTATTGGCAACACAAATTTCCCCGGGCCTCGGTTCGACACTTGACCCGAATAGCTTCGGGTCACCATCCTATTTTAATATCTACTGAACCATATATTGATATATCAATTTCAAATGCTGCTTGCATGCCTGACCACCTAGATTTGCTTTAGTAGTGGATCAGATCCTCATATAAACCTGCTTGAGTGTTTGGATTTGTTTTGGACTGCTGGTAGTAGATGGAATAAGGAGTACTTTTGCCATATTTTCCATCGGAAAAGGAGGTGTCAACCTAGGACAGATGGGGTACAATGCGTTCTTGAGCTTTCTCATTCTACTTACCTCTAGAATCTGGAAATACAGTTTCCAATCTTAAAACAGAAGTCCCGGGCCGGACTGGATTCAGGACGGGGAAGGGAATACCAAGTACTTGCATAGATTGGCAGCCATCTAGGAATGAAAAAAACAGATTACCAAACTAAAAAATGATACAGGGGATTGGACAGAGGATGGAGAAGAACTCTATGCTTTGGCCCGTGAGTTCTATTTATACCTCTTGCAATGGAGATGTTTGGAATTTTCCTAGATTATCTCAATCTAATCAACAGATTCCTAATAAGTCGGTAAGTTTTGAGGAGGTTAGTGATGCCTTATTTGATATGGTTCGCATAAGGCGTCGGGCCTAGATGGAATATTACCAGCCTTCTATCAAAAAAATTAGGCGAAAGTGGAGCAGTCAACATATCAATTTGTGGACCATTCTTTGGGAGTGGTAACTTCCCTGTGGCTTTGGACGAGACGACCATTGTTCTTATTCGTAAGGTGGTGGCACCTACTTGCCTATAGCCTTGTCTAATGTCATCATCAAAATTCTAACCAGAACCTTATCTCTTTGTTATTTGCATCGAAATGTTAGGACAGAAGATTAGTAAGCTTGCAGCTACTAGTAAATGAAAGACATTATCAACCTCCAGAATGGGAAGTAAAATTTCGCACCTCTGTCTTGCGGATGATTTGTTAATATTGGACGCAGCCCTATTAATTCATGAGGTTTTAGCTGAATTTCGTTGGTAAATCTGGGCAGCAAATTGACATTTCAGTCTAAGAATACTGATAGGGCCTTGGCGGATTGAATTAGTAACCACTTTCAAGCTCCTGTATCTTTGGAGTTAGGAACTTACCCAGGAGTCCATTTGATTCAAGCCAGGTGTTGGCGGATTGATCTCCCTTTTCAAGTAAAAGGTAGAGTAGTTGRCTTCTAACTCCATTTTGATAAAATTGTCATTTGAAATTTAAATTCATTTGTGCCTCTAATTTTGGATGCTAAATTTGATAAATTTAATATGTGATATCATAATATATTAAGTTAAACAATTAATATGACTTCCACAAGATCTGGAAAGTGATGGTTTCATTTTGGGCTTAATATGTGAAGAGCAAAGCTAAATCCTTAAAGCATCTTATTAGCCCACTGGAAATGCATTTCCTTTTTTGGGTTCTTCKTCGACCTTTTACTCAATACGGCATCTGAGTTTTGATCGTTAAAAATCCAAAATATAATGCCCAAAGTAAGTTGTTATGAGAGTCAATGCCCTGTAGTCTCCACCCTAGCCATATATGAGATCAAACAAAGCAACCAAGATTCCTCACCTTTGCTTCGATATTCCGGAAAGAAACAAATTTGGATACCACTAATTTATACCATTGGTTAGTGAATTTCAATGCATCTTCGTATCCTCTGAGAATCCATTTTCACTGGAACTACTGTAAATTTTAATTCGCTTCACATTGATCGATGATACCAAAGATAAATACAGCTCAAACCAATGAGAAACCTTCCAAAATTCAACAAAATGGATCCCTCTCAATCCCACCTGCCATGCCTCAACATTCCTCTGCCAATCTATCGAAAATGTTAGCCAGAGCTATGAATACCAAGCCCAGAAGGAGCATCAGCGGTGCAGAAAATAGCTGCCGATCAGTATCCTTGTCGGAGTACGATGACTTCGCGGTGGGCTTCATGGAGGACCTGCCACTTATCTCTACTGACGGCAGTACTGAAAAGAGTGGGTGCTCGGAGGCCCCTCTCACTCTTCGGCAGGTTTTGAGGTCGTCTGTGGGTGTGATAGGTGAGAGCCGCTTGGGCCTAACGGAGAAAGTCGTGCTGCTGGATGGTAAAATATGTGCATTGAAGAGGTTTAGGAAGGTTAGTATAAGGAGACGTGAATTCGGGAGGAGAGTTATCCGTCTTGCTTTGGTAAGTAGTCAGTGCAAGTATCTTGCGCCCATTAATGCTTATTTCTATGCGAAGAGGATCAAGTTCGTTGTCTGTGAATATTATCCCATGGGAAGCCTTGCTGATTTGCTTGCCAGTAGGTTTACTCTTTACCTTCTTATCTTCACTTTGCACCTTTATTTGCTTAAAAAGGACTGCACATCAAAAGGTCGAACAAGCATAAGTGAAATTCGCTTGCTTCATAACAGGAACTATCACCAACAGTGTTTCACATCTCTAATTCTGCTCCTCAAAAGATAGATTCTTTCTTCACAGTTCATAGTGCTAGAGAAGTAAGAGCTAAAAAACTCAATAGCCTGTTTTGACAATGTTTGATCTTTTAAGGTGCGAGGAAGCTTGGACGAACCCCATTGAATTGGAATCAACGCCTCAAAATAATTTTTGGCGTTGCACAAGCGATTGAATTCATCCACACACGATGTTCTTCACAAGAGGAGCACTTGAAGATGAAGGTCCATGGCAACATCAAAGCCTCCAACGTCATGATTAATATCGACTTCACTGCCCGCCTCTCGGATTATGGTTTTGCACAACTGGCCGAACGGGTAGAAGTTTCCGATACTGGGCAGCGGAAGCCACCACAGCATGTGGAGGATTTCGAATACTCTGAAACGTTTTCCCAGAAAAGTGATATTTATAACTTTGGGATTATTGTTTTGGATATTCTGAAAGGACCTGAGGGTTCTGGACAAAAGAAGAACAGARTTGAGACGAGAGGAAACTTTAAAGATGTTGAAGATGATGACTTGTTTGAATTTCCCGTGGAAGGAAACGAAAGAATTCAAGCTTTGCAAGTTCTGGATATTGGCTGGACATGTCTACATAGGTCTCTTGAAGCAAGGCCTACAATCCAAAAGATAGTGCTATGTCTAAGAGAGCTTTTGTGATCAGAAACTTGATTTTATCATAAGTTGCAAATGATTTTTGCAAACCCCACCCCTCCTCCTCTTTTGGTTCGTACTGCCTGTAGTGCTCAGCAGAAAATGTACTTCGTGCAGAACTCAATTGTGCTGAGGATTTTGCAAATTCCTTGGGTACTGTTAATACATTATCTGAAACCTCACCATTTGAAACGAAAGAATTCAAGCTTTGCAAGTTCTGGATATTGGTTGGACATGTCTAAATAGGTCTCTTGAAGCAAGGCCTACAATACAAAAGATAGTGCGATGTCTAAGAGAGCTTTTGTGATCAGAAACTTGATTTTATCATAAGTTGCAAATGATTTTTGCAAACCCCACSCCTCCTCCTCTTTTGGTTCGTCCTGCCTGTAGTGCTTAGCAGAAAATGTACTTCGTGCAGAGCTCATTGTGCTGAGGATTTTGCAAATTCCTTAGGCACTGTTAATACATTATCTGAAACCTCACCATTTGAGCTCCTTATAACTAGCAGATATTTACTGAGAAAGCAAACAAAATAATTGGCTCGGTGAACAGGTGTTACTGCAAGAATAGCATGTGTACTACCTAAGTAATCGTAAGACAATTTCGTCCATAGTTTCTTTCATCCGATACCAAATAATAACGCCCATTACCCCAGAGCAAAAGAATCAACCTCGCATTTGGTTGGCAGAAGTTTTAGAGTTTTAGAACGGCAGCACCACTTGATGGCTTGGACGCAAAAGCATACTGGCCAACTTCGTTTCTGTTGATTTTCCCTTCATCAATTCGAGATTGATAGTAATGTTGCTGAAGAAACAAAAGATGGATTACATCAACAGCATCAGCCAGAAAAAGAGAAACAAAAGATTTCGAACAATGGAAGCAGGCAGTATCAGTTCATATGGCAATTGTTAACTAACCTTCAATTTGAGAATGAACTGGCCTGCGACTTTCTCTTTGACCAAAACAACAACACAACCCCCCCATCCAGCTCCGGTAAGCCTTGCCCCTAGAGCACCATTATCTCGACTAATCTTTACAAGTTCTTCCAACTCTGGACAGCTAATAAAACAACTAAATTAGGCCAACAACCAAATACAGTTAAAGATTTGTTTAAGTAATGCTTCTCCTACTTATTTTTACTTTGTAATTGAATTTTCCCTTTCTTCTTAGGCAGCGTCATCCAGGTGGGGCCTTAGCGGGAGGTAACAAAGCAAGAAACTGCCAAATTTTGCAGAAGTTTAAAAGAAAATAACATCCAGTACACACAATGACGTGCCAGGAACTACCTCTAATTGAATAACTATGTCCACTTTTAAAGAGAAATTCTAGAATCAACTAAAACAATAAAGAGAAATTCTAGAATTAACTAAAACAATTTAGGAACCTCAAATGTTCTGCACCCCTTAACTTAAAACCAACAGAGTGGAGTAAACATGGAGTATAGTCTAACTTGAACTTCAGCGAAAGAAGAAGGCTTATATGTTAAGATTTGAATGTTCCTTGCATATTAGGAAACTGTATTAGGGTGTCCATCCTTTACACTAGTAAAATAGTTCGTTTCTGACCTACTATGAATATTAGGAACAGAATTTTACCTGCACTCATATAAGACGCTGCAACTATGGTGGCTCTCGTTCATAAGGTCACCAAGCTTCTTTAGCATGTCTTCTTCACTGCAACCAGAAATCATTGTCAAATGAAGAAATCCAGGATGATTGTTCCTTTTTAACAGGATCTTTTTACATCTTAATTGTAATTCCTTGTGGTAACTGATAAGATGTCAACAAGATTATTTAGAAATTCAGAATCCGTAAGCCAGGATATCATCAACAACTATATTATTCTCAAGGAACCTATCAAGTTCCAAGCATCCCAACTAATTTGAAGAATGCATAGACAAAGATGCATAACGGCAAGAAGAATATATAAGCATAAATATTTTAAAATAAGTGTTAGAAAACAAGTATAATACAGAAAGAAATATCATAAATTTGATTAAAAATTTAGCTGAGCGTAATCCAAGCAAAAAGGCACTTGCAAGCAGAGAACATAAATTTCTCTTTCCAGACAAAGCAAGTTAATTCCTTCTACCTCTGAACATTTAGATATATGCTCAATATTGTGCAAGGTACTTATTTAAAGAAGTTTTTATTACCAAACATTTCCTTGATGACCAAGGATCACATAGATGAGTGTATTCCATATAACTTGCCTTAATGTTGACGATACAGTATCTTTAAAAGCATGTACGCGTTTGGCTTCAGAATAGACGTGCATAGCTCTCTGCACATAATTTTCAAACATATAAATCCTTTTGGTTTAAGAAAGAAATGTTTGTCTATGTCGTCTAAATACATACGGATCATTAACAGTGGCACTCTGCAAGTTTACTTCCTCGTGTAAGAATAATACTAATCTTTCCAACAGATCAAAGGTAGAAAAACTGGAAAGGGAAATTGCACACTAGGAAAGCATATTCATTTAAGTTACTCATCACTAGCACAAAAATAATAACGGATCTAAGGAAAGAATGATCAACTGCTACCAACCAATTTTAGGAAACAATAGGATTTTAAAACCTGTAACTTTTGTTCAAAGAAAATGGGACACAAGTAAAACTGGCTACTAATATGCAAAAGCGCATAAAGTACCTGATATAACTTATAAAGCTTAGCAGCTTTAACAACATCCAAAGAAGTAGGAGAGCTGGCAAAGATAGTTTGTAAATTTTCCCCTGTAATTTTCTCAATATCTTCAGCAGTATATGGTTTCTCACTCAAAATTTCCTGTTGCAGACCAGRTTGTAAGCACCTAAACTATAGACACAAATAAAAATATGTAAAATCAACTATAGATCACCTCCTGCAACACCACCCCCCCCCCCCCCCGCGGGGGCAGAAAAGAAAAAAGTAATGCACTCAAAAAATGTACAGAAGTGATATAAAGTGGAAACCAAATAAAGTTTTCAAATTGAAATTTGCATCCTGGGAAGAAGGGAGAAGGAAGAATCTACCTTGACGGCAAGGCCAGGATCAGAAGACCCACAAGTACCAGCAAATGCCACACACAAACCTTCAACATCTGAGAGAGTCTTCATTTTGGATATTGCATCCTTGGGTTTCATTCCGAGCTTTATGCCAAGTATAATCTGCAAAAGCAAGAAATGCTTAAATTCACTATCAGTAGTTGAGCTACCATATTTCTAAAGAAATTGTGTCCATTAAATGCATTTACCAACCTATGAGATAATAGAATGAAACAAGCTAACACTTACAGCAGCTAGCTGACATTCAACAACCCGATAATTGTAGTTAGCTGCAGCAGTCACGGCTTTTAGGCATTCTGCCAATGAATGGGCTATTACAAAAGTCCCACCAGCAGGGAGCTGTATATCAGTTGCACGAAGAGGGTTGAAATCAATCATCTCCGCGAAGCCAGTTTGGGCCATAATAGATATAGCCTGTCAAGTCAAGCAGCAGATTTGCATTTATGATATCATTCATGTAATATCCAAATGAGAGAGCGCAAAAAGTATAGCAATTTGAGAATTAATAAAAGGAAATTATAACAGAAACTTATTACCTGGTCCATCCCACCAGACTCAGTTCCGATCTGTCTCTCACAGTCACATGTAAGTTCAGCAACTTCTTTCTGTTAAACAAAATTTAATGAAAAATGTCAACGGAAACCGCATTTTTTTTTTTTTTTTTTTGTTTTTTCACATTAGAAGGGGTAGATTACTGGTAAGTACTCTGTATCCATAATGTTACAAGAAATCATATGAACTGAATTCAGTACCCCATCTGTGAACTTCAGCAAGTTATAAAATCATGAACATCAGAATCATAGTTAAATCCCTAAGMACTGTACAAAACTAATCGTGTCTAACCACATATCCATGAATGCCAAGAATATGTAGAAAATATAGAGATGCAATATGAATCCTATAGTCCCATAAACAGAATTGTCTGAATCAATTCACAAAATTAATGTCTTAAATTGTATTCTTCCAGAATATTCTTCAATTCTTTCTGCAAATCTTTCTCACTATCTTTTTTTCTCTTTTTTTCCTTTTAAGGCCTTATTCTTCTTCTTCATTTCTTGCTATTGGCAGGAGAATGCTCTGACCTGTCATGTGACATTCAGGAATTAACACATGGAAGTTATGTAAGACATGTGATAATAATTTTAAGCAGGGATGAACCAAATGTAAGTAGTAATAGAAAGTTGTTCTCAAAATAATCAAATATAAGTTCAATCTGAAGTGCTTGCTGCAATTTACAGAAGGTAAGATGCTAATTCCATGTAATGCTTAATTATGATCTTGATAGCTATATGAGAAAAGAACTTCAACCCTAAGACAAGAAAAAGAAGCTTGATATTTTTGTTCACTGTTGGACAGGTCCTTTAAATACCTTGGAGCAGTTCATGTTGAATGCAGCCATTATAGCAATTGTTGAAGAGCAAACAAAAGCTGCAGAGCTTGCCAGTCCACATCCTATATGAGGAAAATGTAGAAAGAAAAAGATTTTATTCCTAAAAAGGGATCAACATACAACTCACCACCCCCCAATCTTCAGTATTTCTTCAATTAGCTACCTGATTTACTTGCTTTTGAAAGACAACTAAAGTAGAGAGACAATGTACCAATTGGGACTATGCCGTTAACAATGACATCAAGAGCAACAGGTTCCCCGATATTTACTCCCTTCGATTTAGCATATTCATGAAATCCTTTGTACCTGTGAAACTCAACTGAAATAATGAGTTTGGAGAAGGAAAAAACTCAACTATTTTATGAACAAAGTTCTCCTTTGAATCTAGAACGTACAGAAGCAATCTAGATCAAAGAGGGAAAGCACAATGACCAAGACTTACGCGCATATGAAATAATGACCCCATCTATGATTTTTCACATCAATTTCCTGCAAATGGGTTAACACCAACCAGCACTTGAGATGAGAGTCGAACAAGATCCCCTCTAAGTTACTTCAAATGTTCCAGAATATCATCTTTCATCTCTTACAACAATATTTACTTATGGAAATCATCTAAAATTTCTTCTATTTTCCAAAAGGATTAATGTTCTATATGCTTTTAGTGTAAACAATTCCTTAAAGAAGCAGACATTCAGTTGATTACAGCATCTAAAAGATTCTTAAACACTGGCAGGAAGAATATACGAGATTAYTTTCTTTCTGAAATGAATCTCTTATCAAAGTATTATCAGCACAATTCCCTTGCGATTCCTATTTAAATAGCTTGAAGATTTCCCAAAACCGAAAGCTCAATATCGTAAATTTCAAGCAGCAATATAAAGCACAGAAATTTATACCATCAGAGTAGAGTTTCCAAACAGAGGCGAACCAATACGTCCTCGTTAATCACGTTCAAATTTGAAGATTCGTCATAAAAAATGTACCGACATAAAATGAAAGGAAAAGAGAGACAAATTCCAAACCTGTTGAGGATTAGCAGGATAAGTGCACATGGGGTACTTCCCATCGTTAATGTTGGCAATCCGAAGATTCTTCCCCGACTTATTAACCCGAATTGCCACTATAGTATCTTGCTCAATAGCCATCGGCAACACAGAGTAGCCCTCATAGTCTGTATGCTCCCCAATCAAATTCACTCTCCCTACACGCTCACAGGTATAAGATTACCCACGATATGCCCATTCTTAACTTTTGGTAGTTAGAAAGAAAATGACAACAAATTTCATTGGACTTGATTACATATTTGGTTATAACACTCGGTGCCAATTATAGTCTTCAATTTGCTGATTCTACTTGTTGCCAGCGTGAGTTATGGAAGCAATCGCATTCATAGGTTATTAATATATTGTTTGGCTAAATCGCTCGAAGATGTCCTTTTTGAGTCATCACGAACATCTTAGAGRATACAATCRTACAAGAGCAATTTATTTATCTGGGTTAATATATTAATGGCCGGTTACAACCAGTGCATGCAGATTATGAAAAGTATGTGTTTTTTACCTGGGGATCGAGCATAAACATCAGGAGGGTGGCCAAAGAACTCAATAAATCTGGATTTGATATGATGGAAGCGTTGCTCAGCTTCTGCAAGCTGTAATCCACTTCCATACACAGGCTCAAGAGTTGCAAAAATCGGTATTGGTAACTCATCAGACTTGGCCATGTCTTGACGATGATAATTGATAGAAAATTAGAYAATAAGCAAAAATTATGAAGAACGGGAAAGTTTGTTCAGTTTTGTTAAGTGGCATTAACCAATATTTACCTCGTGCATGAGGGTTGTAATCCGTCCAATTTAATGGTTTAGATSTATTTAAACTGGTCACTTTAGAATCTTCATATAGTATGTATATAATAAATTGATTATGTTGTTTGTCTTCTATATAAATATTTTACTTGGGTCCTGAAAATTTGGACAAGTTTTAACTAGTTAAAATATAGTATTATTTTATTTTGATGTGTAGAATTATTATTTAATAATAGATTGTTCTTCATAATTTAATTTTTTTATCTATAATAAGATTATCAGTTAACGAGTTTCAAAACATTCTTTTGAATTGGATTCATTATTCATATAAAAATTTACTGGATAAAAGCTTAATACTTATTAAGTATAGAGTTATTTATAGTTTTATATTTTAAAATTTTCTTTCATTGTAATAGATGTTTGTAATATATATGAACCATAGTATTGTGTGCTCTCCTTCCTCATTAAAAATGAAAAAGAAAAATTAAAAGAACTTACAAACTAAGGAAAGAGAACGAGAGACAGAGTGAATATTCAGAACTATTTCTACATTTATTAATGTCACCAACGAAGTCTAGTTATAGATTCAAACACAAGAGTTAATAGAATACGTAAATAATGTAGGATATACAAACCTCATTATAATTAATTAAGAAGTTAGAGATCTCCAAATAACTTAATTGGACATCCACATAATTATTAAATATTTCATAACATTCCTTCTTGGATGTCCATAACATAAAGAATATGCATCGTTAAAAYCTTACTAGATTAAAATCCAATGGGGTAAAAAMTTCCTAGTGAAGGAAAATGAGTTTATCGTTCTTTATGTTAGTATTACTCCCCTTCATGAGATAATCCTTTGAGATTTCTCAACCGGCGCATTCCAATTTTGTTCACCAACTTTTCAAATGTTGTGGTCTASTGAATAGATTATGACATGATCGAATTTGTTGCACATCAATATCACCACCCTTCTGGAGTTCATGAGTATAAAAGAACTTTGGTAAAATATATTTTGTCCTATCTCCTTTAATATATCCTCCTTGTAATTGAACTAGACAAGCTGCATTGTCTTCATAAGGGGAGTTAGGATTCTTTTCTCRGAGGATAAACTACAACTTTCTTGAATATAATAAATCATAGATATTAGCCCCAYACATTCTCGACTTGCCTCATGAATGACTATAATCTCAGATGATTAGACAAAGGTGGCTACCAAAGATTGTTTTGTACAACACTAAGATATGRCAGTACCACCACATGTGAATATATAGCCAGTTTGAGAATGTGTTTTATGCGAATAAGATAGATAACCAACATCTRCATATCTAATCAACTTCATGTTGATCTTATTTGAATAATACAATCCAAGATCTACTGTGCCTTGGAGACACCTAAGGACATGTTTGACACCATTCCAATATCGTCTTGTTGGAGAAGAACTAAATCTTGTTAAAACTTTACAGCAAAAAATATATCAGGTATCAGGTCTTGTATTATTAGCAAGGTACATCAGCCCAAAAATCGAATTAAAATAAAGGTACTTCAGGACCAAGTAGTTCTTCATCATCTTTTCTAGGTTGAAAGGGATCTTTATTCACATTTAATGATCAAATGACCATCGGACTACTTAATGGATGTGCTTTGTCAATGTAAAATATTTTTAAAACTTTCGCATTATATATTGATTGATGAATAAATATTCCATCTTTAGGATGTGCAATTTGGAGACCAAGACAAGACTTGGTTCTTCCAAAATCTTTAATCTCAAACTCTTGGTTCAAATAATTCACTGCATTTTGAAGATCTTCAGGAGGTCCAATAAGATTGATATCATGAACATATATTGCAAGTATTACAAATCTAGATACAAATTTCTTAATAAATATATATGGACATATTTGATCATTTTTGTATCCTGTTTTTAATAAATATTCACTAAGACAGTTATACCATATGCATCCAGACTACTTTAATCCATACAATGACTTTTTGCAATTTAATAAGATAACCTTTGGAACACTTAGGGTTACATGCTTCATGCATGCTAAATCATTCAGGSATTCTCATATAAATGTCATTGTAAAGATTTCCATACAGATAAACAGTAACTACATCCATTAGACACGTGCCAATCTTTTCAWATACTGTCAGCCTCACAAGATATCGAAATATTATTGCACCCACTATGGTTGAATATGTTCCATCATCATCAATGTATGGTCTGTGTGAAAAACCTTAAGCAACTAGTCGTGTTTATATCTTATAGCTTTATTATTCTCATTACGCTTTAGGAAAAAAACCCACTTATAATCAATGGGCTTTACATCTTTAGGTGTTCGGACTATAGGTCCAACAACTTCACATTTTGGGAGCAAGTTCAATTCTGATTGAATTACATCTTTTCATTTTGACCAATCATTTCTATGTCGACATTCTTCAACTGATGTTGGCTCAAAATCCTCATTATCATTTAAAACATCAAGTGTTATATTATACGCAAATACATCATCAGCACTTGCTTTCATTCGATTCCAACTTCTATGAGAAGTTACATAGTAAATGGAGACCTTAGTATTATTTTCAGATTGGTTCCTTTTATTAGTTTTCTCTTGGTCATTTTTGTCAAGCTTTTCAATATGGTCTTTAAATCATTTGATCCTCTTCTCTTTCTCGAACTTTTATCTTTTGAACCAAGAGGCTGACCATACTTCTGGCATGTTCTGGACTCAGTTGCCATAGTTTATATTTGGCTCTTTTGGATCTTCAATCTAGATAGGAACATCTATAGCAAGTAAATACAATTTAGTTATCCTTTTAGAGTCATCAAAGGCATTTGGCATTGATTTTCTATTTTTTTAAATGAATTATCTTTTAAACATCACATTCTCTCGTGCCTATGGRCGAATCTAAATATTTCAAAGATATTGTCCACAAGCTATTTTACTTGGAGTTTATTTTCTCCCCCTAGTTTAGAAAACAATGACTCATCGAAATGACAACTAGCAAACCTTGCAGTAAATACATCTCATGTTAAAGGTTCAACATACCTTATGATTGAGAGAGAATCATATCCAACATATATCCCAATCTCTTTTGGGGATCCATTTTAGTTTGATATTTTAGTGCTACAAAAACATATAGTGCTCACCTAAAAATTTTCAAATGAGAGATATTTGACATGAAGTCAAAAGCTAACTGTAAAGGGGAGGATTCATGATAACTAGTTGACCTGATACACACAAGTGCTGCAACATGCAGAATAGCATGTAGGAAGATTCGTTCTCATTAAAAGCAGTCCAACAATTAATTGTAATATTTTGATAAATGATTATGCTAAACCATTCTGAGTGTAACCATGAGCTAAAGAATGTTCAGCAGTAATGCCAATCGAAATGCAATAAGCCTGAAAAASATGATAACAATATTTTGCAACATTATCTAGAMGRTCCTTTTAATAGGATAATCAGGAAATTGCACTCTGAAGTGAATTATTTGGTCAAGAAATCTCRTAAATGCTAGGCTATGAGTTGGTAACAAACAAACATATGACCATCTAGTAAATGCATTAACTAAAATCATAAAATATCTAAATGACCCACATGATGGGTGAATAGGTCCACATATATCACCTTGGATCCGTTCTAGGAATGAGGGAGATTCAGTATCTACTTTTGTTTGAGATGGTCTAATAATTAATTTCCCTCGAGGACAGGCAACACATGACAACTTATTCAATACCCTTTGATTTTTCAAGGGATGACCATGCGTATTCTCAATTATATTTTGTGTCATTATTGTTCCCGAGTGACCTCATCAGTCATATCATAGTACTAACTTTTGCATACTACAAGCTAAAAGAAAGATATTTTAGTTTCTCTATAATAGATCTCTTTCTTAGAGACTATTTGAGTAAATGGTAGAGATACTCAAAATTATTTTCGTCTATTGTTTCCAATATGATACCATTACATCGGATATCTTTAAAACTCAATAAATTTCTTTGAGAACTGAAGAAAATAATGTCCTATGAATGGTAATTATTGTACCTCCGTATAATAAAATACTAGCTCTTTCAGAGCCTTCAATTAGTTTTTATACTACCAAGTCAAAGGAAAACTGAAAAATAAATACTAAACTATATTATGTCATCAAAACATAACTATAAAATTAAATCAATAAAGCAAGATTTTGATAAACTGTAATTCCTTGAACACCTGCCCATCACCAATTAAATGGTCAATTGTTTTCCTTTTGGATGCTCAAAAAAATCAGCCACATCAAAATGAGTAACATAGACATTATTAAGGCTAGCATCATCACCATTATCCTTAGTTGATTGTTGGGAAGTAAAGTTTGCTTCAGCATTTTTCTTTTTCCTTTTGATCGATGCTTGGTACAATTCTACAAGGTGTTTTGTCATACGACAGGTAAGGAATCAATGATTATTCATGTCGCATTAATAACAAGTATCTTTGTGATCTTCAGGAACCACATTAYCCCTTTTTTTTCCTCATTATTTTTCTCAACTTCTAGTGGTTATTCACGTGCCTGATGTTCTGTTTTGATCAGGACTATATAAATGATTTCTTCCAYGACTGTGACCACTTCAGCGGTCTCAACCATGACCATAGCCTCTTCCAAGGCCATAACTATCAGCCYTAACTACATTCACTTCTACGAGTGGAGTAGAGTTAATTGGTCAGGCTTCATGATAAGGTTTGTCATGAATTTCAACAGCAGGAAAAATACCTCTTTTGTCTTGATTGATCTTTTAGACTCCAGTGACAGAGACTCATGCTGATAACATGTTATAAAATTTATCCGATACAATGAAATTGCAATGATAATAGTAGTACAAACTATAACATAAAAGACAATAGAAGAAATAAGTAGAGAGAACGAGAAAGATGTAGTGAATACTCATAACTATTTCTACCTTCATTAATGTCACCAATGAGGCCTATTTATAGGCTCACATATAAGAATTAATAGAATATGCAAATAATGTCAAATATATAGACCCTATTATAATTAAAAAGTTAGGCCTGTTCAGGAAACTTAATTGAATATCCACGTAATCATTAAATATTTCATAACACAAACTAGTTATTTAATTTCACTCTATCATACGCTAGTGATAATACTAAAGTTTGAATATTTAAGGTAATTAATCCAATCATTATTGAACTAGCTTATATTCAATAATTATTTATCAATGAGTTTAAAAACTAAGAAAATTTATATTTTTAATATTTTGAATGAGAAAATGTGGAAAGGATATTTTTGTCTGCACTCCTCTACTAATACTTTGGCAAATATAATTTTTGCAAATATAACTTTGATAAAAAAATAATCCATATCAATTAGGTCAATTAGCTTTATGATGGATGGATCTTACTTTGTTGGTCGCCGACAAATTATATCCAACCCAATAATAAGAAGCAAAGTCACTAATCTTAAGTTCTATATATCTACTAAAGATGTGATTTGGCTTTTTGATTTCACATAACTTCTTATTATTAAGTTAGGTAKAACTTGTTTGCTAGTAAGTTAAAACTCACACATCATAAAACTATTCAATTAGGTTTGTCAATTGGGTTAGGTGAGTCGTATTTGGTTAAGCAAAAATTAAATTTCTTATGCTTAAACCCAAGTTAGGCCTTAGTAGGCTTAGAAACTTGAGTTTGAACTCATTTATACTCAATTATGAGCTTGGGATGAGTTAGGCTAATGGTGTATAAAAGGAAACCAACCCAATCAAATCAAACCAAACCAAATCGAAWCAAATCGRGATTTTTAATTTTTATTTTGGTTGGGTTTGAGAAATTCTCAAATCGAACCAAGTCAGAAAAATTGGTTCGATTTGAGAAATTTCTTAAACTGAACTAAACCAAATCGAATTTAATAAGTTATTTAATTTTCACTCTTTTGAATCTTTGGCCAACCCAACCCAATGTACATGCAATCTTCTCTCCGTTTCACTATAATTTTTATCAATAATTTAGGCGTTTGATATGTCTCTGCAATTTCTTTGGGATGTTATTTGACCTATGTCAGAGCATGATTTGAGTGTAATATCTTTCGCATGAAATGTTCCATATTCATACTTTTAAAAGTATTATTTTCTTAGCATTATCTTTATGCATTTGTTAGTTTGTTTACTTGCATAGAAATGATTAAGAAGTAAAAGGTTAACTGACTTGACTTGATTGGATCTTTATGCATTTTTTTAGTTTTTTAGTTTGTTTTTTTAGCTTTATATATGAAATTTGATTGCCTGCTTGTCTGAATATGTTTTGAGCATTGATTGCCCGATATTTATATCTTTCAGTACTTATAGTCTTATATATTTTGTATTAGAGCAACTTTTACAAGAATAGAAAAATCTTTGACTTTTTGTTTACATCTTAGAGGAATAAAGCTAAAAATTTAATTGCAAATAATGAACACATATATAAAATTGAATTTCAATAATAAAAAGAAATGATAGCTTTAAATTCAYCAGAAAATGATGCACTTTTATCATGAATAATGCTTTTGCAAACAAAATAACAATAAATTATTTTATTTGAGCTATGCATACTACACCAAAGTAGCTATATCAATGCTACTCTTTTATTCTTTTAATTGTCTTATTTTCTAAATATTTTAAATTTTAAGTTATGCATTTTCTTATTTTTAATAAATAATGTTTCAAATATTAATGTTAGATGATTTTATAGTATTACTTGTTACATGAATAAAGTTTTCTAATAATTTCAAAATTATGTTTTAGAACCATACTAATATAAAATCAAATTAACGTTTAAAGTTCTAATGGTTTGGTTTCGATTTTAAAAATTTCAAACCGAAACTTTTAATTTGATTTGAAAAAAGATGAAAACCAAACTAAACAGAACAATGTACACCCCTACTTAAGGCCGCTCAATCCAAGCTCACTCTAAAAATAAATAAATTCTAACAAACTCTGCAACAATAACTCAAACATTAATAAGCAAAAKCTACATAAATAAAAAGTCATTTCTAACCTCAAAAATCAAAATAAAAAGCTGCTCTATATTGATGTTCTCCATTGCTAAAGCTTTTGTTTAAACAGCTTAAAAAGTGAAAATTGAACCTGGATAAGCTATTTTTTTTTTCCTCATAGAGTTGTTCTCATTTGGTGAAGAACAACACCTGAAAAACTTAATAGTTGCTCTTGAGAAAAAAAAAATAGTAAAAGTAGATTTTTTTCTGAAAAAATGAGTATAATGTCCCTTATGATGGATCTGTACATTGTTTCAAGGTTAAAATAATTTTGAATGCTATTTTTTATATTCTTTCCCTGAAGTTGGATTTATAATTAGATTTAAAGAAACTTGTTTTATATTACTATTCAATTATAGATAATAAAATGAAATATTATATTTATAAATATCATTTCGTGATGAATATCACATATTTTTATTATTATGTTAATGACATATTTGTGAAGATAAAATATTCTTAATTATGTTTGTTTYGTTTTCATCCACTTATAAATCTAGTAAATAATGTGATTTTGTAATATGTATGTACATCCTTCTTCGAAATATAATTAACATTTTTATCGTTAAAATCAAATCATTCACCATAATTTTCTTTCCTTCTTATGAAATTATGAATAATTATTGAAAATGCTACAATGGCCACTTGATGAGGAAATGAATGGTGTTAGTATGATATTCCTTTCCAATCATCTTACATCGAGGTTTTTATACATTAAAAGTGCATTCTATAACACTTTTTAGTTATTAGGGTTGGAAATTGAACAATTCTTCTCAATAATTAGAAGTTTCTCAAGCTCAAATTCAGACTTATGATATCTTTCATCTTTATATGGTGCAAAAAATCCAATCACATTTGAATATTGAGAACCAAGTAAGTAGTAGTACCTAATTCTAATTAACGAATAAAGACATAAAAGATATTTCAGAAAAAATAATGTTTAGTAATAAATAATTTGCCTCTAGTAGCACACAAGGGCCAATGTACTGCTCCACGTGTTGGCATACTGATTTGGCTACAATGACTGGCCACTGCACACCACATGTCATATAAATCTTTTTTTCTCCAAAATATGTTACTCTAAAATAACAATATTTTCAATATTTTTCAAAATATAGTTAAGTTTGTCAAACTTATTTTGAAGGAAAATAATATAGAAAATAACTTGTTTTGGAACAAAATATTTTAGAAATAATCTTATTTGGGAGAAAAATATTTTAAAGAAAAACTTCATATGAAAAAAAATATCGTGAAAAAATGAGTTTCATGATCATGTTTGGACATGATTTTATGTACAATTTGTATCCTGATTATGTACAACTTCAATGGAGTTGAGTTCGCCCCCATGAAAACATTAAAAGCATTTATTCATTTGCTCAAAATGAATCTCAGGTGATTGAGAAATTTAGGAGTTCAACATGATCAAAGCAGGAAAATATTATTCTATCCAAAAAAAAAGGAAAATTACTAAAATTTGGGCTAGTTTATGTTTTGGCAACATTTTCTTATTCCATGGTGCACGCCGAGGGTCTAAATCACATGAATTACCTTTGAACATTAAACATGTGTGTGAGGTTGACCCAATATCAAGTCGAAATTGGCGACGTAGTAAAGCTAAGTTTTAAAACTTTATTTAACTTGAACRTTTTTATATTTAAATTTCACTATGTATGGCATAGTGATACTAGCCACTGCGCTGACATGCGACACAATGACATAGCCGGTGAATTCATCATGCACGTAGAAGTCTAAACAATAAAAATAAAGAAACRTTTTGTCTGAGTTTGATTCATACAAAAACCACCTTGTTAGAAGTTTAGCCTATATTAAGTATAGAGTTATACAGTTTCATATTTTAGATTTCCTTTCATTCTAATAGAAATTTGCTCACTAGAAATTGAAAATTTTATTTGAATTTGGAGGTTGAGCAACTTCAAACTCAAGTATGTGATTTCCTTCATCTTTATATGGTGCAAAAATTCTCATCACATTTGGATACCCATAATCAATTAAATAGTATTTTCCTTATTATAATTAATACTTAAAGACGTAATAGATATTTCAGGAAAAAAAGATCTAGAAATAAATAGTTTGCTTATAATTTACTGAAAAAGAAATACCAACCTCCTTGTAGCATAGAAAATTTCTTAAAATTATCTTGAATTGTGTCATAGAAAATCCTAGTATCATTGCAATTTTCCAATTTAAGATTTGTAAACTCCCTAGACCATGCTAATCCTACAAGATAGGGTTTTGGATTTCTTCCCCTTCAAGTTTAATGCTACCTTTAGCTAGGGTTCCGCTGGTCATACTGCTTCTTTTCATCCCTTCTATCTCTGCCCATGGCGCATGATTCTGATCTCACTGCTAGATTCCAAACCTTTACCCTTTTTGAACAAGAATCCACATTGATTGATGTTTAATTTAAGGACTTACAAGTTGGTTACATTGAGCGTGAACAAAGTATGTTTCCTCTCATTCCTGGATCCACTAACCTTAATCACAATGATTTCAAAGTCAGATGGGGCACTCAAGAYAATGCATAAGTTTTCAAATCCAGAAGATTAAGGACTGTTTTTATCACCTACTCTTTGACACAGATGATACTGTCCATTACATCCTTCACCACGACCCTTGGAACTTTGAGAATCGCCCCATACTAATTCAGTCTTGGAAGCTCAACTACACCCCTATTCTAGAAGACTTTACCACKAAAATATACTAGGTCCACATTGCTGGATTGCCATGGCAATGTTATACTTTAGAGGTGGCAGCCAAAATTGGTATGAGCTTTGGTGACTACTTGGAGATTCAGATATGGGAGAGATCGAGCCTTGAGGGAGGGAAATTCTTGAGACTCAGAGTTTTCCTAAATATCACTCTCCCTCTTAGACGCTTTATACAACTGCATACCGTTGATATGGGAACCATTATCACCATTGTTTGATACGAGAGATAGCTGCAATTTTGCTTTACCTATGGTTGCTTGGCACTGCTTCTGCCATAGAGCTAAAATTGATCAGAAAACCCTTCCCTATGGCCCGTGATTAGGGGAGTTGATGGTGTACAGAGCTTGAATGTTGTTGGCCGGCGAGTGTTGCAACCTCAGCCAGTTCATTGCTGCTAACAAATATTCAAGAAGCCTCAAATCAATCCTCTAATGTGGAGTGTGTTGCTNATACAACTGCATACTGTTGATATGGGAACCATTATCACCATTGTTTGATACGAGAGATAGCTGCAATTTTGCTTTACCTGTGGATTGCTTGGCACTGCTTCTGCCATAGAGCTAAAATTGATCAGAAAACCCTTCTCTGTGGCCCGTGATTAGGGGAGTTGATGGTGTACAGAGCTTGAATGTTGTTGGCCGGCGAGTGTTGCAACTTCAGCCAGTTTATTGCTGCTAACAAATATTCAAGAAGCCTCAGATCAATCCTCTAATGTGGAGCGTGTTGCTAAAACTCTGTCAAATCACTGAGATGGAGAACCTGAACCCTAATCTAGGGTTGCTCCCGCATAATGCCCAAGCACCTTCAGAGACTCATGCATCGCCTCCTGGCATCCTAGTTGAACTTTCGCACCTGGAGCCTTCTCCTGGTATTGATCATCCCTGTCGGGGTAAGGTCAAGTCAACCTACCAACTAAACTTTCCATTGCCTCCTTTTGGAAGAAAGCATCGACTATTGTTCGCTTCATTGACCATAAGTGACATGATGGCCTTCATTCTCCCTCTCATGGAGAAGATCCCTCACCATATCTTTAAAGTGTCGCCTGGAAACTGATTATGTGCCTGATAGTTCAATTTTGAAAAAGAGATGCACTTCCAATATGCAAATGGTTTGCAGCCTTGTCAAGGCCAATGAATACCCTAACTTGGAACTATTGTGGCCTTGGCAATCCCGCTCAGTCCGTGCTCTACGCAGCCTCATTAGGGCTATCCATCCTCAGATTTTATTTCTTTCTGAAACTTTTTCTTCTTATTCAACAATGACTCACATTAGCATGAATCTTAGATTTCTGAATAGGTTTTATGTTAATAAGAGAAATCATAGTAGAGGCCTAGGGTCTTCTCTGAACTAATGATTTCGACCTTACTTTACTTAGTCATATTGATTGTCGAATACCAAACCCTRACAAGAGTTATTGGAGATTTATAGGGTTTTATGGCAACTCTTAGACTCAACTTAGATGTGAAAGCTGGACTCTACTACRATGGTTAGATTCCTTATCCGATCTCCCGTGGTTATGTGAGGGAGATTTCAACGGGATCTTATACCAAGGAAAAAAAAAAAAAAAAAAACAAGGAACGCTCTTGATGCCTCAATCTCATATGGATGCCTTTAGAGATATCATTCAAGACATAGCGCTTCATGATCTTGGCTTTAATAGTCCGAAGTCTACATGAAGCAATGGGGGGGATGAACCCAACACGATTTATGAAAGGTCTGACTGTGCCTTTGCCTCCAAYTCTTGGATTGCAATTTTTCCTCAATGTGATAATTGTTTTATCTCAAGCTATCTTGGATCATCTCCCAATCCTTATCTCGCAAGAGCACATCTCTAACAGGCAGATTTCTTTTGGCAAGCATCTCCTCGATTTGCACCTTTTTGGCTCAAGAATGATAGGCGTGAAGAGATTTGATCTACCCACTAGAATTCTCGGAACAATCTTACAACAGCAGATATGCTCCACTTGATCAATATCTTAGAGCAAAACCTGTAGAGATAGAGCAAATCGGAATTTGGTCAAGTCTTAACTCAAACCAAACAACTGAAACATGAATTAATAGTTATCAGGAGCCTACCTTTTCAAAGATGGCAGCAAGAGAAATCAGTCTCTAAGTAGTTAGAACATCTTGATGATTTGAAAGGAACATATTAGCGAACTAGAGCTCGGGCAAACGGGTTGCTAGAAGGAGACAGGAACACCAAATTTTTTCAATCACAAATGTAATGGATTTCCAAGATCCGTGATCCTTTTACATATCTTTGGCATAAGAATGAGAAAGATATTCGTGAGATGGTTGAGCATTATTTTAGGAACATCTACACCATCATAAGGACAATTGACCATCCACCTATCAATCATGACTAATTTACTCACCACGATTGAATACAAGGTCAAAGTCCTCACTGAAGCAGCTATTCACATGCTTAAGYTCATCGAGCAATGTTCCAAATGGAGCCAAATAAAGCACCTGCTCCAGATGAGGTACATGCTTAATTCTTCCAAYGCTTTTGGCATATTTTTGGCAAAAATATCACTTTATTAGTTCTAGATATACTTAAATGTGGCCTTGATATCTCCCATTTAAATACCACTCATATCGTTTCAATTCTCAAAGTTAAGTCTCCCGTATTTATTTTTGATTTCCAGCCTATAGGCCTTTGTAATGTCACAAACTTGTCTCCAAATGTCTTACTGATAAGCTTAAGTAGTCATGGAGCAGGTYGTCAATGAACTTAAAGCGTCTTCCTTCAAGGAAAGAAAATTAGAGACAATGTTATATGCACTTTTGGAGTTTTCCATTGCCTTCACGCAGAGCTCTCTTCCATCACCCCTACATGGCTTTGAAGTTGGATAWGAGCAAGGTATTCAATAGAGTGGAGTTGGATTACTTGGAGCAATTATTGTGCTCTCAATTTTCTAGATTCTATCGTTCATGTCGTAATGCAAAGTATACAGATAACTTCTCTATCTTAACTTGCCAATGGCAAACCGTCAAACTTTTTCACCCTACTCGTGGCATCAAACAAGATGATACTCTATCACCTTATTGTTTATCCTATGCTCCGAGGGTTTTTCMGCACCGATTAAGCAAGCTAAGGCAGTCAAGTCTTTGTTTGAGTTTTYTTTTGGTAGAGATGRCCCATATGTCAATCACCTCTTTTTTGTGGATGAAAACATTTTGTCTTCCTTCTTATAGAACAATAATAGAATTTTTACTATAGGTACACCTAATAATGTATAGATTAGGCAATCACCATACCTTTTACTATYATCAAAATTCAAATAAAATAAAAACTCAAACGTTAAAGTTTAAGATTTAAGATTTTAAGGTTTAGAATTTGTAAATAATTTTATAACTTKATACTCTTATTGGTATGATTTTATTATTTATTACCATTATGTATGATTATTTTTATAKTATTTTGATAACAATAAAATTGAGGTGATTGCCTAATTAATTCATGATTAAATGTTACTAAAATGTGCATTTTACTATTGTTCTAGAATAAGGGGAAAAAAAGAAGATATAAACAAAGAAAAAATAAAGAAAGAAAAGAGAAAAATAATGAATGTAAAGTAAAAAAATAAAACTCATTTAAATGAAAAAGCAAATAACATATCATTTAAACGACTACTAATAATAAGCATTTAATATTACTATAGCCATTTAATGCTTCTATTCGTTAGACTCTTTTTAAAGTCAAGGATGGCTTAATTAACAGCTATTTGTAAATATTTAATTATAAATCTAAGGTCCGCGATTAGCAAGACCCTAATAATAATAATAATGTGAACTATTTAAAAATTTATAAGAATTATGCATAGTAAGAAAGTGTTAACTCTTAAAGTTTTTTAAACAAAATGATAATTTAACATTATTTTAAGTTCTTATAATTTTAAATGCTTTAACCAATGTGTGTTTCCAATATATTGGAAATAATGTTCTAGAGTTGACTAAGACTAATTAATGAGAGTAAATTAGGAAAAAAACATCTAATATGTTTTTCATTTCATAAAATGACAAGTATTTTTTTAAAAAAAGTATTCAAATGGACATTTATTTTGAAAGAGAGTGAGTAATTGAAATACATACCTGACCTATGCAATATGGTCTCCAAAAGTAGCAAGATGGTGGTATCTCCTGGCCACTCTGGAGTTGCTCCAATAAATTGCCAATTGATCTGGTGTGTTTGCTTATGGACCCGCTCTCTCTACCCTTTATCTCGATACTTCTGCCTTATCCGAGAATCCTACTCTCACCCTAGACCTATCCTTCCAAAAGAACGGCTAAGCTACTCCGTAGAATCTCAGTGCAAAAAGTGTATGTTACATTGAGCTAGTGCGTAGCAGCTTGGCTTCCGCACGAATGGCTACACTTGATTTAGCCCGCCCCTCCCAAATCAAAAAGTTCCAATTTCGTCAAGTTTAATTACRAAAAAGCRGTATAAAAAGGTAAAATTTTAAGATTGATAAACTAACCTTATTATTATCTACTTCAATTTGTTAAAAAAATATGAGATTGTTTCTTATTTGAAGAGAAATTGGGTGGTTAAGAGAAAGTGGTGAAGTTACTTATGTCATGGGTAAAATTAGAAATTAAAAAAAAAAAGCTCCAAAATGATATTGCGTTTTTATAATTTTAAAAAGATTACATTCAATAAACATGATATTTTATTTTACTATCACTAGTACAGAAAAATGTGCCTTGTACATTATTTGGAACATGATATGTAGTGTTTACTCATTGGATAACATTCTTGCATTATCTATATTAGGAATTTTACATTTCTATTGCTGTAATTTTTCATGATCTTGAATAGGTGATCTTGAATAGATTACATTGTGTTAACATTATAAACATGTACGTCAATCGATATATATTACACTTTGCATTATTTGCTCATAAGGAGATACAATCAAGAAACAAAAAATTTKAATTATTAAAAATTAATATGACATACATAGGCATGAATTGTAAATAATATTAGCAGAACTAGAGAATATATATATATATATAGACTAATCATATTAAAAAAAATCACATACTAATAGTAGCACTTACAGTATAATAGGGCTCCATCTATACTAATACTACTATCGAACATGAGATCATGCTACTCTGTCCACCTTAATTTGATAATCCATCTGACAACCCATTCAAATGATAATAAAAATATCACCTAAAGACATAATTAATATATTTTCTATTTTTCTACCTAATAAATGAGATAATGCATAAAAAAAATATGGTTATGTGTTTACTAATTACTATTTGAATAAGTTAATATAAAATCTTAAATCCTAATTTCCAGACCTTAAACCCTAAAACCTAGTGTTCAAAGATTATATCTCCGTTAGGTATGAAAAAGATAATATTCAAAGTTTTAATTACAATTTATCATGATAAATTACAATTCAAATCTAAGGACAAATCATCAGAAATAATGAGATATCACAAGAACAAATAAGTTGTTAGATACATTGGCAAATTAAAGTTGGCAAAGTAGCATTTTCCTTAATAAAATGATCACTTAGCAATACCAAATGATTTTCAAGAATTAAGCAGCCTCCAATATCAAAATTCTCACTAAGAATTCAGTGTCTGAAATCCAATTCTTACCTTCTATATTTAGTTCTGTATGCTTCAATTCGATCAGTAGTTTGATGCTAAATATTKTGAGTTTTTATAAAATTTTAAAAAATTGAATATATTAAATAGTTTGAATTTAATTTGCTAAATTAAATCATAGAATTTAAAAACATTAAACATWTGAAGCATGCATTTGTGATTACTTTCCCTAACCTAAAAAGCTACTTTTGAGGTCACAAGCACTCTAAAAGTATTTGGTAAACCTCAATTGCGCGAGGTAGGGAAAGAGCCTTTAGCTACTTTAAGGGAAAACTAATAAATGAAGCTTTCCTAGCAAGTAGTTGTGGCTATCATGAACGCAGATACTTAACTTTTACTTGACGAATTTAACATCATATCGTACTCATAATTACTTGAAAACCTAATATTGTATTTTTGGAACAGATTCAATGGTATATTTGTTAGTTTATTAATTATTGTGACCTTACAAAATATTGATTTAAAATATTTGAACTTCACAAAATATTAATTTATAATGGTATTTAACCAATTAAATAAAATAAAATGTAATTTATATTCTTTATCCTTTGTAAATAGGATTATAGGTTCCCATTTTGGGCCATTTTACATGTTAAAATAGCTTTAATCGACAAAACTACCAAACACCTTATAATCTGCTTTTGAGGACGGAACCACTCTTATGATATATTAACAAATAATATTTAACCGTTTCTCGGAGCATCATACTTTCCCTAACAACAATTTCAAATTGGACCGAAATACTTTTAACTTAATTTTCTAAATTAATTCTTAATATTTTAGGAACAATATTGAATATATATATATAATGCTTTGGAGGTTGCTAAATTCAATTATTTTTCAATGTATCTAATATTGTATTTAATGTCCATTTAAATATTTATAGTAAAATTATTATTGAAAATATTAAAATGGGATAGGGCAAAAGGTTGTTCAAAAAATGATTATAATAGCATACTCACGTGCATGACACATGATTTTGACCTTGAGTTTTGAGGATTCTACTGTCAAGTGATATAAATCGTCAAGCTTCACGGATTCCTTTACTAAGTGATATAAATAAATACTTGAAAATAATTGAGTGACAAATAATGTGAAAAAAGAAGTTTAGGGACATCTATCATTAAACAAAAATAGTTGAMCGATAAAATGATGTGGAAAAAAAGATTTAGAGACATTTATTGTTGAATGACAAAATAACTAATTTTCCATTTTAATATGGTTATGAAATTTATCCAATGCAACGGAATTGCAATGATGATAGTATACACTATAGTATAAAGACAATAGAAGAAATAGTAGAGAGAACGAGAAAGACAAAGTGAATACTCAGAACTACTTCTACATTTCTTAGTGTCACCAATGAGACCTATTTATAGGCTCAAATACAAGAGTTAATAAAATATGTAAACAATGTGTGATATACAAACTCTATTATAATAAGAAGTTAGGCCTCTTCAAGAAACCTAATTGGACATTCACATAATTATTAAATAGTACATAACATTTTATTAGCATGAGTCTCTGCCACTCGAGTCCAGAAGATCAATTAAAACAAAAGAGAAAGCAAGTTTATAGGGAGACGAAAAGAGCATTAGGGAGTTGTCATAGACTGAATTATCGTTAACCATGACCTCAACAAAAGGCCTCTATTTATAGAGGTTAGGCCCTAGAATTCAATGGGCTTCATAGGCTTCTAGGGTTTCTAAAAGAGTCATTCAGTGTCTATTAGAAGCCCATGAAGCACACGGAACTCTAGGGCCTAACCTCTATAAATAGAGGGTTTTCGTTGAGATCATGGTGAAGATAATTTAATCTACGACGGTTCTCTACTTCTTTTTCGTCTCCCTATAAACTGGCTCTCTCTTTCCTTCTTACTTTATAATATGTTATCAGCACGATAGCTCTCTACTTCTAAAGCTCAAAGCTCTCTACTTCTAAAGCTCAAAGCTTTTGAAAATGAGTCCCTATTATAGGTAAAACATTTTATCAAGAATATTGAATTATTACTCATGAAGTGGTAATAGTGTAAATTAGTAACATTACATGTTCTTGAAGAACATTATATTCCTGAAGAATATCAAACAATTATATAAATTATTTATTTAGTTCTGAAGAGTACATAATAATCTGAATATTTTTGAAGAATATCGAAATATCRTTTTTAAACAAATTATATTTGTAAATTTTTATTATGCTCCTAAAGTAGCTTTTCTATTGAAAAGAATTAGTGATGTGTTAATAAAATCATTGAAGGAATATATGTCCTGCTAACATTTTATATTATTTTTTATTGTAAGATTGCACATGGCTAATATCACCAAGTTGGACGTTGCATTTGACATATAGGCAAGAACTACTTTGTCTTGGGTCCTTGATGCAAAAATTCACCTCTTCTCATAAGGAAATGAGGAAGACCCATAGAATCATGCCAAGGCACTAATCATCTTCATCACCATTTCCATGATGACTTGAAAGTCAGTACCTAACATTCAAAGACACACAACTACTATAGAAAAATCTGAAAGAAAGGTTTGACCACCAAAGGACTATAGTCCTTCCTAAGGCCCAATATGATTGCCAACATTTGCATCTACAAGATTCTAAATCTGTAACTAAATATAACTATGAGTTATTTAGGATTTGTTCTAAATTAGCACTTCTTAGGGAGAAAATAACTGATGTAGATATGTTGGAGAAAACATTCTCCACCTTCCACGCCTCTAATGTGTGACAATATCGTGAACGAGGTTGTAGAAAAATACTCAGAACTCGTATCTTGTTTATTAGTTGCGAGCAAAATAAAGAATTGCTGAAGAAAAATCATGGACTACATCCAAATGGTTCCACACCATTGCCTGAAGCAAATGGTACTTCACTTCCTAAAGYAAAAGCAAATGCAACATCACACTATGGACGTGGATGTGGATATGGGCACCGATATGGGATGAAATGCGGATGTGGGCATGGACATGGATATGCCCATGAGTAAGGTTACAACAATAAAAGGCACCAAGCAACAAGAGATAACACCCTACCCAAAAGGGTGTATGAAGAAAGTTGCTATCGATGTGGCATGAAAGGGCATTGATCACCTACTTGTCGTACCATAAAATATCTTGTATGTCTATATCAAAAGTTAATCAAGGAAAAGSGGAATGTGGAAGTAAATTTTCATGACTTTGATGGTCCAGTTGATGTGACTAATATGGAGACYTYCGATTTTTTTTCTGATCCAAAGGGGAACATTGACCATTTAATTGGTGGTAGCGTTTAAGAAGACAAAGACTAGGTTTTCCTTCATATGTATTTTCCTAGAKAGATTTAGCTTACGTATTCGTGGACTTTTTAAGTTTTTGACGGACTTCTTTAAGTTTTTTTTAAAAAAATTTATATTAGAAACTRTACAATTATTTGATTGATTTATTACTACCTTAATACTTTTTTAAAACAATTATTTTACTTTATATTTGTAAATGAATCGAGATATTTGTCTTATTGATAGTGCAACTACACATACCATTCTTCAAGACAAAAAATATTTTTTTAAGTTAATATTAGTTGCAAATAATGTTAACACAATATCATGTGCATCAAAATTAATTGAAGGCTTCGAAAGAGCTTTTATTATTTTACCAAATGGTACAAAGTTTTATAAAGTGATGYACTCTATTCCAACAGCTTTAAAGATATCCGCTGCAATGGATACCATATTGAGATGATGCAAGAAAATGGTGGAGAATATTTTTTGCATAAACTTGTTTTTATTTGAAAAAAAAGCAGATCGAGAAACACTGCCAACACTACCATCTGGAATGTATTATGCACACATRAAAATAATCGAATCAAATAATGTCACGAACCCGAAGTTGGTTGACACAAAAGGTTTWATACGTTGGCATGATTGATTTGGACATCCTGAAACAACAATGATGAGTCAAACAATTAACAACACACAAGAGCATACTTTAAAGACCATAAGATTCTTTTGTCAAATAATCTTCCATGTGTTGCATATTCATAAGGCACGTTAGTTATTAGAYTATCYAGTATGAAGATGAATAATGAATCTCCAAAGTTATTAGAAAGGATTCATGGAGATATATGTGAGCCAATACATCCATCATATGGATCATTCCAATATTACATGGTTTTAATTGATGCCTCAACAAGATGRTCCCATGTTTGCTTGCTTTCAACAAAACAATATAATATTTGCTAAACCAAGTGCTCAAATTATAACATTAAGAGTTCAATTCCCAAATTATACAAGAAATACATCTTGATAATGCTGCTGAATTTAGATCTCAAGAATTCGAYGATTATTGTGTAAGTTAAACGTTGAGTTGCTCATGTCCATGCACAAAATGGTTTAGCATAGTCTTTTATCAAATGACTCCAATTAATTGCAAGATCGTTACCTATGAGGTCACAACTCCCGACTTCTGCTTGGGGTCATGCCATATTACATGCTGCACACTTGGTTCGAATAAGGCCAATTGCATATCATAATTACTCCCCATTGTAGCTTTTTTTDATTTATTGAAAACCCAATGTTTCTCACCTGTGAGTCTTTAGTTGTGTTGTGCAAGTACCAATTTCACTCTCACAATGTACCAAAATGGGTCCCCAATGAAGACTTCAGATTTATGTTGGATTGGATTCACCATCTATTATTTCGTACTTAGAACCATTAATCGGTGATTTGTTTACAGCAAGATTTGCGGATTGCTATTTTGATGAATTGACATTCCTAACTTTGGGAGGGACAAAACTACATTCCTAAAAATAACAGGATCTTTCATGGAAAGAAACAACTCTATCTCACTTCAATTCCCTCAGTAATGAATGTGAACAAAAAGTTGAAAAGATCATTCATGTGCAAAAAGTTACAAATCAACTCCCAGATGATTTTGTTAAAACAAAAAAGGTGACAAAATCTTAGATACCAGTAGAAAATGAACCTGCAAAAATTGACGTCCCTATAGAACAAGTTGATATAGCCAATGAATCTAATATGCACCAAAAGCGTGATCAACCAGTGGGTTCCAAAGATTTCATATCTCAAAAGAGAAAGATAAAAGAGAAAAACCAACAAATAGTTTCATAAGAACAAGTGAAATAAAAGATTGATCAATCAAATAAGGATAGTGAATTTCCAGTAGAAAAAYAAGTAWTCGAAAATAATGAAATCTTCATGAATTACACATTATCTCATAAATTATGGGAGCGAGAAAATATTATTATAGACAATATCTTCTCATTTAATATGATCCATAAAATAATGAAAAATGAGAACCTTGAACCACAGTCCGTTAAAGACTGTCAAAATAAAGACGATTGGCCTAAATGGAAAGAGGCCATAGAAATGGAATTAAATTTCTCAAAAAAAAAAAAAAAAAAGAAGTGTTTGGACCTATGGTTCGAACTCCTAATAATGTTATCTCTCTAGGATACAAGTGGATTTCTGTCAGAAAGAGAAACGAAAAAATGAAATTACTAGATACAAAGCAAGACTCATAGCATAACGTTTCTCTCAAAGACCTGGAATAGATTATGAGGAAACCTATTCCCCAGTAATGGACACTATTACATTTAGATTCTTAATAAGTTTGATTGTGTCACAAAGGCTTGATATGCCTTTATGGATGTAGTTACTGCATATCTATATTGTTCACTTGATAGTAAGATATACATGGAAGTCCCTGAAGGATTTATAGTGCTAGAAGTAAATACAAATCGTCCCAAAACCATATGCTCAATCAAATTTCAAATATCATTATATGGATTAAAACAATCTAGATGAATGCGGTATAACTGTATTAGCGAATATCTGTTGAATGAGGGATATAAAAATGATGATATCTGCCCTGTATTTTCATAAAGAAAAAATTTATAGGATTTGCAATTATATTAATTTACATCGATGATTTAAATTTAATTGGGACTCCTGAAGAGCTTAACAAGACTGTGGAATACTTGAAAAATGAGTTTGAGATGAAAGATTTAGGAAAGATAAAATTTTATCTTGGTTTGCAAATTCAACATTTTCCTGAAGGATTATATGCTCATCAATTCACATATACAAAAAAGGTTTTAAAGAGATTCTATATGAAATGCCAATGCATTSGCATCACCTATGGTTGTTAGGTCACTTGAAGTTAATAAAAATTCATTTTGTTCATAGAAGATGGGCAAAGATTCTTGATCCTGAAGTACCATAACTTAGTACAATTGGTGCATTGACTTATTTTGCAAATTGCACTTGACCTGACATAGCCTTTTCTGTAAGTATGTTTGCAAGATATAGTTTTGCACTTGCTCAAAGATATTGGAATGGCATTAAACATGTCAATACTTAAAAGTTCCAATAGATATCGGGCTATATTATTACAAAAGCCTGAATGTTCTTTGGTGGGATATGCGGACGCATGATACCTCTCTRAWCCATCGAAAGCCAAATCACAAACATACTACTTGTTTACATGTGARAGGACTGCAATATCGTGGAGATCTATTAAGCAAACTCTAATAGTTATATCCTCAAGCCATTTAGGAAATTACCGCAACTTATGAGGCAAGTTGAGAATGTGTATGATCAAGGAATATGATACACAAAATCCAATCATCCTACGGATGAGCTTCAATAAAAGAGAGTCCAACCATACTCTATGAAGATAATGTGGCTTGTATAGCACAAAGTCAGAGAAGGCTACATCAAAAGAGATAAAACAAAGCATATTTCTCCAAAGTTCTTCTACACGCACGAGCTTCAGAAAAGTATCRACATCGATGTYCAACAGATTCGGTTAAGTGAGAATGTGGCGGACTTATTTACTAAATCGTTGCCAACATCAACATTTAGAAAGTTAATACRTCAAATTGGAAKGCGTYGGCTCAAARGCATTCAATAATCAGAGGGTAGTTGTATTCTTTTTCCTTCGTTCAGTTTTATCCTATTGAGTTTTCGAGACAAGGTTTTAACGAGGCAGCAATTAATTACTTCAACATCAGTTGTACTTTTTTTTCTTTCTTAGTTTGGTTTATTTTTTCCACTACGTTTTTCTCGTACGAATTTTTTAGAAGGCAATTATTGAATAAATTAGTCAATTGAAGGAGAGTTTTATAAATAGATGCTGGATGACTCTTCTATTATAAACTCTAGAAGTCCATGAAACCCATAAATTTCAAAGCCTAATTTGTATATAGAGGACTTTCGTTGCTATAATGTTTGGCGATAATTGAATTTATGATCCCTTAGTCTCCCTATAAATTTGCCATRCTATATTATAGATTATAAATCTCAATAAATGTTTAAATTAAAATCCCAATAAAACCGGGCCATCTCGAGACTGTACATTAAGAAACGTGCCATTCATACGAGGAAGCTTCCGGTGGCCGGTGAGTTAGGGGGATAAGAAGCATATATGCATTTATAATCAGTTAATCTAATTCATTMCGAAATCCAAGTTATTTTTGACGGTGAATATATTTTTCCCATCAGCCATAAGGTCCATAACTGCTTTTGGTTCTTAGGTATTAAATTATTACATTGATTCTCGAGTGAATGGCTCGAGGATAAGGTAGAATTATTTAAACTAATTATCCTTATATAATAATAACTCTATTATTCGCATCAAAATGATCAGAATAAATAAGAAATGACGAGCGATTAATATCTTATAAGATTCAAAATAT
This sequence comes from Rhazya stricta, assembly GCA_001752375.1. Lineage (NCBI taxonomy): Eukaryota > Viridiplantae > Streptophyta > Magnoliopsida > Gentianales > Apocynaceae > Rhazya > Rhazya stricta. The sequence continues at coordinate 3,276,819 of MEJB01000014.1, read as the reverse complement.
ATTTTCACATTCAACATAAATCAATAATAAATTAAGGTTAAGATTCTAAAAAGAATTATATACTTAATTGATGATCTTGATTCATTATATTTATCTTCATACACAAAGATTCCTTATTGCTTTATTCGTTGGAATCCTCTACAATATTCTCCCCACCATTCTCGACTACATTCCTATTATGGTGAACTTCTGTGGAGGGGATAATATGAATAAGGCATGTAAATAAATAACAAAAAAGAGGAACTCCAGTGAAGGAGGGTAGTAGGCTATGATAGTTTGAATTAGCACGTCAATGTATAATCTTGTTCCGGAGAATTCAGCTATAGGAGAACCCGTCTTCTTTTCTTTTTGTTTGTCTCTTTGGTTGGTTGCTAATTTTTAAGATAAATAATTGCGTTTTGAGCATATATTCCTTTTTTAAGGTCCATYTAAATATAATTTTGAATATTAATTTGTGAAATTTCAATATTATTCTCCGATCACCCTATACTTATATCTCTCTTATTCTCTATATAGAACTATTTAAAAATATATTAAAATTCCTATTAAAATGAATCATGCCATAGAGACAATATGAAACGTTATCTAGAAATATAAGAGATCGTAAACAATCGTGTTCGGTTGACCGACCATATGAGCATCACCTCGTGTGCACCTTTCCTTTTTGCTTGGGTCAAGTCAGTCCGTTGTCTTTTTATTTATTTGTTTATTTGAAAATGTTGTCCTCTTTTTTTTTTTTTTTTTCTTTTTGTTGAGAGGTATGTTGTCTTCTTTTATGAACCACTGCATTTCACCAAATACGAGATCCACCATGCACATATAAATAAAATATCTCTATACACTGAAAAGGCCCCTACTCACTTTCCTCGAATTTAAATTGGTTGACTTTTATGCTCTCATGGTGTGGCTATAGTATTTATTTGGATCCAAACTCTYAAGCACGTCCAATGAAGAGCGACTTTGACAAGGGAGGCTTCTTTCAGCATAAATATTACGTTTAATTTAATTCTCGTTCGATTTTTTATAAGAATAAATGATTAGTCAAATTAATTTTTTCATATGAGATTGAGGATCGAATCTTTAATTTTTTTATTTTTAAGAGATGAAAATGTCAAATCACACACACTAATCAAATTTAATTTACGTGAAAAATAACTAAGTAAAAGAAAAAAATAAATTTTTGATTTGTTATTTATTTACGTAAGGATTGCTAAGAGCATTTTCTAATAATTTTTCATAACATTTAACACTTGGTTGAATTTCACATCGGAGTCAAACGAGAAATACTCCGATGTTTTACTTCTATTCTTGCTAATACTTACGTTCAATAATTACCTTTTAAGTAATGATTTAATAATTAAGTACTTGCTTCTTTTAGAAAAATAATTAAGTATTTGATTTAAATTTAAGAAAACTTATAATATCGGAAATTAATTACCTAAACCAGGTATGCAATATTGTCACCCATTGGTGGTCCTGTTTGGCTTTGTTTCTTTCTTTCACTATACTTTTTCTTAATTACATATAAAAGAAAAAAACTCTATCATCTAGACGTGTACATATAAATATCGCAAAGGGGCCTTATATATTCAAAAGACCTAAATTATTACTTTACTTAACTCAAAAAAAAAAAGTAAAAAACATTCTAGTATTTTGAAATACGGTTTAATACTAATTATATAAGTATAATAAGCTTTACCTTTTAATTGTCAAGCTGTTTTTGGTGTATGACTAGAGGAAGGGATTAAATACGAGAGTCCGTATATAAAATTTTACCATTTAAATTATTACTTGATTCAATCCTTTATTAGTGATAAATGTTCGTATATGGTAAAAATTCTTTACATTGACCCTACAGATGTATGCTGGATTGAATAATTATTTCCATAACTTATTGTCACCGATCGATATGCACAAGCTCTGAGAAATTTCCTATATAAATAGCCASCTACTGCCGCTAGAACCCTTGCAAGAAATCCAAAGAAGGAGCGGCACCCGATGGAAACAGCAAAGGGTGAGAGTGAGGGTGACCTATACTTYGTTTTCATGAGATATGATCCTGAGTACGAGCGCCTTCGTTCTAACAGGTTAGTACTTAGTTGTTTKCTTCCAGAAATGTGTCTATTTTCCCCGGTTGATAGGACTATTTCCATGGATTTCAGTTGCTTTTTGAAAAATTTCTGCTGTTAACAATGATTTCTTCTTCTTCTTCTTCCTGAAAATGTGGATCATTACTGATTAAACTAAATTTAACATTTGATATAACCAGAAGTAAGAGGGGTGACGATGAGCTTGATGTGTACTTGAGCAAGAAGCATGATGAGTTGCTAGCCAAGACCCTCGAACCAGGCAGCTACACGAAGAAACTGTCTTTGGTCATTGTTGACGGTTTTGCAGTAGAAATCACTGATGTGCAGGTAATCTTTCATCTCAAGTTTTGGAGTTGTCTTCACTTTTAATAATGAAAATAACTCGTCGTTTTTTCATCATTTTATCAGGCCAATGTGCTTAGATCTGCTAAAGAGGTCAGACTTGTAGAGAAAAATCAAGAGCTTGCTTAGTGCATCTGAGATAGAAGATTGTTTGGTTGTTGCTTATATATTGTGTATAGCTGAAGCCTGAAGCTCTTGTTTTTCATCAATGCTCTTTGATCATTTCACGGAAACAATGTTAGAACAAATTAATCTGATAAAAAATTTAGTACGAGGACACGTATATCTGTCTCCCTGATTAAGGGCTTGTACATCATTGTCTCCAGCCAATAGATATAATTGGTGCTGTCGGTTCCATGGTTTGATCTTATATGTAACTCTAAGAATATCCACGAAGAAGTCCGTATCTAGCGATCAAAGACATTATATTGGGAACTGGGAAGCGCTTTTCGTTTCCAATAATTCTTAAACTACATAGAAAACCAGTCATGACATCTATGGTTATACTGTTTGATCCAATTGTTCTTGATCCCTGTTCTGTGATGTCCAGAGATAAAAATAAATGAAAACAGCTAAGCTAAGAGTTGTATTGCGTGCCTAATTTTGACTATGTATGGTTCTACATTTCTATCATTTCTGGTTTTCTGTTCCATTATTGTCATAGAAGATGGACCATGTCCATGTTCAAGAGATTCCAGCAGAGTGGAGGAGTGCTAAGAGTATTATTGTAACTTATCCTGCATCARCACCTATATGAAATCAGATTTGAGACAATAACAAAGTGAGAAAGAGAGGAAATTATTTCCGTAACACGTGTTTCTTTCYTTTTGATCTATTTATTGACTACAAAATCAAGATTGATGAGTAATTGGTGATTTGAATATACCTTTTTTGTTTTCATTCGGTTACACTTCTTGAATTGATCAAACAAACTCCGGTTATGACTTCATCGATATATAATTAATACTCAGTTAAGGCACTCCCGAATAAAATGAAATCCAAGAACTGCCACCTAAAGCAAAAATACTCATATAGCCTAGTGCTGGTTTTCGTTCTTTTTCTCCCTCAAAAGCTGACTGTTTCCGAGTCAGTTGACCAATAATTCAGATCAAAAGCCAATGTGGTTAAAGTTATTATCCATATCAAACCAGAATAATGTCCTCCATTGATGCCATCAACTGCTGCAAAAGAAAGGAGAGAAAAACGCATCATATATAGCGAGAGTAAGAAGGTTGCTGGACTTATTACTACTTCCTTTCTACGTCTAACGAAAAAAGATATGGCCTGCTGGTGAGAAGTGAGGGTTGGGAGGGGAGGTCCTGGGCATGGAAGGGGTTGATCAAACGTTTCACTGCTTAGGTATATTATTGAGTTCAACAGGCAATAGAAGTACAGAATTTGGATGGTGGTCCTCCTATATGTACTCTCCAACCTATTCTCTTTATCGTCCAAACTACGCACATGCAGAGACAGACAAGGAGATGAGATAAAAACTTGAAAGAAAGAAGGCAGATTCCTCCTGAAAGCTGCATTAACCAAAGCAGCATCGAAGTCATACGATTGGCAGTTTGATGTGATACATTTCATAGGCTGCTCCATGCCCTTTATCTGGTTACGGTTATTTGGGAGGACGACACACTTACTTCCCATGCTTCCATTTTTCAACAAAGTTCCAGACTAAAGCTGACATGTGGGGTTCGAGCACTAGGCTCTTCACATGCGATCTGTTTTTKGCTCAAGTTCACTCAATGGTCCTATGTCCATTTTCTTCTTCTTATTTTCAAAGATCTTTTTGATATAGCATAAGTTTTAGTAGCGCAATGGACACGTTGATCATTACAGATCATTCTCTAGAGATTCASCTAAAGCCTTTTMTCCAATATACATATGCCATTTTAGTCTCAAAATATTTCGGATCTAAGGTTTTATTTATCTGGTAAAGAAGCACATAGATTCAAAGCCGATTATATCGTTTTTTGAAAAGAAAACTTAATCTTCGTATTTACCTGATATGATGCATTTATCTTAGAACAAAAGTAATTATGTTGATGCATAATTTCAAGTGTGTACCTTTACATGAGATATTCATGCACCTCCTAGAAACTTAGTACTGTTGCAAATGTTTTTCCTTTCTTGTGGCMCATGTTCTCGTTACTCTTCTTCTTTCATATGGGGAGAAGGTTCAGTTTGCATTTTTGGTCCGTCGGCCTTCTATTTCCCTCCAGACAATGTGCTTTAAAAATCCAGAGGTTCAAAGCCTTTTCTGTTGTCCTGCACTAGTTCTTCTCTTTTCGTGTATAAGAAAAATATGCATAGCCATAATCTCTATTGCGCCTGGTAGGCTGTGCACATTCCTGCTCAATGGTAAACAACTTTGAAGCAGGACCATAAACTTTATACTAGCAAACAATTTTTATCTGTAGAGACGATTTGGCAAAGCAATTCTGATCGTAAATCCTTTKGAATAAGATTGGAAAATTGATTACTTTTTCTAATGAGGATGGAAAGACTTGCTACTTTAACAAATCGAAGACCCAAAAGGAAGAGGACAAAATTAGTCTGCATGTCCGGGTCCAAACTGTCAGGATTAATTCAATATTATCCTAGTTATTCTTTAATATCTGTTGGCAACATACAGTGCAGAACCTTCTAATCTTTATTGAGGGTAGATCTTCACTCAGAGTGCAATGGCAATAATGGCGTAGCTAATTAGATATACACAAAAATAAATCATATATTTTTGCAAAATGAAMTATTAATTCTGGAAATTATGCATATGATACAATTTGTTTAGCAGTGCCTGCACTGAGCAAAAGAGAAAATTTTTCAAAAAACTACTGCAAAATAAATACTATGCAATGCATGAAAGGGAAGAAGGTATACGTCTCTCCRCCAAAGATAAAAGGGAAAAGATGTTTATAATGAGAGTATCTTAACAAGGCTACCTAAGGGTGTGATGCGGCTATTATTTATACATAAAAGAAAAATACTAAGAAATAAAACTCGTAAATAAATCTTTTCTTTTCGTGAAAAGGATATATCTAACTACTACATAAATATATTAAGTTACAGAATAGAAAACAGTACCAGAGAAGGAAAAAAAGTTCGTTTATAACGTTACTTAACTCTCAAACCTGATCAGAAACTTCCGATATGCATGGTTATGGTGGAGTACGTGGTATCTACGAAGTGACGAAACATGGCTAGCATTGTCCACCCTCGCCAAAGGACTTCAATCTTAGCTCTCTTCGAGAGGGAAGTTGGAAGCCCTTGAGCGAGAGTGAGCAATGAAAGCCATTAGCATTCCATTGCCATTACTCTTTGCGGCACAAAGGCGAGCAAGACATCACCTGTTGTTTCCCCCTGAAGGGCTCCTCTTATCTTTAGGCACGCAGTTTGATGGCCGAACGGCTGACAAACCTTAAGATATTGGGGCCTGAGCGATCGAACCACATGGCCTAGATCAGGGAAGCCCTTGAGGGAGAGGAACAGCCAATGCCTTGAAGATCTTCTTTTGTTCTCTCATTGGTCTAGATAATTGTTTTTGCTTTCTTGTTTCATAGACAGGATTGGCCAAGAACTCCTTTATATAATGAGCTCAAAGAACATTTCACAAATATGATAGAAACACAACCAAGAAACGGAGGAAACGTGAACCATTGTGGTGGGGACTCCATATCTTTGCCAATTCATCTTTGTGACTTTATTGCATGCCCATATCAAATCCCACTCCTTCCCAAAAGATAAAGCTGATAAATACATATTAGTACGACGAGAATTTTTAATGTATTAATGAATAGTAATTTTAGACATTAAATCGCTCGATTATTATATTTTTTTACTGGTCTCAGTACTAAAAGCATGCAATGAATTTAAATTTGGCATAACCCTTTAATCCAGTGACTCATAGGCCGACAAGAACCTTGACTTTAGCAAATTAAGCAAATAAAAAGACGAAGATCGCACCATATATGGCTGCATGAAGATGTTGATTTGCATTTTCTCCAAACCTACCATTTATAAAGTGAAACAGAAGTTGGCCCTAAGAACCACGACAAGGCAATCAATCATGTGAGGATTAAACAAAAGGTAAAATGAACTTAATCCCTAAGGCATCTCAATTATCTACCTTATCTCCCAGCTAGCACTGATTGCAGAATACACAGATGCGATTCCTCTGTATCAATTCGACATTCGTTTGTTTTTTGTTTTAGGGTAAGTCATACTATGTAGTGTTTGACATTCCTGCAGTATGTCAATGCGAATTGGTATCTATGGCCTYTGAAATTCGGTAAGGGGACTTGGTAAMTGGTCCATATTATGCCCTTGCTGGCATGCCTTTAATTCACATCACGTCTTCAAGAGTGCAACTTTATCTGAGAAAATAAGCTGTTACGTGTTACAAATTGCCATATCTCAATGATCTGGAATGGATTCTATCGAATATCATAACAACATTTGATCTAAACACTTGACTAGTGGATTGAACTCTTCCACATTGTGACTAAGAAAGGTTCGAGTTACAAAATAGAAGATATTTAGATCCGATCTAGTGTAAACATTTCTAGTTAACCATCCCAAAAGTAATTCAAGTGTCATACTTGTCGGGTATGCAAACAAAATTCAACATTGGTTAAAAGTGAGAATGATTATGGATGAACAATATTTTTATCGGTAGGAGACCTTTTGGATAGAACACAAAAGTAAAATTAGGCAATTTCGATTCCAAAATAGATAATATTATATCGATATGAAGAAAAGCGATGTCCTATATATATACTTTGATTTAGAGGTGCACTTTGTATATTAGTGGCCTTACATTTGGGCTCATATAAAGAGCAATGGGAAAAATGAAATACACCATGTTATGTATATCCACTGTTCTGTTTTTATGAAATCTTTGATTTCTATATGGGAGATAAAAGCATATAAACAAATTTCAGGTGTCCACTATTTTGATAAAAGTTTGAAAACAAATTCTTTTCTCCTACTAAATTTTTAAATTCTTACCTGTTTGCAAAATAAGCCTCTACTGTAGAGGAGTCAACAGACCTTTCGAACCGGACGTAGGATATTGTAGAGAAGTCAACGGATCTTTCTTTTTTCTTTTTTTTTTTTTTTTTGCTTTGATGTATTCTCTGATGCATTATTTAAATTTCATAAACATATTATCTATAAGAGACGATAAGATAAGTATAAAAATTAAATTATATTACCAATAATTAGGTTTAAAAGCAGCATTAATAATATCCAACAAATAAGATTATTTAATGGACGAATTTAAAAAATTAAAACTATTTCRATAGTAACCCAAAACCAAAAAAGTACAGTCTTGGTGGGCTAGTCTTGGGCCTCCAGAAGTCTTGGGTTGGCCCAGTGTAAAACGTTCTTCCCCAAAATTTTGGCGCGAAAATCATAGCTGGAAACCATAGCATAGCATAGGGCTCCTAAAACCGAAATGGGCTGCGTGCAGATGGTCTAAAATGACATTTCTTTGTCTGTTGTTGATAGGGATTTGAATCTGTACATTTTAGAATGGCCCCTGCAAAACGTGCTTCAAAACGTCGCCGTACTAGCTGCCAGAAGGARCCTGGAGAAGGAGATGAAGATCAGCAACGGCAACAAGAAGACACACCAAACAACGATACTACAAAAGCAATTAATATTGCTCCATCGGAGAAGGGTGCAAATGAAAAATCACCAGTAATCGTCTTCGCTCATGGCGCCGGAGCGCCTTCTTCCTCTGATTGGATGATTAGGTTCCCTCGTCCTCACTCGGAATATTGTTTTTCTGTTTTTTATTCTTAAACTTTGAGTATAAAATTTTCTGGTCCTTACGTTTGAAATAATTTTTATGCTTATTAAACTTTCTGCAGATGGAAGAACAAGTTGCACGAGGCATTAGACGCTGCTGAAGTGGTAACTTTTGATTATCCATGTGAGCATCTCAACCCTGGATACTTTTCCCTTTTTCCCTTTTTCTATTTGGGGGATGATATCAGTCTTTTGCAATTCATACAGTTTGGAAGTTCAAATTTCCTAACGTCAGTGTAAGGGAAAACGTGTAATATCTATAAATAATGTTCTAAATAAATTCAGTGAGCTAATGCCCCAATAGATCCTTTTGTTATTTTTGAGTTTTTCAAGTTATGAAAGACTTGTGAATTGAACTTCCAACAGACATTTCTGGTGAAAAACGGAAGGCTCCTCCCAAGGCAGAGAAACTGATCGAGTTCCATGCAGACATTGCTCGAAAAACAATGGCCGAGTACCCTGGGCATCCCTTAATCTTGGTGGGGAAATCCATGGGTTCAAGGTAATTCCTGATTGTTGTTTAACTGTTGAAAGACTCGTTATCGGTGGATTGTGCTTAACATTAGTCCTAAAAGGTCAATGTCTGTTTCATATAACTCAATTTGACTTTTGAGAGTGTTGGAAACTGTGTTAGATCACATATTCTTTTTCTAATCTGAAGYGTTTATCAGAACGTGGTGCAAGGTTACTTATAGCACTGAGTGCTAAGATATCTTTTCTGGTATTTTCAGGGTCAGCTGCATGGTTTCTGTTGACAAAAACATTGGTGCCGTGGCTGTAGTTTGTTTGGGGTATCCTTTAAAGGTTGGCCATTGCCCATGGTTGACATTTTAATTCACTGTTATTTAACTGATATTCTGTTATTTTCCACCCTTCACTGTGTATTAAATGTTTAAACTGGTTGCTCCATTTTTTGTTTCTCGAGTGCTGGATTGTGAGAGCTTCTTCGCATCTGTACAAGACATTTTTCATATCCTCAATGTACRTGAAATAGTGAAGCTACATAGTGCTGCAGCTCTCAGTAAAACATTATGTAAATGATCATTGCATGGAAATTTGGTTCGTTTGAGATTCCTATTTATTCATGTAGGCCAAAATGGAATTAAGGAGCTCTTTGCTGGTAAGACATAGGGTATTCGAGGTGGACATAAGTAGTTGTTCGTAGGTGTTCCAAACTAGAAAGGTTTATGTTATATACTTTTGAACTGTATGCCTTTGCAGAGCCTAATTAAGTCCACATGGATACCTCGCATTTAATATATGAACTAATTTCGCTTTGTTATTACTAAAGTTTTGCCCTTATGACATTGCAGTTCAAGCTTCTATTTGGCAATACCCCTTCATGAGAAAATCTGTGCTATGACTTCTTCTTAATTTTGGAAAAGCAAAATTTAGAAAGAAGATGTTGTATGATTATGCCATTTGACTGAAATGATATGTTATTCAACTAACTCTTTGTTTACACATCTAAAAGCTAGGCTCKGCACTTTGTCAGAATAGCCTTGCTTTAAGGATGTGAAGTAGAATTAGTGTTTTCGTAAACATACAACCATATTTTTGAACACATTCATAAAAGCATATTTATGTGTTCATATATGAATACATCTGGTTATATGTTGTCTATTACTGTGAACTACTTACTCAATTTGGTCCTGAAACAWTGCAGGGGATAAATGGTGCTGTACGAGATGAAACACTTTTGCAACTTAAAGTTCCAGTCATGTTTGTGCAGGTAAAGACATATTACTTTCTATTTTACTTTATCTCTAGTATGAACGTATCAAATTGTAAATTTCATGACAATGGGCAATCTATTGCTTTGGAGTTACTGGTCTGGCTGGTTCTTTAACAAAATAGTTTGTTGCTGCTATATTATACTGTTCTTTTTAAATTTGATTTTGCTGATTTGTACTGTTTGCCCTCCTATAATGCAGTGCAGTTCTGTGTTAAACTATCATATGTAAAGCACAGGAAAATATAAGTTGGTATAAATCATATCTTCTGATGCTTGATAGTTGTATAACCTGTTATTCATTTCATGAAGGGTAGCAAAGATAGTCTGTGTCCATTGGAGAAGCTTGATTCTGTAAGGAAGAAAATGAATTCAATCAGTGCATTGCATGTTATTGAAGGTGGTGATCACTCATTCAAGATTGCCAAGAAACATCAACAAATGACTGGATCTAGCCAAGAAGAGGCTGAAAACCTTGCTGTCCAAGCTGTTTCAACTTTCCTTTCCAGTATCTTGAAAGGAAGGTGAAATTTTGCTGGTCAACTCTTTTGACTGCAATATGAAATGGTCATGATCTTAGAAGTTTTTCTATAATATGTTCCTGCTCCATTGTAATAGTTTTAGTAAATATTTCATATGTATTGCAAGAGCGAGTTTCTGTGTTTTGATAATTTCATATCATTTAGTGTCTTTTTAGTTACTTCCAGAAAAGGGAATTTAGGTTTATGTTTCTTTGTGCAGATAAGTGGATACTGATTCAGAATTCTGTGCTCCCTTCATGTCTCATTTTGGTAAACTACTTGTAACCGCATTGACTAAGCTTTCTAACCACTTGGCTTTCACTTCCCTGTGTGGATTCCCTATTTAGTGGCCCTTTATGCTTGTGTCTTCTATTACACCTACTTTATACAATCTTGTACATTAGTTGGTTCAGTTTTTCATCCTCCTTTTATCTTTATGTATTCTTCATCTCTGTCAAGTGGGTTCAGTTTGCATATAATTTGAAGCAAATGATGTCTGTGATTTTGCTTAGATTAATAAAAGGTTATGTCTCTCATCGAAAGTATTATCTTGAGAACCTAATTAGTTCTCTGAACCTTATGTTTTATAGTTTTCGTATTTGATTTTTTAAAGTTGTTCTTCTGCCTTCATATTTGCTGGTACACTGGAAAGTGAAAAGACTAATGTATAAGATACCTGTATAAACATATGTACATGCTTTTTGCGCCTAAATGATACATAATATTTGGATATAACGTGCCACCATTTTTTCAATGGGAGTATGGTTTAACTTTATGGTATTTGTGAGATGATGACTCTCAAACTGTTTGTTAATTAGGAACTCTAACTCACCAATTGATTCCTGCATCAAACTTTTCGCGTTATTTTGGACTACTTTTGACCTATTAAATTTTCAATTAGTGAAAAGTCCTTTGCTATATAATGACATTTGTATTTAAGTAGCTGCAGAAATGGTGTGATATCTGGATATCTTTCAGTGTCTGATGATGCTGGCGCCTTATGGGTTGTTAAGTATTTTCTATCAACAAGTGCCAAGGTTGAATAGAACAAGCATGGGCAGTGACGAGAGGAAGATCATGTTATTTACTATTTAGTAACATGAGAAGCACACATAGGTTACTAATTTAGCTTCTTATTTCCATAGTCCATTGCTACCCATGTGTTATTGCCTTTTATTTAAGGAAGASTTCTAGGGGCTTCCCTTCCTCTCATTTGGTTGGCTGGTCTTGTAATCCTGCAAAAAGAGGGCAAAGGAACCTGTTAGTCACACTTTAACATTCCAGTAGTTCCTTCCTTAGAAAATTTTATTGCATATGCCTCCTTTTCTTCTTCCTTTTATGCTTGTAAGTTGAATTCAGGTGGTTATGTGAAATACTGTGCATTTATAGATCTCCAGCAATAAAATTTTATTGCATATGCCTCCTTTTCTTCTTCCTTTTATCCTTTTATTGCATTTATGCTTTTCTTCTTCCAGCAAAAAGCAGCAGTGGCAGTGGCAGTGCCTTCCTTGCTCTTTCTTCTTCTTCATAGATCTCTCTTTCTTAGTCATGCATGTATTACCATGACTCTCTTTCTTCTCATGGACGGTACCAAGACTACCATATGCTGCACCTGAACTAATGCAGGCTGAATACTTTGTGTGGCTGGAATAAGCACAGTGGTTTAGGAACTCCATTGCCCTGTGCTCTTTGTGTTGTCCGCTGCAGGTTTGTCTATACTGTGTTCAATCTGTTGTGAGCCTGATGTGCATATTGGGGTCAGGTGACTGTGCTGGGAGTATTGTTCATGATGCTTGCTGCTGGAGTGTTCATAGTGTCAATTGCAGCAAGTGACAGTGGCAGGTTTATGACAATTTGCTGAGGGCAGGTAACGATGGTTGTTTTTATCAGTGGTCTTGTAGCACCGCCATTGAGGTGTTAAATAATTAAGCAAGTGTTTCTTCTGGTTCTTGCTCTTGGATTGCCTGAGACAGCTGTAGCTGTGGATTTATAGCAAGTTGGATTTACTGGGATGCATTTACTTTCTCTATATTATCCTACTACTTTGCATTTCCCTTTTCTCATAGGCCATACTCTTCTTTCGAGCTTGGATATTCTTATCCGGTAGGCATATATGCCCCTACAACCTGTTATCCATATCTGATTTCACATTGCACTGACGATGGTCTAAATTAAGTGACAGAATGAAACAAAMACCAGATCCTGCTAAGTTATTTGGGAAATTCCCGGTTCTGCCCCTACAACCTGTTATCCGGTTCTGATTTCACATTGCGCTGATGATAGTCTAAATTAAAYAACAGAATGAAACAAAAACCAGATCCTGCTAAGTTATTTGGAAAATTCCCGGTTCTGCAATAGTACAGTTAGATCAATCTGTGACGCGTRTGATCAGTATCTCAACAGCAGTATTTTGGCTTSTGATCAGTATTCACGAATGCAAGTCATTAGTGTTTGGATTGTGATCTAAGCTTCACTTCAAGAACATTTATGATAGACCGTCCGTTGTACAATGCAGAAGTTTCGCGAAGATAAGCTCCAATAATGGAAAATGGAATAACTGCTAGTCAATTTCTCAATTGTCATCAAGAAGAAYAAGTTCTCTTCGAATTTGGCCTTCCGTAAAGSAAGATGCGAAGCATAATATAATATAATATGATAAGACGCCAGGAATCTCACCACCTAAAGGAGTTCCCTGGATGAACTACTATATTATATATACGTACCATTCATTCAATTGCATTCTCAAGGATCACAGGGCAACTGCAATATCAAGAAACTCAGCTGTAAACAAAAACCAGTTCTYCTCTTTCTCTCAATTCGACTCCAATAGCGCCAATGCAGTGCCAGAAGCCTGTCGAGCATAAGACCATGGTTTGCCAGAAGACAACCACCGAGAGCAAGGCAAATCATGGACAATCTTTGACTGACAAAGTGAAGGAGATGGCACACTCTGCTACCAAAATGTTCGAGCACAAGAACAATCAACAGAATAGCGGACAGCACTGCCATCTCCATCAGACCCATGCTAAGTCGAACCATGCCCAGCAATCTGCAGCAGATCATTGTCCAGGCACAACTCATGAGAAGAAGGAAGGGCATGGAGGAAACTTCCTTGCCAATATTGGCGAAAACATAAAGAATATGACCTCGARGAAGAACAAGAAGAACAAGAAGAACAGGGCTGGCAACTGCAACAACTCTAGCAGCGAGAGCAGCAGTGATGAGAGCGACGATGAGACCTATGAGAGAAAGGTCTTTATACCATAAAGTTTCCCTACTATTGGTTAATGCTAAGCAATGCCCTTTACATTTTGCCTTCTCTAACATTTGTTTTGCTTCAGYGAACTCATCTTGTTCTTTGGTGTATGCAGAACTGTGTGTAAAAGCAATTGCCAAAGATCATTGACATGGAGTTGAAGGAATGAAGAGACTGTCTGGTAATGGTGTAGTATTAAATAAACAGAAGCTGAAGAATCTGCTGACTTTCAGCTCTTCTTGGTATATAGAAAAAATAATAATATTTTATTGCGAGAATAAATGTTTATCTTCTCCTGTGTACTAAATCGTTCCCTCTAATGAAATAATAATTTCATTAAACTCGTCTTATCCTCCATTGAATCAGTTTTTTTAAGTAAATGATATTAAAAATTAGGTTTCAATTTTCAAGTCATGATCTTTTTATACTTCATAATTTGAAGATTATATTATTGGGGATTCGAATCATCAACTGCAATCTCTTTAAAAATGCTAAGACTAATGATTGAAAAAAATTAATTAAAAAAGAAATTAGAGTCTAGAAGTCCATGAGGCAAGGTGTTTCAATCGGATATTATAGGATTACAATTTATTTTTTTAAGAACAAATTATCTTAATCTCATGCATAATTAAATATGCGTACATCGTCAATATATTAAAATAAAAAAGTATTTCACTTCMCTCATCTAGATGKATAAATAAAATATTAAATTCTAAAGGTCAAGAAAAGAAGTTAATTATGACGTTTATTTATTTAGATAATTATGTRATGGAAGCAAAAGCAGTTGACGTCGTCATAGCACTTAGAAATTGTGAGGTTCCATTGTAAGACGCGGAATGACGAGAGAAGATTCCTTAATGAACAAAATAAAAGTGAATTGAAAAGGAAAAGTTTGAACCGGTCAGCAAATTGACCTCTTCTCCCATTGCCATCTCTAGGATTTTCCACGTGCTAGACAAGGAGATTATTCAAATATGTATATCAAATTTTTACATTTAACATCCAATCATCACGCAATCGAAATAGTTTCAACAAGATGAAGGGACCTGAAGTGAATTTAAAAGGTGGATATAATGCAAATGAAAAATAACTTTTACCATTTAAATTATTGAATTTATGTTATTATAAACAGATAAACGTATTTATTAAAGGATTTTGTAATTGTTATTTTGTTAGCACTTTTTGATATTGCGGTACCTATACATAAACAAATCAGTGGGATAATCGCTTAATTATCAAATATTTGAAGATTTGATGTTCAGAAATATATATATATAGGCATGAGCCAAAGGGATTGCTGGGGAGGGCTTTGAATTGGTCAGCAGTTGGACCTTGTGAGTCCTCACTCCTCACTGCCTCACTATTCGCTTCCAATAGCACTGAGAATGACCAATGACTGACTATTCTACGCGGAATAACTCGTTTTCTTTAGTCAAAACTTCAACTCTTCCAAGTCAATTTCCACACGAACCACAGCCCCTTTTCTACTCCAATCATCAACAATTAATCCCACAACCCCTTCCTTTAAATTCAAATCATCCACTCCCCTTGCTTCCTCAGCTTCCTCTGCACCAAACCAACCTCAATTCATCGCATTTGCTCCGCCCATGCTCCTGCTGTGAATTATAAAACTTYTGCACAAGTGAACTATTGCATTCCATCCACAGTTTGATGGACTTGTCCTCCCTGGTAACTACAAGAATTCACTAGACTTCTTCTTCGTACAACATTTCCAGTGGTTAGTACACGAATTTCTTGACAGACCCTTGTCCGATATTTCCAGTGGACTACAAGAAATGGATTGCGCTTCTAACTGGGAGTACAAGACACTCATCAATGAGCTTACTCAAGGGATGGAGCAAGCTAAGCAACTTAGAGTTCATTTGAGCTCAACTTCTTCAGAAAGTCAAGAGTTGCTGCTGCAGAGAATACTGTCTTCCTATGAGAAGGCCCTGTTGATCCTCAAGTGGAGTGGTTCCGTAGGACAATCGCAGCCTATGCCACCAGCCTCTGCCTCTGGTGCATTGGAGTCTTCTCTTTCGGTGGATGGTAGCCCTCGTAGTGAGGAACTGAATAGGAATTTCAGGGATCAGCAGGAAATCATAAATGCATCCAAGAAAAGGTGAATTTTGTTGCATTCAAGTGATTCTGATCCTTTAATTTTCTTTTATATCGAGTAAACTTATGTTTCATTACTAATCTTGCAGGAAGACATTGCCGACATGGACAGAACAAGTGAAAGGCAGCTCTGACAATGGACTTGAAGGACCTTCTGATGACGGCTATAGTTGGAGGAAGTACGGTCAGAAAGACATCTTGGGAGCCAAATATCCCAGGTACTGATGCGTCCATTTCTTGTCCGGCATAAAAGTCAGAAAGCCACTCAGCTCACCAATTTATTTAAGCAATAGTCATAAACATAAAACACAGTTAAATTAACATCTAAATGAACTCAAATTCCCTTCAAACTATGCACCATTGCTAAAGCTCATCTACACAGAAKTAAWGGCTTTTGTTAGCACTTCAGGGAGCTCCAGTAAATGAGCTTTTATACACTTTCCTCGATCCCTTTTCACYCACAGTTGTAGAGTGGCCTAATGGAATCTAACCCCAGGTATTTWTGTTTGCAGAAGCTATTACAGATGCACATACCGCCACATTCAGAACTGTTGGGCGACAAAGCAAGTTCAAAGGTCTGATGAAGACCCCACCATATTTGAGATTACATATAGAGGGGCACATACATGCAACCTGGCCACCAACAATTCAGTTGCTTCACCAGCATCACCAGAGAAGCAAAACTTGAAACAGAATAATTATCAGAGCAACCATCAATTGCAGCAACCTAGACAGATGCTAATGAACCTTAGAGCAAACTTACGAGTTAATACTGGAACTTCAGAAAATAATGATACCACCTCCGCCTTTTCTTTCCCTTCAACGCTAACACATATTGAAGGAGAAAATCAGTATTTCCCCATCTCAACATATGATGAAAACCTCTTGGGGACTTATTCTCCATCCTTCATATCTCCAGCAACATCTGAATCAAACTACCTTTCAGTGTCAGCCTGCCACATGAACAGCCTTGGAGGTGCTCACCATTTGCAACAGTCTGAGTCTGATCTCACGGACCTTATTTCAGCAACCAACTCCCCAATTGGAGGTCTAGACTTTTCAATTGACCCCGCAGAGTTAGATCCAAATTTTAATTTTACTGGATCAGGGTTCTTCACATGATCTAAATATGTCCAAAAGGTCAATACTAAAGTAGCTATATTTAGCTATTCGTTCTGGCCAATCTGGCTGAAAGGAGAGTAATGTACTTGTACAAACAATGTTGAAGTTTTGATAATTCCATCGAAGTAAGGCATTAGAACATTTAAGATATCAATGAAATTTTATGCTTTCAGGGCACATATTGCAGTCTTGCCTTAAGTTCCAGCAGCAAAGGTACAAAAATCCAATGTTCGTTCACTATACTAGTCTGATCCTGAGACCTTTCTTCTCCTAAACCTGACTAGTCACAGAGAGCCTACTTTGTCAAAGAAAACTTTGGTCCAACAAGAATAATGTTAGTACATCATGTCAAGCATTCACTTGTGGACCATGGTTTGGCAACCACATCTTAAGATTAAACAACTTCTGGAAGTGGCATTAGGAAATTCTAGAAAACCTTCGGAACCAAGCTCTGGGTAACAGCGCCTACTTACATCTTTATCTAGAAGTAAAAGCAATTCAGCTCAGCGGAGCATGAGCCAGGATTACTTCAATCTGCTCTTTAGGTGAGTGCATGGACAGTCAGGGACAGGATATGAAATATAAATGTTTCATCAACTTTTGAATCTTGGAACTACCAAATTCTAACATCATATTATACATGAAGATTAAGGACCGCATAGGGCAAAATAGTTCAGGCAACAAGCCAAGATCATGGTAGCAATAGATAAAGTTACAGAAAGCACTATCGAAACTTACACAAGACTGACTTCTTTCTCTCCTTCAATTAGACACTCTGTAATGCTAGCCTATATACATATATCTTACAAATAGGATTCTCCAGTACATGAAATTAACTGTTAAGAGGACCAAAGACACCACTAGCACAAACATATTTAGATTGATAACCATGTATACAGCACTCAAAGATATTAAAGAGAATACACCCACGTTAAAATGGAAGCAAAATTAGCAACGACCTGTTTAGAATAGATTAGTATCATACCRAAATTTTGGTAGAAACGAAAATAAGATCATACATCCACCAATAATCTATGACTTCTACGATCAGGTATTCAAAGGTTACTTTAGAACCAAAGACACATCAATGAACAAAACAGGGAGAGAAATACATAGTTATCAAATTTGTTTCGAAATGGCAAAATTGATGGTCTTGTACAGCATTAAGAAGAACTAACTAGCAACTGGTCCCAGTTGTGCACAAAAAACAACAAAAAGGAGTTCGAAACAGGAAGCATGAGATATTAGGCAATTTATTCGGCAGAGTAGAAACAAAATCCAATGAACATAGAATATTGGGTTATAACTTCTCTTTGATTTACAAAGACATACTACATCGGAAAGGAATAGGGAAATTATCCTGTACACCCCAACTAGGTAGATGACTTCTCCTTTTCAATCTCAGAAGAAAAACTGGATTTGCTTTCTTGTGCATTTTCCTTCTTTCTAAGAGCCAGCCTCAGCCCCAAAACAACAAACAAGTTAGATAATGTGAGTAATGACTCAGCCCCACCGTGCAACCAATCCACATTCGACAAAGAAGTTCCATAATGCACCTTTGCTGTGACAAGGGTAACAAATTTATCCAATATTTAGATCAATAAAACAAATAAAATCCTTTCAATTAAAAGGAAGTGAAATTCAGTATTGAAGAGAAYCTTTACCATAAATGCCAGCTGGAACTGGACAAGATCAGCCAGTGAGATCAACAAGGAAACGATCAGTAGAGTTCAAAACTTGCTAGCTAAAGGAAAAAGAAATGAAGCACAGCAAGGAATGGCCATGCCAATTTAAATCGAGTAAACTGCAAGTACTGCTCAGTCCCTTGTGAAAGTAAATACAATATGTTCACTAGTCCGGTGAAGATAAAGCATCTGAATTACCACAATTGTGCTAATACCTTCCTATGCAATCTTATATAGGAGGATTCAGCAATGGTTTCCAATATACACACAATTAGAATCCTTTAATGTGCAAGGAGAGGATCAGCTATACATAGGCAGGTAAATTTGAAATTTACCCCTTGCACTGTGAAAGGAAAGAACTCCATGCCTCTCCACCTTGAAAGCTTTTTCCTTTTAGTATTTTGTCGCTAGAACCTTGAAATTGCAACAAGCAAATGAGGGAAACACAGATTCTTCTTATAAACTTAAGACATTATGGTTGACTGTGATRGGAAAAGTCTGGAAGAATACTTGAATTGCTTATCCCTAAGAAGCTGAGTCATTGGTTTAATGTATCGGACCAGTAAGACGAATTAGTTAATAGGCAACGCCTTTTGCTTTAGGCACCAAAAGTGATAAAAAGGGAAGACCATTGAGCGAATAAAGGGCGGAAGGTGGTGCTTAAGCTGATATATGAAGATTAATTTTGTGAATCTACAGGCAAACAGTTATCGAATTAGATGAGTATTGAATAAAGAATAAAGCAATAAGAAGGGTCTTCAGTGGCCAAAAAGATCAGTAATTCAATAAATTAGCTAAAGAACTGAGTGATCAAAGAAAGTACGAAGTGCCCAACATTGTGGCATTTATCAAACAATGCTCAGACTCAACAAAGGACGAAACACTAAATTCAATTAAAGAGAGATGAAGATAAGGAATCTCACTGGTKGCACCCACAAACGCAAGCAAGAAATAGAAGCCGAAAAGGGTGAGCTTTGGGGTAGACTTGGATTTGGTGATGTAATACAAGAAACCAATGTAAGGTAAAAGAGAGAAAGCAAAGAGCTGGGTAGCAATGCTCTGTGAATCTAAGTTTGGCGCCCATGGATCCACTGGCAAGAGAAAGCCACATACAGCACCTCTTGTTCTCTTCTTTCCAAAACTTCTTTCAACAAACTTGAATTGTCTGGTTTCCCTGCGAATCTTTGTATGGGAAATGTGAAACAAGGAAGAATAAGAAGAACCCAGTAAGATTGGGTTCCTCCATGGAGGCCGTAAGCAGTTTATCATTCTCGTTCAGTGTTTCATTTTCCACCGAGTGTTCACCACATCAGGGAATATAGACGCCTTGTGGATATTTTGACAAAGAAGACCTGAGTTGAAAATTCAGTACTTTCAAATTTTACCATGTTTAACAGCACGGTAATTATTTATGTCTTGCAATCGTYGGGCAAGGTAAAATCGGGCCAAAGACAGTAGGTGCCTCTCACACGTTAAAGAATGATAGAGAACCAAGATAAAAGTATTTTGATAATATACTACCGATTAACAAACATCAAGAAATAGCCTTGTAAAAACTTGTTCTTTAGATTTCAGATCTATCGATGTGAAATCTTGTTCAAATAACAAAAACCATATTAAAGAACATAAACTTCCTAATGTCATGATTTCCTTTAAAAGGAAAAGAAAAATAAAAGTTGAAAGCAATCCAGACCTAACTCCATCACCCCCATTGGGTTGGGAAGAGAGAAGAACGAATCAACCCTGCTTTGGTTTATAATTCTCGGCTTTAATCTCTTCCAGGGTGCCTTTCATATCTTCTAATTCTGCTAAACTTTTATCCAAGCCATGCAACTTTGAATCTTCAACTGGCAAAAGCGAAATCTTGCTTTTGATCTCTTCTATCTCTTCCAAAATTTGTTCAACTTCATTATTGAAATTCTTCTCAGTCGAGAGTGGCAMYAATGGTGAATCATTCTTATCGTCCTCGTTSGTTTCGTTCTTTTCTCCATCGATGAAGGATTCGTTACGTAAATAACGATTTATTACAGCGGCCACACTAGGATTTCCGGTGGCGTAGAGGTTGCCGGCGTTGGAGAAGGTGATGACTGCTACATATACGTCGCACTTTTTACCAAGTTCTTCGGCCTTCTTGAAGAGGCCTTGACGCCGTTTTGTGAAGGTAGTTTGCCGTTTTGCTTTATTCTCTATTTTCTTGATTTCTAATCTTCTGCGCACCATTTTTGTTGGAGATGGAGCTTGTGATGGTTCAGAGAAACCTGGAAGAAGACAAGAAAAGAAGCCGCGGATATGCAGACATATCACTTTTATAGATTTTCTAATTATTCGAGTATGAGTTTGGATTATAAATAATGGTAGTACGAGTTTATAAGTCTGGTTT
Source organism: Rhazya stricta (assembly GCA_001752375.1). Classification (NCBI taxonomy): domain Eukaryota; kingdom Viridiplantae; phylum Streptophyta; class Magnoliopsida; order Gentianales; family Apocynaceae; genus Rhazya; species Rhazya stricta. Next base: position 3,255,759 of record MEJB01000014.1, on the reverse strand, counting down.
GAGAAGAACAGAATAACTCGTATTTCATAGCTTGAACGGTTAGAGTTCTGATTACAGAGAAATTGCTTTTTATTTATTTATTTCATCCATGATAATCGGAATCACTTTTAATGAAGAAATTCCCTTCATTGTTCAGGAAATTCTCGAATACTATATACGTCTCTTTATGCCCTTAATTGTTCAAAAAATAAATGACCTTTGATTGGGTCAAATATCATTACCCACTATATAAAATTAGAATGGATTATAAGGAGTAAACAGGCAAGACTTCCACAACTCGTAAATCATAAATGTCTTGTGAATCAATATGGATTAGAAAAAAAATTATTGAAAACGAATTTCTTCGTTTTCAATAAAAAAAAAATGCTCATATATTAAAGAACTCGTTGTTCGAGTGAAGTAAAGTAAAAATCCAAACAAATCAAATAACTAAATCCAACTTCACTTATTATGACTTATCACGTAGTCCCTAGACAAATGTTTTCAAAAAAATAGAAAGAAAAAGAAAGAAATAAAGAGGAAGAAAGATGACATCCTAAAAAGACTAATCCTAAACTAAAAGTTACAAGGGATTGGAATAATTTTATTRTATTTTTTTGGATATGATAATTATTAAATTTTGAATTTCGAAGAAAATAAAGTAGATTAATTGGTGAATTTTAGTAAAGCCTCTTCATGCAGGTTTTTTACTACTTTGGCTTAAATTGAAAATTAACATCATCAATGAACGAGTTTTTGTAACATTGATAATAATGCATACCCTGAATGCATTGTGCCTTTAGACATTGAAGTTGGGTTCTCCATGAGTTTGCTGTCCTTGTTGAATGTTGGAACCAAGTCACAAACATCCAAACAAGATGATGATGAGTCTTTTGCAAGCTCTATAATTATTGTTAGCTAAGAAGATTTGCAATTGGAGAAGCTCGTCATGAAGATTCCACTACAACATCATATATCGTATCAGTTATGATGATTAATACTGCCACCATTAAAGAGCAAAACACAAAGTTGGCCAAATTGATAGAAGGAGTTGCAGAGAGTTTTCAACGATGAGATATCATGCTTGCTTGATTATTGAATTGCCTTAATGGTGTTGGAGAAACAAGTCAAATTGCTCTAAAGCAACCAGAAATTACAAATGATGTTGAATCTGCAAAGATTGCTCAAGTACAATATCAATCCAAAGCCGAATCTAGAAATACGATGGAAGTACAAAATATTCAAGTTTCTTTTGATGGATTGATCTCGAGAAATAACCTAAAGGATGTCATTACTATGATTGAGATTTATATTCRAAGCATGCAATGAGRTCTTCAGATATAATATATCCTTAAAGGCATTCAATTGAAAACTTTTGAAGATTAGCTACCCATACTCATGATATGAAAATAAGTGTCCTTGCCAATCAAAGTCGATGAATTCATGACAAAGAGTCAACCAAATATGAGAAGAAGCTGGAATTTCAAWATGGGGTAAAATTTCCTCACAATATGAAGTCAAAGATTCAATGTCAACAAAAATTCAAATTGCTTCTTAATGTACGAGCCTAAACTGCATGCTACTCCTTAATAAGAGTTAAAATTGTCTGAATGCCTCAACAAAAAAATTCAAGATRCTCCTTAGTACATAAGCCTAAACTGCATGTTACTCCTTCATAAGAGTTAAAACTRTTTACAAAATTTCAACTTGCTCCTTGGTGCTCTGATTGCTGAAACATAATCAGTTGTATGAGGAGTTTTTGATATCCTTTTAAACACAAGGACAATCAAAACCTGCTAGAATACAATTAATATTAGACAGACAYAAATAAAAATCAAATCTGTTAGAATGACCAAGCTAGAACCAAAACCAAATTCAAAAAGCAGAAACCAAGAAGGAAACGTGAATAAAACTTAAATCARCTCCAAATGGTTATCTATTGAACTTGAAAACATTATCAGTTATTTGAATAAATATTCCTAATTCCCATCTCCGTAAGGAAGATCCAGAAAAGAACTCGAAACTATATAAAACCCATGTTCTACTACAGCTTCACATCTCAAAATCCAACCCCACYACCACCACTCCAAAAGAAAAGAAAAAAATTGAAAAGAGGAGTAAGGTTGATGTAGAACATATCCAGTAGCTACTAATATTACATGTCTAAAACTATCAGAAAACCTAAATTCCCKAAAAGGAGATGGCGAAATCATAGGAAGCCCAGGACCAAATTTCCTCCAAAAACACTATTTCATAAACTACACAGACACGGAGTAGTATACAACTACCCTATAATAGATATAAAATTGAACATATAAAAAGACACCAGATCCAAAGTAAGGGAGCAAAATTAATTTAATTTAGAAACATCAGGTGTAGCATAACATGAAAACTTCAAGGAAACTTACTTGCGAAGAGCGAGAGCCATCTTATTAGTGAGGGTGCTAGCAACAATCATGCAATCAAATTGCCTTGGGCTAGGCCTAAAGATGATACCAAATCGATCCAAGTCATAACGAGCGGCGCCCATGTGCATCATTTCAACAGCACAGCAAGCCAATCCAAATGTCATGGGCCAGATAGAACCACACCGAGCCCAATTCATCATATCATCGACCTTTGAGATGACAAACTCCACCGCCTTGGGCAGGCCAGTCGGTGAAGAAGTGGAAGGCGGCGGAGYGCATTCATAGGTTGWGGGAGACGAAGATTGTTGGGAGAAAGCGGTCGGTAGGGTTGTGTGAATTGAGGCTAATCCTGCCCTCTGATACGTCGCTGCTGTGAGGCCTAGACGCTGGGCATTCCGAAAAAGCATATTATTCCTTGATAAGAGTTAAAACTATATACAAAATCTCAACTTGCTTCTTAGTATATGAACCTAAATCGCATGTTACTCCTTGATCAGAGTTAAAACTATCTACAAGATTTCAACTTGCTCTTTAGTGTACAAACCTAAATTGCATGTTACTCTTTGAYAAGAGTCAAAAYTATYTACAAAATTTCAACTTACTCATTAGAGTACGAGTCCAAAACTACATGTACTCCTTGATGATAGTTAAAACTATCTACAAATTTTAATGAAACTTCAAATTGCTCTTCGATTTCATAAGCTTAAACTGCAAGTTCAAATTATGTAAAGATGAATTACGTTTGACTTAATTCCTTATTTGGATACATAAGCAGCTTAGAGAAATTCAGTTATAACTTCAATAATATATCATTTTCTTTGCTTCTTATAGTAGAATCAAATGTTGAACAAATCATTCAAAGTCGAAGTCCAGCCATGGTCTGAAATCGAGACCCTCCTGCAAAAAATTAGGAACTTCGAAGAAATCCAAGGCTAAAGTCAAAGGCTTCAAAGTTGATATCCTTCGTAGTGATGTGTAAATCGATCATCTTCCGACAAAAATTAGAACCTCGAAAAAAATTTAAGATCTTAAAGTTTGAAGTTTTTTTAAGTCGATGTCCTTCATAGTAATGATATAAATCAATCGTCGTCCCTGCAGCAATTTAGGACTTCGAAGAAATCAAAATTAAAGTTGGAGCCCTTCAATTGATGTCCTTAGTATCGATGGTGTGAAATGAACTCTCCTCCCTCCAAGTGATGCTCCATGACTTGAAATAAAAGCCTCTCCTCCACCTAAAGTGAGTGGTCTATGACTTGAAAAATCGAAAGCCCTTATTATTTGCTCTAAGTTAGTGCCTTGAAAAAGTTTGGTGGCTTGGAATGAAGATGTCCTCCTTCCTTGGCATATTTGATTTGAAATTGAAGTGAAATGGAAGATGGTGAATCCCTCCATGGCATCTTTGACTTGAAGTATAAGATGACTTCCACCAGAAAATGCTCAACCTTCAAATTGATTAAAGAAAGGCTTGCTTTAGAGGCCAAATGTGAGCCCCTTTGACTTGTAAGGGGAGGTGAAGTCCTATGTGCGTCGCCATAACCTTGATGAGTTCGGAGAATCTTAAAAGGAGCGTTCGAAAGCTACAGTATCTTGGAGAAGTTAGATAAATAGAAGGTCTCTGAGACTGGCCCTTTTGTGCCTGAAGATGAAAATCGATCATCTGATGATGACGTATGCAGCTCTTCTTCTATAACAGCCATTGAGAAGCAGAAATTGGAACCCAGTATTGCTGCTATTGAAGTTTAAGTTCAAGACATGAAGAAGGAGATAAGCGACTCTACAACTAAAACCAGAAGATTAGTGAGAACAAATCCTCTAGTTTACAATCTGTTGATGTAAACACTCAAAAGAAACTGCATAAAATAGGAAAGCAATAACCAAATAGAGTTATGGAAAATAAGAAGCAAAGCATGGGAAGCAAAGTTCAGCACCGCTTCGAATGAGCTGAGTCAGCAACGTATATGAAAAAGCCTAGCCTTGCTGAAAACGACCTGTCTTTGTTAGGTCGGTAATTAATTCAATAAAAGGCATATCCAAATAAGCATCAAAATGCAATATATCAATTAGTGATCCATCCAAAATCAAGGGCTAGGTCCAGTACAAAGCCCAAAATGGACAACATGCCAGAAGACAAACCCGAGGAGAGATAGAAGTAAAAAGAAGGCAAAAAATTTCATGCCCAAGCCCAAGTTGGAAATGAAAAAAAAGGCTAAGAAAGTTGGGCCCAAGCCCAACTCACAACCCATCTCAACTTGTCTCWCTGGCCATGCCTGAAAATGCTTCAGCCTCCCACATGGTGGCTAACTGACCACCAAWGGGTTGCACAAGTCTGCTCAGGAGTGATCGCAGCGGAGCCCGTCGCTGCAGACCTTCCAGCAAACCATCCCCATCTCGATCGCTGCTGCAGGTCGAAGAAACAAAAGACTCGCATCTTGGGAATCGAAAGGCAGTAAAGAAAACATAGTCTGTCGTCGTCACTGCTCGTCACCCACTGCCATAGCCGTCACCGAGGAAAACCTCTGAAATCATCGCCGCTGCAGAAAGAAAAGGACCAGGAGGCAAAAATCGTCGGTCATCGCTGCAGGTGAAGAGGCGGAAGAGAGAAGGAGATAGGAGAGCYTGTTGTTGCTCCCCGCCACCACTGCAAACTCCGAACGATGCTGTTGGAGGTCGGAGAACGCCGCTACAAAACTCGTCAAAGTTATGTAAGTTTCTGATGTCAGAGACGTTGTCAATCTCATCGCTGCTGCGGATCTATGGGAGGCTGCTGTCGCTCTTCCATTGCTCGTAGACAACGATGGGCAGATGATATGCGGAAGTCGGTGGCCCCTGCTGCAAACCTCCGGCAGCTGCCGCTCTTCCACCGATGATGAGGAAGATGACAGGCAAGGATGAGTAAGCCTGACGGACTTGGTCGGTGGATCTGGGCCTCCAGGTCTAGGTTGTGCCTCCAATCAGCCGGCAACAGCAAACAACACAGAGCTGGATTGCCGTGTTTGGGCCACTGGTCGAGCTAGCCCCCAGAAAGAAAACATGGAGCAGGGGGGAAAAAAAAAAAAAGGAAAATACACTGGGTCGCCCCTCAACCGGCCCACGAATAAAATAAGGACATTGGCCAGAACAAACAGAAAAAAGCAAGCCTAAGCCACATCTCCTGCCGGTCTGTAGAGAAAAGAAAAAAGAAAAAGAAAGCAAATAAAGAGAGAAAAAAAAAAAGCAAGGAAAAAGAAAAAGATGAGCACCCAAAGTAACAGAAATAAAAGAAGACAGTTAAAAAGGAAAAAGATGACAAGTAAGCAAACACAAATTTGAGCCTTGCTAAAAGAAAGTTATTCAAAAAAAAAAAAGGAAAAAAACTTAATATTTCTTTATCTTTGTTCGGCCCTTCTTGTAGGGTCGCCCTAGGAATTTCTCATTAAAGCGTAAAGACAAGTGCTCCATCAATATAAGAGATGTACGTAAGTAATAATAGGATGATTTATTAAAGTAAGAAGAAATAAAAAACACAAGACGAATTATCAAAGTATTAAAGTTGGTGGTGATGCAAAAAAAAGTAAAAGGGAAGAATTTTATTTAATTGGGATGTATGAAAAGAAAATGAGAGTTGTCTGATTAGGAAAACAACTCTTATCACAAGTCCAATATTTAAGATATGTTTAAATTATAATTTGGATTATCTAAAATAGGAGAATAAAAAAAAGAAGCTGCGTTAGGATTAGAAGAATAAGTTTATCACAAATCTAATATAGATTATGATTTAGATTATTTAAAATAGATTGAGTAAATAAAAGATAGTTACATTAGGATTAGAAAAATAAGTCTGTCATAACTTTAACATGCTAGATATGTTTATATTAAAATTTTAATTATCTGAAATTAGATTAGGTAAAGTTCTAATCCAAGACGATGAAGGAAGAAGAATGGGCCCAATGGATTGAAAGAAAAAGAAGCGCAACAAATTGAAGAGAAGAGAGTAAGCCYAACAAAATGAAAGAAATTAAGCAAGCMCAACAAATTGAAAAAAGGAAAAAGCTCACTATCTGAAAAATTAAGGGAATACAAATATTTTAAATATAATACAAGAGAAAGAACCCTAGTTATTGGACTAACAATATTGACCCAAATGACGTGAAGTTGAAACTTGTCCACTAGAACCATCTTCAAGTTGTACCGCTAACCAAGTTTCGGGGGTAGTTTGTAGATATATAAATTTTATTAAATTAAATTTTCATAATCAATTTAAATAATAAAAAATTAATTTTAAATACTTTCATAGAAATCAAGGATGGAGCTCGATGAATCAAGTAATCAAGTGACAAATGTGACTTCGATCAGTCAAATCAATTCGCTTTACTTATAAATAGAGGCCAAAATACAAGAGGAAGAGATTCATGAATTCATATTAAGGGCCACAAATTACTACATTCAGAGAAGCTCAGAAGAAAGAGAACTAAGTTGCACCAAGTTTCTCTCCAAATTCCAAGATCAAGCTACAAAATTCTCGCAAAATTTTAAAGAAACGGACAATTTTAGAGAGAAAAATCGACGAATTAAATTCTTGAATTGAGAAATCTCAAAAATTGTAACATTTTTTTATCAAATTTATAAAATTAATTTTTATTATATATTTTTTTATTTTCTTATTATATTTTACAAACGAGAGATTTACCAAATTCTGAAGGTCAAGTACTATTTCCTCCAAACAAACATTTAGTTCGAGCCACCACTTCCACAATCATACCTATCGACCGGCCATGAAATCCCCAAAAGCTCCTAGGTCTTTAAAGATTGGGCATGAAGCAGCATAAGCACGTGGAACAACATGGAAGAAAGGACTTCAATGCCCAAWGGCACACCGCATTCGATGAAAGCATTACAGTTTTGGCTCAATGCATTTTCTAAATGCGTTGCATCCATTTTTGTTAATGTTTCAAAAAACTGCATTGATTCTCAATTTAAACCCAAAGTGGTGAAAATCCCCTGTTCATGCCAAGTTCCACTTAGGTTTCATTGCCACAATCTGACCATGCCATTGCTCCTAGTAGTAGCTAGTGTCATCCCGCTAAGTCTGACATGCCATTCCATTTGCCAAGCCTGCACACCAGCAAAACCGAACATCTAAATAAAAGAAGGCAGGCAGGCATGCAGGACGAGTGAGGGCATGTACAAATAAAAGAAAGCAGGCATACAGGAGCAGCGAGGGGATACACATGTAATGTGTAATATGTGTCAAACTGCTACATTGTAGAAATATTTCATAGTTCAAGAACTTGCATTGTTCGATAACCAATTAGTAGGTGTAATTCCTCCCTAAAAACCTGCCCATTCACTGTATGCCTCAGAAGCGTGATCCCAGGAGAAAATTTGATATCAATAACGCTAAAAATTCCTTTGAAGCTGTTGTCGGTGTTTTTGGAACGCAAGCGCGAGGGSAGGGCTCCAGATTCTCGGTTTTAAATCAATTAGAAGAGGAAACAGAAGAGTCATATTGGGTTGTGGGCCTGATATAGAGGATTAAATCTATACCCAACCCTGAAGCCAATTGAATAAGCCCACCAAGATTCTCATTGGAAGTAAGGTCTACACAGACTAAGGCACCAACATTTCAGGCTAAGAAGAGCATGGGGATTTGTAGGTGGAATTTGATTTTTCTGGAATGATGATTGGGATACAGTGGAAGYAATATCTCAGGGATCATCAATTTGTAAATATGAATTTTCAACATAATAACTATGATGCTTGGATTTTTTCTGCAATTTATGCCTCACCAAAACGAGAAGAGAGGGAGGATCTATGGGGTTATTTGTTTGCTTTGGGAATTCAAGTGGGTATTCCTTGGTTGGTAGCAAGGGATTTCAACCAGATTTTGTTTGGAGAAGAGAAAAAACAAAAAGAGGGAGAATGGTGGGCTTAAAACAAACAGAGAGCCCTTGCAAATTAATGGAGAGATGCAACCTACTTGATCTTGGTTCCCAATTTACTTGGACGAATAAACGAAGTGGTGGAGCTAATATCCGGGAGCAACTGGATCGTGCCTTCCGATCCATCTCTTGGCAGCATCTATTTCCAGAGGCCCCTGTTCGTCACTCACTACGGACTACTTCGGACCATCATCGTCTCCTTATAGATGGAGGCAACGCCAGAGAAGGGAATCCACGTACCAAACTGTTCAGAATGCAGGCAGCCTAGTTCCTGCATCCAACTTTTGAGGCACTCATCCGAGAGCATTGGTGTGATCCTCAGATTTCTACCTTGCAGAGCATTCATTTTTTTACCGCATCAGCGAATCTATGGAGTTGACATATCTTTGGTAATATGTTTTTTGCACGGTTCGAGGAAATTCAGAGAAACCTATATTTGGGGACCTCTACTTTCCTAGAAGGGTTGGAGACTGGAATATGGAGACATACTAAGAGAGGAGGAACTTTATTTATTCCAAAAATCCGAAGCTAAATGGCTGATAGATGGTGAGCGCAACACCAGGTTTTTTCCACACACCACTATCAGTCGGAGAGACTGAAAGACTTATCTGGACAATGGGAAGAAGACAATCTGGTGAGGAATTTTTAYATCCAACTCTATTTGTGTGATGATGACTACTCGGGTAGTTAGCAACAAATTCTTGAATATTATATGTGGTTCTCTATGCCCCTGATTACTCAGGAAGTGAACAATTTTTTATTAATSAAGTACCATTATCCATTACATAAATTATAATGGATCTTCTAGGCACTCGTTAACACGGAATAATTCCATAGCTCGTACGATTAATGTGTCTCTTGTGAATAACATGGAACACCATCCTAGATTTTTCAACCAAAGACAAAAAAAAGAAAAAGGGAAAAATGATCCTAGAAAGACTAATCCTAAACTAAAAGTTAAGACGGGATTGGAATAATATTATCCTTTTTGTTTCGTTTGGTCCATATGATCTTTCTACAAAGGTCTGGATATGATAATAACTGAGGTCCGAATTTCGGAGAAAATAAAGTAAATTAACTGGCGGGTTCCAGTAGAGCCTGTTCATGCCAAGTTCCACTCAGGTTTGATTGCCACAATCTGACCATGCCATCGCTCCCTGTAGTAGCTAGTGTCATCCCGCTGACATCCCATTCCATCTGCCAAACCTGCACACCAGCAAAACCGAACATTTCAATAAAAGAAGCCAGGCATGCTGGAGTAGYGAGGGGATACATATGTCGTGTGTCAAGCTGCTCGATTGTAGAAAGATTTCGTAGTTCAAGAACTTGTATTGTTCGATAACCAATTAGTTGATGAGATACCAGCAAGTCCATTTTGTAACACCCTATTTAGATTAGAAGTAACCGTTCTTTCCACGAGTCCCATACGTTTTAGGAAAATAATATTGAGAGAGAGAGCATGGAGGTATTAAGATCTTGATACCTGGCCACCATGGCCAGAGAGTAACGCAACCCTCTCAACTGARAGCCTCCCATCAGGATTAGGGTTTGAACCCACATGCCATATTGAAATCCCCTTGAGACTTGCAACTGCTATGACTTCATATGGCCTGAACAGAAGAAGTTTAAAAAKTCTTAATTACCCTTCCGAACCTGAATAAGTCAGTTGAGTTTTTCTCCTGTCAACCTAATGTAACTTGAAGTTATAAATTCAAACATTTCTTCCTACTTATAAATACCATAGTCTATACAATATCAAATGGTTTACTGCACCTCTAACATGTTAAACCATAAAAAGATATGTTATACATAAGAGGGAAATGATGGATCAATAATCTGAACAAGGAAACTTTTTCCTCATAACATGATTCAGTTTTCTAGTAGCAGACAATGAAATTGGATTCTTTGACCAATCTCACTCCATAGGAAGTAGACTCTKCCTAATTTTAACCTCGTACATCATATTTCATCAATATGTTCAACTTTGTCTCTCATGCGCAGCAAATATAGATGTAGAAGTGCATCATTTCCTTTTCGAAATTCATTTCACATATAAAAAGAAAGGGAAAATTGATTTGCCTAGRATGTTAACAACAGATAAAAGGATAGCAACACGCTACCTTCCAATATTTGGAGACCATGCAACTGCAAAAACTTGATCACTCTTTTCTTCAGGCAATGCTAATTCTGCAACTGGAAGCCATCTTTGATGATCTTGATCAAACTCCCAAACCTGTGCAAGTCTATAACATGTTCACATGATAAAGATCCAACAATTTTGAATAGTCAATCAATAATAATACAGTAAGAACTTCCATTTTGTGTTCTGAAGGAATCCAAAATGCACCAAARTCAAATTCCACGTGACTGAATGAAAAGCCCTCAGTGTGCTGCTGTTGAAGCAACAATATATACGACTCTTAAATCATGCAATAGCTCAACTATCAATTGCAATTCTTACCTAGTAAGAAACTATAACATACTCTTCATATGATCAACACCCAATATTGAAATGCTGGGAATTCAACAATCAACTCTAACATTATGCACATTTTACTATCTGAATGTTAAACAGATCATATGGTTAAGATTGTTATTCGAGGGATCTCTGTAGCAAAAGTTCAATAAGAAGTTAAAAAGAATCTAGAATACCTTAGAAGAATTGAGTTGTGGAACATCTGAATTAAAACCCAAGACGAAGCTTGACTGTGAGATTTCACCTCTCTGTAGATTCCAGGATATGGATGCAGACACGCATGAAGGCCTGCCAAATTTGGAAGTAGATTCAATCACATTCAAAAATTCAGCCTGCGAGCAAAACACTACATGTTAGTTTTTCCAAATTTTTAGAATATGAAGTGTATAATCTAGGCAAAGGAAGGACAAGAATACAGGATAAGAAAATGGAAAAAAAGTATGATTAGATCTTGAATAATTAAAATTCTAGCAATTCACAAAGAAAATAGGAATTTAAAAGGGAAAAATATGTATTTTCTAAGCACAAATGAACACAATAGTACATGAAAGACCACCTGAAGTTGCCAATTCTTCATTTCAAAAGGATCTGGGAGCTCAAAGACTTTCACATGGCCATCTGAAAATGCGGCAACCTGGAAAGGGAACAAAAGTCATGTAACTTGATAACTSATTATCAATGTAAACACTTTTGATATRATGAAAAAGGAAGAAATTACAGAAAATTAAATAACAAAATTACCATAGGTCTAAATGCAATAGGAAACATGAAGGGGGAGAAAAAGGGAAGATCTACATTCAAATACTCCTTGAAAGAAAATAACCTAACCACAACTTTTTCCTTTTTGTCTTTGCTTTTGGTTTTCAGTAAGCAAGCTAAACTACATTGCTTTCCTCCTCTTGAGTTATTATTGTATTATCWGAACCTCCCATTATGACACTGCTTACAGACGAACACAACTGAAGGGCACTGCATGATGATTGTCATAAAATACTCACATTGTTAATTAGAGAATACAGTTAAATCAATTCATACTTAATTGATTCAATTAACTAATAAGAGTTTTCCTTTAAATGAAAAATAACAACACAGCTACAAAAGCACAATGTCTTCTCCATCGAGCAGTTGCTGTCTACAAGACTTTCCAGAAGGTTCAAGGCTGTTAAGGACTCTTCTTCACASAAAGACCATAGTCTTTTTTGGTCAGGTAGCACAGAAGGGAGAGTTCGCCAGGTTGGAAGCCTGGTTGCATGTAACTGAGTCAGGAGAGGGGGCGTGAACCAAAATGCTATTAATAGATAGGAACACATCTCAACCAGTTCCCAAAAAATATAATATTTGTATCAAATTAAAACTAGTAACTAATTCTAACATGGAAGTACTAAAAAAACCTCAGAYAAGCAGAAAAGCTCAAATATGTCAAACAGTATATTACCAAACAGATCCCAGTACATTGTCCCTTAYAATCAAAGAAACACAGAACTCCCTCAAGTATTGTAAATTGACAATTAGGGAGGTTTGCTATACGAAGATTGCATCAGAAGCATTTAAGTTTGGCATGCTCCCCTTCTTTCCTTCCAGATATACACACTACTAGCTTTAACACCATAAACATAAAACTACAGAGATAAATTACGAGACCATTTCAGAGACATACTTATAAGATTGTTATTAAGCAAAATCATATGAGAACTGGAGCAGTAAAACGAAAAAAGGACGACGAAAAGAAGCAGCTATTTCAGCATGTAAAGATCCATTTCCAATAAACAAATAGGTTCCCTAATGAGCCAAATATCTATCATCAGCTATGATGATTAAATGAGTGACATAAACCAAAAGTTATTTCAGTATTAGTAACTGACCCTAAGGTGATCTTCCCTAAAGTCAAAGCAGAAATTTAGAAGAACAAGATAATTCAAGAGGATGTCAGCTGGCTTTAATGGAATAAATGGTAATGAAAAGCTCTGCCCATTCTCTATAGAGTAAAAAGCTATTCGCAAATTATTAAAGCAGAGTTCCCATTATAACTGGGAAAAATGTTGGAACTACTTTTTGATTTTGTTGAAGGTTTGTTGCTCATGGCGGACAAGAGACTTTATAGTGCTATTAAGTATTATAATTATAAGATAGGAGAGCCAATAATTAACCACCAACATCACAGCTTACCAATTTCAGACTCATGGTGGAGACTCCAAATTGGATATCAAGAACCTGACTTGAGTTTCGGTCGAAGTTTTTGCACAACTTCCACTGTGGAAGACCAGAGTCTAAAGAATCACAAAATGCACAGCAATCATTATCTGATGATAATATGCACAGTTTCATAGAGGATGTMTAGTTAAGAAAATGAGAAACAGAAATGAGAAATTCTACAAAACCTTCGACAACTTCTTCCCATATCGCCAAAATTCCATCAGAAGAAATGCAGGCAACTGCATCTCCATACTCTGGAGGGACCCAAACAATTTTCAAAATACTGGTCTCCTGGACCTAAAATCATTGGCATCACCAATTAAGAATCAGATCCTAGAAGTAACATAGAAACCAAAAAGAAAATATGAYATTAAGAAAGATCAAGAGTAACAAAATCAGCAAAAATATCAAAGTTTTGGCTTCAGAAAATGAATTACATCTATTACCATTAAGGCATTGATCTTTGTAGCATTGAAAAATGAACCTGGAAAAGCTTACTGTTGAGAAATATTTGAACTAAAACACCCAACAAGTAAAACAACTAAGTACTAATAGGCAGCAAAAWGTAGCTGAACTGAACTTCCCCAGGTATGTTAGGTTATGTGATGTTTGTGCCGATTAACCCCTCTAGTTTTTCTTTTTTTAAAAAAAAAAAACCTTATTTTTATGAAACTTGAGCATATATCCCCCTTCTAGAGGGAGAACTAACTGGCTGCTTCCAGTGAAAAATATGCATAATCTTCCAAGATCTTTAGTAACATAAAAGATTAACCAACCATGTTCAAAAAGCACCAAAAGAAATTTATAATTTGCAATTTTCTCAGAGCTTAAAAGTTCAGTAAATACATTCTCAATGACAATTAAAAGATGAATTGTGCTAAATTTTCCAGAAAGAATTGAGGAAAAGAACTCATCTTTCAAATTACAAGTTTTCATAGCCARGGAACTCTAAGCTACTGTGTGCTAGAAATCTTAGCTTACTAGAAACAATCATCCAACGAGAAATTAACCAAGTTTACCAAAATCCCGAACTTAAAAGGAATGTTTCCCAACACCCCAGCAGAAAGATTGTAATCAAGGAGAATGCAATGTCCAAAACATCCATATATCTTTGAAAAAAACAAATGCTAAGCCCAAACCCAACAGATTTGAAATTTCTGCGAAAGCTTAATCTCATAAAAATGAAAAGAAGAAACTGGTACAATTGCACAAAACCTTAAATCTTGAAGTACAAGAGAAATTTGAAGAAGCTGGGTCGCTTGTATCGTAAATGGCCAAAGTCCCATCAACAGAGCCAGCAGCTAATCTTTGTCCACTGTAATTCCAAGCAGAACATATGCTGCCCTTATCAAGTGTAACTATTGCCTKGTCCATCTCTTCCTCTACAGATAAGTAGATGCAAATCYGTGTTGTTGGATTGAGATTTTCAATCTTCTAGAGTTAATCTGGGATATTTCTCTAAAACCCACTTTGGAAATTCTTGAGTCTTCACCTTTGCTACAACCTAGTATTCGGCGAAGAAACGGGAGTACAGTAATAGCCCTACGGTTTCCCGCTGCTGTAGTCATTAGAATGGGGGGGTTATTTCAATTTGGCGCTTTTCAATATTGTGTCTTTCATTTTGACCCTTATCTATATTATAATTAAAATATTACAATATAATGAMAAAAAATTGAACGAATTTATCCTTTTACTCTATTATAAAATTATTAATAAGTCTTATTAATTTATTTAAAATATAAAAATTCACTAAATAAATTATTTACTTAAAATATGTTTTATATTTCGATAAAATTAACATTAACAATATTYTTCAATAGATATAATGTTTTGTATTGARGAACGTATTATGTATTCTCATTCACCTCTTTGAACTTGATAYTCAAAGTATTTCATATTCAGAAAGAAATCAGATTATTGCTGCAACYTAATTAATATCATTCGTTATTCCAGAAATARAAAAATAAAAAAATAGTAATTGACAAGATTTAYAATGTAATACAAGAAGATGATACAAAATAAGGGATAACGCACTTTATATCAGACTAGTAGAATCAAATATTTCCATTTAGTCCTTATATATATTAAGAATAAATCTAATTAAGGCCTTCTAGAGAAGAAATAATTCCAACTTGGTCGTCTGATTTATTCTTAAGGAGAAAAAGTGGAACACATCTTTTGCTGGAACATCTTGAGTTTGCAAGGTAATCCACTCTTATATTTAGATTTATAAAAAAAAAAAAATCATTTTGTAATCCTCGCAAAATAAATAAAATTTATTTTGAGAATCAATAATAAAACATATAAATCATGATAAAGGAAAGATTTTAGTTGGCAAATGTGCCCTTTATCATCCTCTCATTTATTAAAAGAATTTATACACTTGTGATAATATAATGAAAATCTTCAAAAAAGATTATACTTGGCTTTCGATAGGATAGGACTACATTAATGAGGCTTGTACTTGTATTTATTATTTTAAGTCTAATTTTTTTGTTCACGAATGAGTACAAATATCGAAATATTCCATTGCTCCCATCCTTTTTCTTTTAGCCCACAAAAAGAAACAAAAGAAATTCCTCCAAAGGATTGATTGAATAGASCTTTTCAAGCAGCAAGGGAAATCCTCAAGATTGTTGATGATCTTGCAAAAGGCTCAAATTGCACACAATTTCCTATTTTGGAGAACCAAATTGGAAATCATCCTCTTCTGATTATTATCCTATATATCACATTGCCAATTAATATATAGTAAAATGTTTAATTACTATCATGACTTCAATTTATTTGTTCATGTCATCTTTATATTTTTGTCGATAACATAATTTTTTTCAATTATTTGCATTTATCTCTTTTTGATAATCTGTTTTTCTCTATTCGAGAGAATACAAATAAATAGACATAAATAATTTAAAATAAAATCAAAAATCRAAAATTAATTGAATTATAATTGGTTAATTTTCCTTATATGTGTTATAGAAATGTTTTTTTATCAGGATATAATTTCCAKTATAGGCCCAAGAACCAAATGGGTTCGGACAACAATAGAGGCCCATAATGACCCTCTCCTATGATTGGAATGAGAAAGTATGATCAGTGGGTTACTGGGAGAGAGAAGGAAAAGAGAAAAGTATGTTTTTATTTGAATAGTTAATAGAATAAAATCATTATTCATATATTTGTTTATTTTTTATCAGACAAAAAGAATCATTTTTGAGTTCTTAGTTGGATAATATATATATATATATAACAAAAGTATCATCAACCCTTGAATCCAAAAAATGTATAGATTAATCGTATTACCTCACCTTCTACCTTTTCGTTTTTACTAGTTTGGGAAAATGTGCGTTGCACATTATTTTATATTACAAGAATTTTTATATTACACATTCTTATAATACTTTATAAATTATGTCAATTATGATTTTAAATATATAACTAAATATTAAAAAATAAAAAATATATTCAATCATTGGACCGTTATAACGTAATCATATTTTTTAGGAATTTAATTTTTTTGTGTTACTATGTTATTCTTGACAATTATTTATACAATTATCTTTTGTTGATTTTTAATTATCTTAAAATCCTAATCAGAGCTTTTTTGCACAATTGAGGATGGTACACAAATATACTGATTGAAAGAAGAAAAGAAGTTCAATTAAAAKTTTGTTATTCATCGACCAATACAAATGACATTAACAAAGATAAARTGAGAGGTATATAAAATAAAATCGATTCATCATATATCTACTCATCTTGCAATTTCAATCAAYTAATTTATTGAGTAACTCTTAGATAAATTAAGACTAATAAAATAAAAAATAATAAGAGTTATGCATATTCACCAAAGTTAACGGAATTCTAAAAATCCATTTAAAAGAGAACAGTCATATTAGGTATGATTATTTTTTCATAATTGTGAGTCGCACAATTTTCAATATAAATATAATATTGTATCTATTTAAGAACATTATTTATGCTAACTTTTTGGAATATAAAACATATTTTAATCAAAYATTTTTTTATTGAAAACTTTCATATTCTAAATAAATTAAATAACACTATTATTGAAAATTTTTAATAGGAAAACTGGACAAAACTGTCCAAAAATGATTCTCATTACATTGTGATATTTTAAAATAACTATTATGAAATAATGTGCATGCACATTTTTTTATCACGTATTCTTGTATTATTTTATAAATTATGTCAAATAAATATTTTAAATACATATGAAGTGATACTCATTCAAGACAAATGGTTCTTGTAATAATATAATTATATTAAATAATTAAATGTGAATTAGAAGGTCAGACATAGTGCCATTTGAACTTATCATAATTTTAATTTTTAATTTATTATGCTTATTTTGTTACTATCATATTAGGCTTAGTTTTGTTATTACGAATGATTAAATTCATAAAAATTTCCACAAGTCTTAGTCAAGTTAACAAAATGGTCAAGAAATTGAATGTGAAGAAAATAATTCGAAGGAAAATTAGGAAAATATATCAAGAAAGAATTATCTTTAATTCCCAAGAATTATCTTTAATTCCCTTTTAACACAAATAGTTTATAGAAAGCTTTTAATGGATACAAAAAAGAAGTGTATATTTTAATAAAATAAAAAATAAAAATACGTGTAATTAAGAATGGATTATTTATCTGTATTTAAGTAATTATTTCTACATTATTTGTGCCACTCTCATTTTTTATGTACTTAACATAATAGTGTAGTTCATATATCCACTCCTCTTCTCTTGATTTATTTGAGAACCAGTAAACTTATAAAATATTTTTGAACTGTAACTTAGTAAGTTTATTTTATTTCTTCAATATATTTAACATGCATTTAATATCTTTTTAAATGTTCAAAATAAGATTACTATTGAAAAGTAAAAGTAGGATAGGAATAAAGGTGTCCAAAAAATAATTCTCATAACATGCGATACTTTAATATATATATATATATATATAGTTATTTATTTATATTTTTTACTTAATGATGGGTAACCAAAGGTTCTTTTGTTGTTCTTTTGAGTTTTGAGTAATGGGTAATCCAAAAAGGTTCCTCATACTCCTGACTATGATCTATGATAGTTGATAGCTCAACTCGGTGTTCCATTTCTACATAAAAAGGAGCAGGAATAAACCCTAGCTTGTCTTTTCAAGAAAGGAACTCCTGCAAAAGTAGAGCTTATTAAATTAGGAATTTGATTAGTGTTAATATGTTTGGTGTAACAATATAGACATCAATATTTATAATACGTAATTAATTGTAAAATCAATTTTAGAATTATAACTAATAAATAGTGGGAAAAAAACAGGAGGAGAGCAATACATAATTAAGAAAGGAATCAAATTCGTCTCTGGCATTCCCACAATTTGCATCCTCCACAATGCCTAAGAGCGAGGCAGTGGAGGCCCTTTGGGTTGGGGTTCAGCCTTTCCAAAAGGATTCAAATTCTGCTCAGAATTATGCAAAATAATCAATTAATTTAGGTTTAACTTTCTCAAGCCCATTCGAGATGAGCTCGGGCAAATTCGGCTCATTTAACCCAATTGACACCCTTACATAAAAGTATAATCTATAATAGGATTAATTATGTAAAACCTGGGTCAATTTGACCATATTGCCTCTAATTGACATATTTCATCCAAATAATTCAMACATATTATATAAAGAGCATAATAGGCCTCTTAATTTGTTGTGATTTCAAAAGTAACCCGCAATTATTCATGTATCTTTCAAAGTAGTCAAAATAAAAAATGAAAAAAGGAAGAAGAAGAAAATGAAGAGTAAGTGCTAGCTAGGCTATTGTCTCCATACGAGAGTGGAGATCAAATCCCAAACCTCTGTTGAGCTATGAAAGTATTCGAACCACTCGCACTAACTAAGTTTGGTTCACAAAAGTTTCTTTACCTTATATACTACTTAATTTATTACAATATATTGGAATATTTTTTCCTTAATTTTGAAAATATATCACATTTTACATATCAATGCACCTTTAAATTTTATTTTTCATCTTCAGACCAACACCATTCGCCCTACAAAGTCAACATATTTTCTCTCCTTTTATATTCCTTTTCCTATACAATTGATCATCTACTTTTTCAAAATAGGATAAAAACACCATTTTAATATTAATTTTAGACCAATTTATTGTCTCATTAAAAGAACGATAGAAGTATTACTGAACTATTTGAACGATTTCTTTATGATATTTAGATTCAACATTTGTTCTATTATCTGCTCTAGGAATTTGAAAACAAAAAGAATCACAAATATGTTAGAAAAGATCCCCTCATCTTCAACAACATCAATTTCAATTTATGCATAAGTTTCCAGCCAACCTTGAGCTTATACTTACTACAATATCAAATTTTCTTCCATTTGTATAATCTTCGCAATCCCCTCTCCCAACCCACTTCCACCTCTCTATTTTTGTAACTTCCTCCGTTTTCCCTCTTCACCACAACTATTGTTGCTTGTTGGTGTGTGATTAAATCATAAAAAATAATTTAAGACCCACGATCAACAAATGATTTAGTATAGCAAAAAGTATGATCATCTCTTTAAGGATTCGACGAGAATATTTCTTTCTAATAACGCTAACAAGGGGAGGATTTATATTATTCTATCAACTAATGTGAACAAGTAAGAAATCAAGTAATACTATTTAAGAATGAAATAACGAAAATTGCAATATATAGAAATATCTCGACTGAGAAAAATAAATTCACATTGATTCACTGCAATTGATCATTGATGCAATAATAAATTTAGTTTAGACTAGTTATAGTTGTGTAGATCCCTCTAACAATCCATCTCTACTTACGAGGATCCCTAATTAACTACTCCYTAACTCGAAAGACAACCATCAGAGGACTTTAGAATTTCAAAACTTCAAATTTTATTATTTTCATTTAGAATAAATATTTTATATTCAAATTCCTCATTCCTACAAGTTGATGGCTTGTTAATCTAATACAATTTATAAGATACAAAAAGTATTATTTTATGTATCATAAAATACTAGAGAGTTCCAATTCATAATCAACAAACGCCTAAACCTTATTTGTTTTGGGATAGATTATCTACAAGTTACAACTTAAGTAAACGTAACAAACAATTACAAATTTGTAGATATAATTGACTGCAAAGTGAAGAGCTTAATCAAATAATCATATTGAATAAGTGACTAAACTAAATACCTGAAGTTGTCAAAAAGTAGAGGATAAACAAATCTTGCAATAAATATCCCTACAATCTAAAATCCTCCCAAGATACAAGGGGATCTTCTAAAGATCTAATCAGGATTTGGTTTAACTATCACAAATCCTTAATTGAGGGCCAATTTTCTTCAAGATAGCTAGTTGCTTCCTCTAAGTGGTTTATGTGCATCTCTATAGAAATATATGTTTTGCTCATAAAGCCTAAGAGACTTACGCTTAATCTGGTTTCTTAAGTTAGGTAATATCGAGACGATAAACAACCTAATGAAATAGGAACAAAGACCAACAAACTGGAAGGGTGAGGTCACGATATGTCTCCATTTGCATACTGATGCAGTTCACTTTGTTGCAACGGTAATGCTGTAGCATAAATGTTATAGCATAGCTATCGTATTTCATTACCAGTATTACCTAGGAAATTAATTAATTCTAACTCAATTTTATACTCTTAACTATATTTTGTGAAGTTGTTGCTGTGATTAGTTTCCGACTTTAGTACTAATTAATCTCAGATGATTTTACATTATTTTAGTGAYAAATTAATTCAAATAAAAAACTTGCTTTTGTTAGAAGTATTGTGCTACACCTTTATTATACCAATTCTCATAGGATCGATACTCTATTCATCTTGTATTACTTGTAAATCGTGTATGCTTTCATGATTGAAGTTAATTGCACATGCGATTTTGTCTATCAGGTATTTGGATAGTTTTAACTCTTATCAATCAAGGAGTGGCGTGCTATTTAGGCTTGTGCATTGAGGAGCACTTGCATTTCGTTATTGTTGACTATTTGGCTTCAAATTCTGAGGAAATGTTGGCCTTACTTTGATGTTCCATTGATGTTCCAGCATTTCTCATATTTGTATGACGCTTTGACAGAAATTACTTAACTTTGATCGACAATGATACTTATTTCCATATATATATATTGTGCACGAGTAGCCAATTATTCAAATATTTTTGGTTGAACGCCTTTCAATATATATTGGGTATTCAATGCATACCTTGAACGCATATTTCTATGAATGAACTTTCATTCAGTCGATCTTCGCAATTCAAGTTAGATTTCTCCACCTATTAATATAGTTAAAAATAGGCTCATTTTTCTATTGTTGAGTATTGATCAGCTCCACCATACTTACATTCTATGTATACTGTAAAAGCAGTTCAAGAATTCTTGCTCAAGTTGCCCCCAACTATCAATGGAGCCAGGCTCCAAATCTGTGAATCAGCGAAAAGCATTTCCTTTCAAGGAAAGAACAAACTATTTGATGAGAAAGTCTCCATCTATACTAGCATTGTTGCAAGTCTCCATAAAATGGGCCACATGTTGTTTTGAATTTTCCTTTCTGTCAAATTGCTGGAACTTTGGTGGCTAATATCTAGCAAACATCTTCATACTATTGATTCTTGAGGTATAAGGCTTCATATAGGTTTGAGAAGACTTAGCATCTTCATCTTGATGGTCTTCATAATGAGTTCCTTGAGTTGATCCTAAGGAATCAAATTATACAAGTTACCTGGATATCTTTATCTAGGTAACCCTTGATTTCATCGCATTAACTTGCTTTGACGATGCTATCTTATCATTAATACCTCCTTCCTAAAGCTTAAATATTATTAGCCATTGTTTCCACTTTATATGTTAACTTGGCAAGTTGTGCTTCTTGATTCTCTATATGTTTCAACAACCCTTCCACCAATCTTGTTAAATTGACTAGTTGCTCACTAATAGATGTGACGCTAGCCATCATCACGGACACCGCTATAGGGCTTGTATCGTCACTTGAAGTAAATTTGCGTCTTGCTGGAAGCCATAGCTGAAAAAGCTCTTACTTTACTTCTTGTCATAGGTCCCTCATAGTAAGAGCTTCGAGCAGCAGCCTTTCAACCTTGGGAGTCCATGAGTGAAACTTTTCTTTGAACTTCATTAGGAGAAGAGATGGGAAGCAGAGATGGTCCCATTGGGCGTTCCAAAATTTGCATATAAGCAAATTTCGAGTTTAATTAAGAGATAAGAAAAGTTGAGACGAATGTATAATTCATTGATATTCGAGGGAGTGAGTTACAATCTCCAAAACTTACAAATCAAAAGAATATGTCTTCCAATTCTTCTTGTGAATGTGTTTGCCTCAAAGGTCAAATCCTTATCTGTATCAATGAAAAAAAAATACCTTCTTCAATATATATGTGAAGACGGGAAGCTTGATCTTTTCTTATCAACGAGCCAATGATCCACCACAAAAGTTGAAGCTTTGAGTATTTTTTTACTAGAGAAATTTCTTGATCTTCAATTCTCCAAAGTATCTCTAACKTTTTCTTGAAAGCTTGCGTTTGTATTGGGAGCTTCAAACCTGTATTGTTATGTCTGGAGGGATGCCCTATTTATAGACAAAGAATTTTTTATTCCTTTAAACAACTGCTTATCGCTTGGATGAGTTTCTTGTTGCCCAACTAATCCATTTTATTGAATCTTTTATATTGGGTCGATTCAACTATTTATTTGAACTGTTTTAATAAATATAATTCATCATGAGACCAGTTTAATTTATCTAAATTTATAGAATTTGGTCCATCTTTGTAATATATTGGGCTGACTCCACTTCAGTCAATGATCGAACTTCAATTGCTCCAAAAGAATTAAATTTTCTTTCTATATTTAATTAAATAATAAAAACTAACCTTATATAATAATTTTAATTAAATTAATTAATTTTTTAACATCTATAATAATATTAAATAAGTTTGTAGCTGACATAGTATTCTTACGTAAAGAAGTTAAATGTAACAAAACATAAGTTCATCGAACTATTTTCTTTTGATCTCGTAGAATGGTAGGGCA
Organism: Rhazya stricta; assembly: GCA_001752375.1. Taxonomy (NCBI): domain Eukaryota; kingdom Viridiplantae; phylum Streptophyta; class Magnoliopsida; order Gentianales; family Apocynaceae; genus Rhazya; species Rhazya stricta. Next base: position 3,232,699 of record MEJB01000014.1, on the reverse strand, counting down.
TGAAGACCGTCTTCGAATTCCAATGTCCGACATGGGACTTGGGCACGGTTGAGGTCAAGACTCGTAGGCTGTATAGGATTGTTGGGTTGGACCACAAGCTGGATCAGTACTGGATACTCTTTTCTCCGTTTTCTCGGTAATTACTCTGCTAACAAGGCGACTTCTTTTACATCATGTTGAACATGGAACCGTTAACCATTTGAATCGCTTTTTTGCCTATATATGGCTGATAATGGAGATGAAAGGTCCACTGAAATTGATCTCTCAGAATTCCGTTCTGTTAAGTCCACGATTTTTTCATATCATTTTGCTTATCCTAGAGGAAACGTTTGAGGTCATGAACATAGTTTGTAACTTTGAGATCTCTTGTAAATACACTCAACTACCTCCTGCCTTCTGGGGTGGGTTCACAAACAGAAATAAATAGAGTAAGTTTCACTGTTTAGCGTCATCTCAGACTCACAGTCATGGGATATCTGTCCTTGCCTGTCCGTTTGTTTTTGGATTTCACTTTGTAGTCTTGCTGCAGGAAGAAGTTTGGAGGCTTTTGTGACTGGTTTCTCTGCCTTGCTATTTCTTCTATCGTTCTTCAGTTTCCAGGAGCTTTTTATGATATACTTCGTAAGGGTGGTTTTGACGGGTACTTGTTGCAAAGAAGATAAGAACAGAACATATTAAGAGAAAATTTGTGATTTCTAAAAGGCAAAAATTGTCTCAAAACTTGATGTAGGTAACAGCTTTGGGTATTGGCATTTGCACAAGCATTCCACATCTTAAATATAGCTGATCGGTTCCTGATGAAGAGTCACTATTACCATTTACGTTTCTCTCACAGTGATACAGACAATGGAGTTACAGCTATTCACATATTTGGTTGGCATCATTAATTGATAGTGAAAGTTGAATTTGAAAAGGTGTATATTCTTTCAAAACATGAATCACAGCCAAAAGCTTTAATGTGAAATTGCGGGACGTTTTCGAGAGGTATCAAAGTTAAGATGACTAGTCTTATWGGCTATTGAAGATGCTAAGATTATTCATGTTTTCGACTTCATTTTTGAATGCTCAACTTAATCAAGTATGGTTCATTTGAACATAAATCATTACAACTATTTATGGTAAGATTCTTTGGGTAATATGTACACGGACAAACACACATAAAAGTTCAAGATTTTGGGACACTACAGTGAAGAAGCTTCCCAGCTCCGCCCTTCTTAGTTAGAGATAGCAAATTTGGTCGGGGAAAGAAAATCAACCAAGTTAACAGTATCCAAACCAGCTCAACTTGACTTGAAAATTAACTATATATACTTATTCTTGGCACATAGTAGTAAAGATGAGTATGTCAAAATTTGCAGGAGAGAAACAAAGTAAGTTCTGAAAACATAAAAACAAGTTCACCACTGGCACACTGTACACCTGATTATGTTATCTCTAGGAAAATTCCTGGCTGGCCTTAGGTCTTACATATATCAAGCACATGAAATACCGATAGATGTGGCCGTGAATCGGTCGGAGGCCGTCCGTCTAACCAAAGATCTAATCTCCGGGGAGAGCCCGTCGAATTCGGGAACTTCTGGAATAGTTGAAAGAACAGCAGACTTATCATAAACCATGTAAAAACCATCTCTAGACGGCTCCTGCATTTGAAACAGTGGACTTTGATTCTGTTTAGGCTTGAAAACAGAGCGCAGAAGTTTCTGAAATGAACGCGAAATCTTGGATGACTTCTTGGACGACATGGATAGCTGAGGAGGCTGAGACGACGGTGGAGGTGGAGGAAGATCATAAACAACTCGGCGATCGGGTAAACGAGGCATTGATAGAGATCTTGAATGAATGGCCGAATCAAGTTGGCGTTCAAATGATTTCAGCTCAAATGAATCGTATAATGAACTTCCACAATCCCATATCAGAGGCTTGGCCGCCATATCGTCGTGATCTTTTCCTTTCTTATCCAAATATCTTTCCATTTTCTTATTTACAGTTGCAAGATGGAGATCAGGGCTATGTTATATACTACGAGGAGGTCGCGGAGAGAGAGAGGAAGTTTCCTGTATAGTGAGAAATGAAGAAATGAATTTTAAAAGTTTGCAGCGAGTTATGAATAAAAAGGTACATTCTCACGCATTGTTAATATAGACCACCATTTCTCAACTCTCATTTATTAACCCCTACAGCATTTAATGGGATATGCTTGGCCATGAACACTTTAACGTGCTTACTTCAATATACACAAATCTTTAAAAAATAATAGATTTGAGAAAATTTTATAATATTTTTTTGATTTGTATATACGTATTTTTATTTATTATTTTCCTGATAAAATTTGTACTAGTAAAGTCGAGAAAAAGAATCCGAGAAAGGAAGAAATTTGATTGGATTAGTTGAACATTGGCATCATGCAGGGGAGATTAATTAATTAATTATAATACATAAAGCCTAGTCATCAGATTTTGACTTATAAATAATGAAACGTGGGGTAGAAGTGCTTAATAAGAAAGGCATTTCCACAAACTCAACCTACCTCATGGTTTAATTAGACCTTCTTCGAGAATATGGTCAAATCCCAACGTATTGACCAGTTATGCCCAAAATCTCTCTAGTTCCGTCGTTAGCTGTAGGTAAAGGGAGCAAATTTTATGAAGAATTAATTTATGGTCGCGGCCTCGGGTTAACGTAGATTGCTGGACACAACAAGTTGTCACATGGCGATGATATCTTTGACTAGACACCATTTCCTGTGGTTAGGTCAACCGTAAATTGTGCTAGGACTTTTGCCTCCTACAGACTCAATAGGGTAGAATTTTGGGTTTAGGGAAATCGGAATTGACCAAGATGATTCCCACTTCCTTCATACTATCTTCATTTTAGTTSTTACCACAACGTAAGTCGAAAAAATTTTGATATTACTCTTATTCATGTGGTTGAAGTTAGGTTCAAAAGCCCCATTTTAGAGAGCCAAAAGAGAGAGAAAGGGGAAGCTAACTAATTAATTTTGGATGGAAAGAAAACATAAGAGAGGAAAGACAAGGGTATTTYAGGTAATCTAAGTAAGAAATCTTTTGTTTCTAAAGATATTAGTCTWTGCATATGAGTTTAAAATGATTTATATTTTGAAATGAAGATAAGAATAAGGACACTGTTACGTGGATCAAAAGGATAAGAGAATAACCCCCTTGATTCTCGAGGGAATTATTTTTTCCTCCTAAATCAAAGCAAATTATACCAATTAATTACCTAAGAATACTAAAATATATGAAAACTTGATCTGCTGAGTTATGATTGTATTTTGAAAGAAACTTTCAATGAATTGAAGTTGGCAACTAATTGTCAACTGTCTTCGTTACATTAAAGCTACTCAATTGACTTCAAAACAACCATTTGTCCTGTTGTCAATCGATTCACTGTTTACTATTACTTAGTACAAATYGTATTATTAATCCACTCATCGTCATACAACCTTCTTCCTCTTGCTAGTAATCAAGTTGGGATTGTAGCTACTTAATTCAACTCACTCGGCTCATCATAAACAACTCATTGTCGACTGTCTTTGTAACACTAGAGMTACTCAGTTGACTCATTGTACTTCATAAACAACCATTTTTCATGTTGTCAATTGACTAACTGCGGACTATTACTTAGTACAACTTTCATCTCAGTTGACTCATCGTATTACAACCTTTTTCCTAACCTTTTCCTCTTAAGAGTAACCAATGTAGGATTACAGGCTACTTAATCGACTCTTACTTTAGAGAATGACAGAGAGAAAGACAAGGCAAGAAAAGAATTGAGTTTAGTAACGGAGCTTAAGGCTTTGAAAATATAAAAATGAAAAAAAGAATAAGTTTTGAAATTGTRACCTAATAAATGTCCTTAGAATTCAACTCAATTTCATGAATATTTGAATTATGAATTTTGTACCTGAAAAATGAACGAGGGTAAAATAGTAATTGTATTTAAAGTATTTACAAAAAAATCCCTCTTAATCCGAGCCAACTCGATTCAAGAATCATTTTTCTAGAGATATAGCAGTAAATTTTATGATTTCGATCCCAATGGTTAGAACTTGGAAGAATGGAAAGAGAATACAAATTTGATACTTTTAAAGACAATAGGTTTAATTTTTAGATTTCTTAAGCAAGTCTAGATGACTCTTTTTTTAATTCATAGGTACCATAGAATTACGTCGAGACAGATAASATCGTCTTACATATTTAATTAGCTTTAGTCCTTCACTTCTTTTTGTACAGTCTATGTTACATATTTTCTATTACACCAATCATAACACAATATTTAAATATATTAACTCATGCAACATTTTTTCTCCTAAAAGATTTAAGTACATATATGATTCGATTGGTGAGTCGAAAATGTATACGAACTAAAAGATCTCTAACCCTTATAATTGGCAAAATCGTTTGATTGCTTCGCAATACATATGAGTTATTCCAATTGAATGGATCTTCCTGCGAGTATCCTACAGCCATATAAAAGTTTTAGGGTTTATTCTAGAGTATTGAAACTTTTTTGTTCTTGAAATAATAATATTAATAAATAAAATTTTACTTCAAAATACTAAAAAAATAACCTTGAAGAATATAAAAGCTACAAAATCATCTTTCGATTATTAGGAGAGCATCTTTTCATCCAGAAAAGAGCTTGTTCCAGTTACTTAAAGACAAAAATTTGTCACAATCCCAAAGTACAAAAGAATTTTCTCCAATTTTAGTTGATGAATTTATAGCACATAATAGAGGAAGAACTCATCTCAATAATACCACCACAGAGATTACAAGGAAAACGACAAAGCACAATTGGAAAATATTATTGACACATTACAATTGATTAAGTTGAATAAATAAATAAAAAACCAATCTTCAATCACGTCATCAAAAGTAACATCGTTATGTGACCATGATGACAATTCAACTCCAATATAATACTTCACAAGGGTATCTGAAGTTTAAAAAATAATTCTCAATCCAATGATTTCGTTGTTCTATTAATAACGCAACATTTCGTAAAAAAAAAAAACGTAAAATCATCTCTACCTTGACTAGAAATGCTACAGAAACTTGTGACCAACTCTTATGATTGTGGTGGAAGTCTGTCTTTTTGGTATTCAAAGCTATCAGTTTCAGATATTGAAATCTATTTGGGTCTTCAATGGCAAAGCTAATCTGTTGGCCTCCATTTTCATTAATATTACTTCTTTTTCCATATAAAACCGCAAGAAATATGCAAAGTGGGGTATTTGATAGATAAATAAACACCATGATTCATGGAGAAGATTGATGGATRAACATACCTTCCAAGCAACCTGGCTGGGATTAATTGGTTTGAGACTACCAAACTTGTGTTTCAGTAGATAAAGTTTCAGGCAGCTCTGTCATAATTTGGAGGCTGCCTTTTCAACAACTGTGAACCAGAGAAACTGCAAATAGCTTTTCCTTTTGGTTTCTCCTTTATCTGCACTAATTCAAGAGACGAAGTTGATATCATGTGACCCACGAAAGTGGAACAAGTAACAAGAAAGAAGAGATTTCTTTAATTCTCAGTTTACATATTTAGATAGAAGTTCTATCGCCTTTGTCTTTCTATGTTAATGGTTCTCACTTTTACTAGAACGAGTTTTCAAGAGGGAAAATTTATGAACAATATACGCATACTTCTAGTTACAGGTTGAACCTGCATTATTAGATGGACGAAGATGAGGGCAATAGGAGATCCCAGCCCATCCATATCAGCAAAACTTGTCTGAAATGGAGATGCTATCATCCGAATACAAGAAACACAGGGAACTTGTAACCTCCTGAAGCCAGATTGTGTACAAGTTTCTGGTTGTAATATCAGAATGCTTACTACAAATATTTTGTTTACGAGAAGCAGGAAAGGTATTCTCTGTTGCCCGTAGCCTTGCTTCTTTACTGAAACAATATTTATGACGTTGTAGTTATAGAAAGACTATATCTGAGGACTTGTCTCCAGAAGTCAATCAACTACATCACTGCTAAAAACCTTGAAATGTTTTGCATCAAGAACCAACTTCCTTATAGAAGAAAATGAGCCCAGGAGTCCTACGCCGGTAAAAATTACAATGATAGAGAAGTTGACCCAATATGTGAGGGATGATCTTGATGGTCTGTAAGTCATGTTATAAAGAAGCATTGGGAGTATGAAATCTAGAGGGATGAATCCAATGGCTCCCACAACTCCATTGATGTCACCAAAGAATGGCAACATAGCTGCAAAGAACCCGCAAAATATCATGTACAGGGTCCGAAGAATTATCCTCGGGATTAAGTTTCTCTTGGAGAAAATCCCTTTGCTCACATCAGCCGATTTCTTCTCCATGATCTCATATGCTACTTGAGAATATACCTGTATTATATTTGAAAGAGAGAGACAGCATCAATGACCTTCTTTCAAAACACATGACCGGTTTATTATATGAAAACCTGGACTCTTGGAATAAGTAAGCCGAGGTCTTAAAGGGAAGTAAACGAGCTTACCAGACCAATGGCGAAGAGTTGAAGGAGGACAAAGACAATTGCTAGACCTAATACCCATGTTGGAGCCAAGGAAGGCCCATCATCTGGCATCAGGCTCTTGAGAATGTTTGAATTAGCTTTATTCCCGAATACCCAATATCCACAAACCGCAGCAGAATAGAATGTTACAAAAATTACAGAGTAACACATCGCAAGGCCTTTAACCATCTTTCCTGTGGCTGGTGGAGCCAGGGTTGCCTGTATTCATTGTCATAGATGATATTTAGCAAAAGGAAAACTCACCTAGGAATCTTTAGTGAATTGAGATCATCTTCAGAATTAAATGCCCTAAGTGACCAGAAGTCTATATTCAGTTAAAATCCATCAAATGGACATGCTACTAAGCTGATAAAGACATCTCAGTTGCTCATGCAAAGTTCTCTAATTAAATATTTTATTTATGCAAGCAATGATCTACATGATTTGAAGGCAACAGTTAATTATGAAACAATATTCCAACAAGTATAACTCAAAAGGTACTTCTGTAACCTGTATTTCTGGCAGTATCCCATTTCCATAAATGGCGGCTATAATTGATATGGAAGTGAAGGCACTCATAACTCTTGACAGTTCTGAACTTTCTAAAGAATAGTCCCTTGGAGGTGCATTCTTTGAGGTACCTGCATAAAACTGAAAATATGTGAACAAAGGAGAGGAATTTTTTGGTTAAAACCAAAGCAAATGCAGCTTTAGATCACTACCAAGATCCATGCTTACTGAAGCTTTGAGAAAACATGTGATCTCATTGTTCAGAATGAAATCGCTTGTACATAGTTTTCTTTGCAGCAAACTTGATGAGTTGGTAAAACAACCAAAGACTTCCAACTTATAAGAGAAGGCATTCTTCATTCATGATAAAGAAGTGTTATATAAGAATCAAGCAGCTTTTCTGTTTCAGTTTTTACTTTTTTTAAATCACATAAAGCAGAACTGTTTGTTTCCATATGAACTGTGGAAGTTCTTAACCAAGTTGCAGCTAGAGAATTTTGAAAAGCAAACAGGGAGACATGAAAGGAAGACCTACCAATATGAAGACAAGCACCAACCACAAGGAAAGTGTAGCCCAGACTGAGAAGAAGTGAGACCAAGTTGATGTGCCTGAGGGAATGGAAGGTTGGAAACTGAGAGAGAAGTATCATCACAACAGTCACCATAGCAATAAAGTGATACAACTTCAACGAGCCATTTGGAGAAAGGTTCGAGTACATGATCTTGTAAGAAACAAGTAAGGGGAAAAAAAAGAAAAAAAAAAAAAAAACTGTCACAATTCTGCATGATGAGAAAGAAAACTACGTAACATAGCTCATATGTATCATTCTTGCTGTATTTGTATTAAAACCCAGATATAATGTAATTACTTATACTACCTTCATTTCATTAAAAAAGAAGAATCATTTTTAACTTATATGCATAGACCAAAAATCCTGAAAACAAGGTACTTTTTACTTAAAATGCCTAAAATGCCCTTTCTCTTCCTTCTTTATTTTTTTCTCAATCAATGACAGTACTACATCACACTAAGTGCTCTTTTCTCTTCCCCTTTGATTTTCAAAGAACTCCAAAAAACTTGAAAAATAAAAGTAAATTCATTGTCAAATGCAATAAACAAATAGTTTTGATTTGATACAAATGACAGTTCTTGGAACTGATTTCAGGACTAATTAAGATAAAGAGACAAGGGTACTATCGGAAATTTTTCTCGATATTTGTGRAACAGCTTATATTATCAGAAGAGTCCAACCTCCTAAAATGACTTATGTTATGAAACGGAGATAGTATAAGTGTATTTGATTTATAATTCTGTAATTTGTCTCGCCAAAAAAMGCCAAAGTATAGCAAAGAAAAAGATAATAACGCCAGCAAAAAGGAATAATAARGAACGAGCAGAGTAGTAACTAAAATCTGCAAACCAGGGCTCCTTGATTTGAAAGAATACAAGTAGCAAGGTACAGACATCGAAGTATTATTTTCTGAAGCTTCCTTCTACTCTCCAAACACCCTGCTTAATAGTAAGTTCTCAATGTCACATAATAACTTACAGTTATCATCAGTCAAATGTCCAGAGTTTTTACATTGTGAAAACCTTCAATAACTGCTCTTTCTTGTTGCATTTGTTTAAAATAGTTATTTCTCCTCTTTCCAAGTTAACGACTTAAGTTGAAGTTAGTAGTAAACCCCCCCCCCCCCACACACACACACAACCAAAAGGGGGGGGGGGGGGGAAAAAACAGCCAGAAGATGAAGGCCAATCATGGAGCAATTGACTTGGGGATAGAAGTATTGGATTTATAGTAGAAAACATGGTTGCATCTTTATACCATTTTAAACTAGCTGTGCACCAGAAGAAATCTTTTGAGGCATATGTTGATATACCTGTAGGCATTCTCCTGCTAACAGGACTGCTCCTATACTAATTCCAGTATTGACAGCTGTCTGAATGAATATTATGAAATAAAACATCCATCCAGATCCTACAGATTGAGAAAGAAGGAAGGATGTTATTTAAATGTTTTCAGCATATAGGAAATACCAATAAAATGAAGTAATGTGCCATCATGCCAAATATTTACTTGTAAACTGAAAAGCTCAGGTTCAAAGACCATAAAATGCAATATGTATAAGGAACAAATGGCTGAAATAGGATTGTGCAACAAAAATGGAAGACCGTCCAAACCATCCGAACTGAACCAAACCRTACCGGTTTGTTTTACAACTTTATTTAGAAATCAGACCTCKGCAAAACTCAACCAATCTGAAATCATTGGTTCAGTTTTGATTTTTGAATTGGAAAACCGAAGCAGAACCAACATATAAAATTACATACGAAATGTTTAAGTATGTGAATATGTCGATGCCATAGTAGTGACCTAATTATAGAATTAAATATCTTATCATTATTCACTTTGAAAATGTTACATATATAGTAATGATCTAATTACAAAAGGAAACTATAATTGTTTGATAGACACTCTCATTTCAAATGTCTCTCAGTTATAAATTTAGAACTATATTTATACAAAAGTTTTAACTTGTTAAAGACWTGAAATATATTACATTGCTAATATTTGAATAAGTAAACTGTAGTTTATAGTGTACTTATCCATCTAAGCTTCTTGTTATTATTATTATTATTTASATTTTTTTTATATTATTTGTTATAGAATTAATTAAGCTTGATAATAGCCAAAATGGGAAAAACCAAAGCATTAGAAGACACAGGATTGGTTGGTTCGGTTTGGCTTGAAATTTTTGAATCCTCAATTTATGATTTGGTTTGAGAAATAACTAAACCGAACCAAACCCAGCAATGCACACCCTTAGCATGAAATGTGTATATAGGTTAAGAACACTAAATAGGAGATCCAGCATGCAAATACAGAAGCTAGCAACCCAGTATTCATCAAAGGTCTAATGTTGGCTAAATGTATAACTTAGAACAGATAGGGCTGCATGAACACTTGAGTGGCAAAATGCCCAAAGAGGACCGGTATATTCAACAAAATGCCTTTGACTTTGCCAATAGATGATGTCAAATTTTACATTTGGCATTCTTTATTATCCATTTTCCTTAAGAGGCCACCAAAGAAGACAAAAGAAAAGTCCTTCTGCAGCTTCTAAAGCAAGGAAAACATGATTAGGATAGCACTGACTAGATATACTCTTAAAARGCATTTGGTAACCAGATGTAAGCTTCTATTAGTTTTTTCATTAAGACCTCTAAAATTAAGTAATTTCCCCTCTCAGTGATTCACAAAATCTAGCCCCTATAGTGTAGTGGTGCACAGGCCAGTATCCCACTTATTACTTATGCAAAAGATGCCAACTTCTCAGGTAAGAGGCCATCCTGGAGAACTTGTTTAGACTAATCATACTAATTTTTTTGTTTTTTTGGATCTAGTATTATGGATGACCAAATATGGTAAACTATCTAACAAACTGCTGATCACAGTCTTTTGTTCACAATTCTCCAAAAACTCAATTCCAGTMAACACATTTCAGACACCCTACAAAGTCCAAGCCAAAGGTGGTTCATAMGTTGGAATGGTCTTACTAAATTAACCAAATGGAATGGTGCAACTAGCATTCCACTATTTTATCTTATGTGTTTCATATTTCAGCTAATTATTAGCATCCTATCCAACATGATTCTAGATCATGCATTCTCCAATGGAAATTCTACTCATGTAATTATATTAGTCTCCACAAATGATCAAGTTTGTTTCAAATATTTCCATGTATTTRATCCAGTTCTCTAACATATAACAACTGACTCACTTTCCTGTAATCTCAAGAGAGACCAGAGAATGTGCACAAAGCCCATGACTCTAACATATTAAATGCAGAAAGCGAGAGAAACAAATTACTAACAAATATAGATAAATGAGTAGAATTGTAAGGACCAGACATAATATTCTATGAGTAATTCACGAAATTTCTAAGTCTCTCATGAAATTCGAGAATATACCTCACCTGATACCAACTACCAAGCTAAACATCACTATATGTTTGGTAAAGATAAAAGAAAGGAACAATTCGTTGAAGTCCCGTAATCCCTCATCTTTATTTCAGAAAACGGCAAATAAGAACTAAGATGTCAATGTAATACAGGTAAAACTTGCTATCAGAAAATGAGTAATGGAATAAGTCAAGAGTGACAGCTGACATACCCAAGACATCAGCAGCGAGTTCCCGGAATCTTATGTGGCGACGTCCAGTCTTCTCACAGTGTTCAAGCACCAGCGACAGGAGATARTAAGAGTAGAAGGTTACCACCCCCATCACCGTCAAGCAAAGAAATCCCAGACCCCATCCAAGACCTCGGAACGCATATGGCAACGTCAGTATTGTCGGCCCAACTATCGCCGTCGTCAGATGAAACCCCGCATGCCACCATTGCCCTTCATGGTATTTAATCCAAAAATCTCACTTTTAGTATGAATTACTATTTACAACACCGATCACCATGGTGGAAGATAAGGAAAACAGTCAATATAGGGACATATAAAAGAGCAAGATGAAATTGTTACCTCTCGATTCCAATACAAAAGCTGCGCCCGCATCATTTTCCCGACGTGCCTCCGATGAAGTCACAATTACAGGATTCTCTGTCGACATTTGTATGATCAGTATATAAACATATATATAGCTCGCTTTGGATTGTATGCTTTAATCTCGAATATTTCGGAGTATTTGTCGGCGTTAAACATGTAGAGTACAGTTCCACAACAGGAAAAGAAAAAAAATCTTGGAGACGTCGAAGATAAACTATGGAGAGAAAGGGGAGGCTTTGCCGTCTGGATATACTCTTAACAGGAAGAGCTGGAGGACAAAAAATACCTAAAACAGAAAGGTTGTTCGAGAGAGGTAGGAATTTCTGGAACGAACCGCACTSTTTCGTATGCGTCAGGAGTCCACTGATGAGAAGATAGAATTTGTTCTTTATGGAAMTGGAATTACAAGGCTGACATTGGTGTGACCTGGTGGATTTTTTGTCCCTAGTTATCAATGTAGGGGAGGAAAAGGTTAACAAGCAACCCAAAATTTGAAGTAAAGAAGGTTGTAATAAGCCACAATTTGTGCCGCGTTCTATTGAAAATGAATAGAAAACCTCGGCTTCCAGTGAGTAGAAAAGACTTGCGCGTGTATAAATGAGAGGGGAAAAAAATAAGTTCATCATTTAACCAGGTCGAACAAAATTATACAACGTTAGCGATGCTCACAAAAGGGATCCCATCTTAAAAGGTCGATCTTTTTGTCTAAAATAAGGATGGCATTGTAGCCCTTAAAAAGAAAAGGGTTGTACCCTATGGATTCTTATGGATTCTTGAAGTTGAAAAGAACCCCCAAAAAAAAAAAAAAAATGGCTTTTGCCTTCTTTCCTTTTTCCTTTTTGCTTAATAAGAATAAACTTAGGTTTTTCGATTTTTATTAGTTGTCTGCTCTCCAGCAGGAAAAGGACGATTTTCAGACTGATATGAAGTAGTGGAAATGAAGGTGAACCAAAAAGAGTGATGAAAGGAAACGCCACAAGAAAAAGATATGTATGAAACCATCTCAGTGACGGATGTTACGGCAAAACGTTTTGCGCCCACGGAACGGTATTAGGTGCCGTCCTCGAACTTCCAAGGAGATTTCAAAATTTCATATTTAAAAGAAAACAGGGAAGAAAGTCTGGGAGATCTCGCTTATCCGGCCTGGTCATCATATCTGTAAATTAAAGATAGGATTTTGAAGCATTTACCATAGACTCTGGATCATTATTTCCCTTGTCTTCTTCTCATTGAAGTAGCATTTATAGTCCATTGCTATTCTTGTTAAGATCAGAAGACTAAGAGGGTTTGGAGAAAAATATTGGTAACTTAGTACAGACTCCAATCCGATGATTTCACACACAATTACATGAACCGGAGGAAGGCTGAAGCCTCCACCATGAGCGTACTAAGAAGATGGCGTTAAGAACAGAAGGGGCAGAAAGAGAAAAGGAAGAAAACCCCCCAAAACAAAAAGATGATCTGTTAAAAGAAGAGGAGAAAAAGCTAAAAAGCTAAAGTACAACTTACAGAACTGGAGGTTGGTGAAAAGATGAACAGTTTTACCATGAAAGGAAGGAAGGCTGAAGCCCTCCCCGGCTCCGCCCTATATCACCGGCTTTTGATTGTAATACTAATAATGGCCTTAAGAACAGTGGAGGGAGAAAGGGGGGGGCGGAAGAAATACGCCGAA
>MEJB01000014.1:3202057-3219413 GCA_001752375.1 Rhazya stricta | reverse complement strand
AATTATAGAAGTGCAGGTGAAAAGTAGAACAGCTAATACCCGGAAGCAGCAATGGAACAGCACCTAGTTCTTCTTCTCCTCCGTTGCTAGATTTTGAAGACATTATTTTCCACTTCTTCAGTAGTAGTATACTTCCCTCTTTTACAGTCACTCGGTGGGTAGGAGCGCGAAGTATCTTCTTTTTGGTCTAGTTTTCTTTCTGGGTCACAAGTAGAAGACRAAAAAAGGTATCTTCTTTATTTTACCAAAAGAAAGAAGGAAAATAAGAGTAGTATTTTTATTTTGCCGAGGAAGAAAAGTCTCTTCACGTAGTGCAAGTAGTTTAGTTTATTACTAATGATTAATAATTTTAAGAGTAGGTGGTTGTTGGGCACCATAGATGCAGATTTCCTGAAGCCGACTGAAAATGGAGGGTCCTAATMCTAAACAGACAGGCTGGCTCGGGGCCAGCACAAGATCATGCTTTCATTTCATATTTCAAGAAATTTTTCTCTGATTCTGTAGGAAAACTTTTCTCAGATTCCATGTGTATTTGTATTGGAAGGAACGTTTTCGAGTAGAGTGGTTGTACACTTCCGCAGCTCCACTCTTTCTGCGATCAATACTCTCTCTTCTTGTTATATCATTTAGAGGAGAAGAAAATGGTGTTCCCACCCCAAGAAAATGAATTTCTTTAGGACAAAAGTTCTTTGTTAGGGAACAATCTCATACCTTGCTAAAATTGGACTAGCTAATCACTACCTTGAAAACATAAATGAAAATTCTAGCAAATTCGAGATGTTCAACAAAACCAGTTGAACGCCAGTAGAAGGCCAAGAAACTCGACTACACGCACAACTTTTCCCTTCCTAGTTCTTTTCCTTCTCTGCTATCGATTTGTTGTATTCCTCCAACTCTTTCTTGTATGCCTCCATTGCTTCTGCTCCCTTGAGATTCCAACTTTGTTTTTCTTCATCACTCAATTCCTTCCATTTCRCTGAAATTAGCGCACTGAGGTTCGAATTGTTGATTCCAGGCCTTTCTTCCAACAGTGTCTTCCTGGCCTCCTTACTGCAGTGGTGAAAACTGTGTTAGAGAACCCCATTTCTTTCTTTATTCCTTTTGATTGAAGTAGTAACTTATACTGACCTGAACAAAAGGAATGAAGATGCTGGCCTCTTTGGCTTGTTGGGATCAACATCCTTCTCTTCCTTCTGTTTCTTCTTTTGACGATTTTCTTTTGATTTCTACATTATATACAGCAATGCGATTCAATTAGCTTATGGCGTCCTAGCTAAATGTAATAAGAATTGATTACTAGGTTAAACCATCTTGGATAAAGGAAAAGCTTTCCCACCTTGATCAGGTTTTCCGTTTTCTCTTTCTTTTTCAGCAATTGCAAAGCTTCCTSCTTTTGAAGTTTCATTAGCTCTTGTTCTTCCTTCTTCAGGCTTGCCGCTTCCTCATCTTTCTTCTGCTTGTAGAGCTCCATTTCTTGCTTATATTGTTCCTTGTTCTTCTTTGCCATCTGACAGTTTCAAACTCTAGACATTTCAGGGAAGTTGAAAAGAAAAAGGACTAATTCTCATGGAAGAACATTTCGGGCATGATTTTACCTCTTCATAGGGTGCCCTGTCCTTATCTGTCATGTTTCTCCATTCTTCACCGGTGATCTTCGCGACCTGCCAAATCAAAACAACTGATTTAGTGTACCCAATTGGAAAAAAGATCTTATTACTGATAACCAATAAACTACAGTTAGATTTCATTGATTACCTCCAAAACATTTTTGCTTTCTGCAAGCAGCGTGGAGCGTCGCTCATTAGTGAACAGGAAAAAAGCTGACATTGGTTGTTTTGGTTTCAGCGGATCTTTTTCCTTCCTGTGTATAAAGAAGAGAAATCAGTTCAAGAAATAGCAACTTATTATATGCAAATAAGTATACCACAATAAGCGATGGTATTTACTTGGTCTTTTTGTTTTCTTTCTCTGCCTCCTGTTTGAACTGAAGATATTGTTCAAGCAACTCCATAGCTGTCTTCTGCTTCTGCTCTTCTTCCAAAAGCCTCATTGCTTCATGCTCTCGCTTCTCGTTTCCGACAATTTTCAAATAAGCTTCTTTTTCAGCCTGGTACCTATCCTCATAAGGTTTCTTCTCTTCTTGGCTGACTGTCTTCCATTTTGCCCCCAAAAGGTTTGATATCTCCTTGAACTCTGCAGCCGGATTGGCTTTCTTTACCTAAAAAGCCAAACACGGTATCGGAAATTTGATAAATCAAATCTTCGCCATATCAAGAATATAATTTAACGATTTTTCCTTTAACAGAGTAAGAGAGAGATATGAAGCAGTTTTCCCATAGTTACCTCGTTCCACTGATCTTTGCACCACAAAACGTAAGGAGGAGACGGCCTTTTCTTCGCGGGATCTGCCTTCTTGTTTCGTTTCTTTCCTTCTTCTTTCTCTATAAAAGCTTGCATAATTGGAAAGTTCTGCAAATAATTTGTTCAGATCAAATAAAATTCAAACAAGTTGTCATTTCACCAATCAATTGGTTCAATTATCTTAGCGAACATAAATAAGATCAAGAAGTTGTATCGAAAAGGTAATGAGCTCTCAGAAGAACTCAAGAAATCCTTAATAAGTAAAGAAGAATAGATGGAAAATAATTAGAAGAACGGTTTTAGTTCAATTTCTTCAAAAGAAATTTCCAATTGCTTGTGAAAACAAGAAAGGGACTATAAACGAACCACGGTGGGCTTAAACTCCTTCATTTTCTGCAATTTCTTGAGTTCCATATGGAGCTTTTCTTTCTCTTCATCCTTTTGCTTCAAGGCTTCATCTTTTACCTTTAAGAGTTCCTCAGTCTGCTCCTTCTCAAGCCTCAACTGCTGAAGCTTTTCTTGCATTTCTTGCAATTCCTTCTCAAAAGACACTTCCACTTGTTGCTTAGCTTTCGAGGCCCCTCTCTTGGATTTTTTCTGGGATCGAGGCTGCGAGAGGCTCTCATGATTCTCTTTGCTGGCAGAATCCTCCGGCGGCGGGGCAACCTGAGAGACTTGAGAGACTGTTCCTGCCAAAATGTTGGCCTCATTCGATGATGGGTTTTTCTGCTTCAAGGCCTTTCTGGACCTCCCTCCTTTCTTCTTGGGAGCGGGGTCAGACTCAATGGGCAATTCAGCAAGAGTAGCCATTGTTGTTTGCAAGAGAAAAAGAAAAGTTGATACAGATTGTATATGAATGTGGATCCTCTGTTGAGGAGTTCTTATACAAAGAAGGGCTGGTCGATAACCCAACRGTTACAAAGTTCAAATTCAAATGTAATATTGAGAATTGAATAGTAGTTTGAGTTCCAATCCGTATTGGTTTAAATATTTGACCGTTGGTGAAACGCTTGAAATGACTACTAACTTAGGAATGGCGCTTCTAATTTCCTTATACAAGAAATGACTCCATCTAAAATGCTTCTCAATACCCATCATTTGTTATATTACCCATTTACATCCTTTTTCTTGACAGTGATATATACATGCTTCGAGGAAACCCTTCGTAATTGTGTTCCACCTCAGAAAGACCACACGTGATAGAGGGCTCCTCCACTGGTGATTCTGTTTTACAAGGAGCTCCAGCTACAGAACATAATATTCCCTTTTTCTGAAGGGGTGACTGTAATTGATGGCAATAAAAAATGGTATATTTCGTAGCATACTTCTATTAAAAGAATACAAGAAATTCATGCGTTCTTAGAACTCATGTTGAACTCTCCCAGCTCATGATAAATTAAATTTTCAGGCTCAGGGTCAGATCAGACACTGGTGCCATGGGAAGACAGATTGATGCTTAGTGAACTGGAAGAGCATGGCATTCACAGGCCGGAAAAGCAAAATCGTTCCTTGTTCACTCTATAACATCTTGGTGATCCAAATCCTCTCATGTATTTACTACCATCTCCATTAACAGATCATTCCAAGAATCTATAGGACCAGGCAAACACCAATGCAGGCAGTCACTAATTACCTTAGCATTCTTGTCCTCTGTGAATGGTTGGWAGTACCGGTACGGACCTGGATGTCCATCAGGCCTCAATAATGAGAGAGAAGTGACATCAAAAAGTTTAAGAGCCACCCCTTTSTCGTAAGCTTTTGCTGAGGCATTCCTAAACTCCTCTAATTCAATACGCCGGAGAATTTTAATCAACTCATTTAGTGGAAACTCACCTACCTTAACTGGTTCAGTTCTGTTGCAAGTTCCACCACTAAACCACTCACCAAACTCAAAGTGATCAGGTGTGGAGGTCCTATAGAAGACCATACCCTTGTGATTTGACTCAGTTATGTAGTTGAAGAAATTCCTTAAAACTTTCCGATAGGCAAAATCGAACCCAAGCTCAGTCAAGTTTCTTTTAGGACAGTAATGGCAGCCCAGTATTGTATCATTCTCGTAGTAGATTGCTGTCTTGACATACCATTTACCACTTGAGAACATAATGTAATCCAAGTTTCTATACTGTTCAGTCCAATTGGTATCAAGCTTGTCAAGATGCAGTTCAATCTCTGATGTAGAAACACCATTGTWGTCTTCAAAAATGGTTGCTTGGGCAAGGAAAGGAGACCAAATAGCTGAAAGAGTGAAATTGTAGGAAGGGAATAGCCATCTTCTGGATCTGTATTCCTCATCATGATAAACTTGAACAGCTTCTTCCACCTAAGAGCAAAACAACTCAAAATAATTATCCAATTGCATGGGGAAAGGTTGTAAGCTTGGAGAATAATCTGATTACCAGTATCGTGAACAATTGAACAAAATCAGATAAAAGAACTCCTCTGTGCATATAGAACAAGTGAACCATTAAAAAGGACTCTTAAGTGATTATCAAGGAAGAGGAGAGTCTGGAAGTCCTAGTGGCAAATAGCAACTAGGAACAAACAGRAGAAGAAGAAAGGCAATCCAAATCACCAAAAGCTAAGAAGGTCCAATGTCCATCAAACTGAAATCTGAAGCCATCACCAGATGCAACTTTTTCAACCTTCACTGTAGCAAATGATAGTTAACATCTAACAAGGATTATCTACAATTTTACACTGAAAGATGGATCTCTACAGAGTAATTGTTAATAAAGTATGGAACTTTATTCGATAATCAGACAAAGCAACAAATAAATATCAACTAAAAAGTTCCATACGTGTTACATTTTTTCCTAGGGCCTTCATCGACAGCCAAATGAGTAAACAAATACCAATTTAAACGTTTATTTAAGGCCAATGGAAGAAGCACCTAAAGCATACAGAAATCACTCGGACAAAAGCACTCACTCCATAGAAGGCAAGAGAACTTGCAAAAGACAGACAAGTTGCAAAGTAAARAGCGCCCTTGCACAAACAGGCRATGCGAAATAGGTTGATACTTTGTTTATGTGGACAGAGACGAAGAAAATAAAACAAGGTTTGTGGCACTATTCCTCCTATGCATCACGAAATTTGTTGCCACAAGTTTGATTAGCTTTCTCAGAAAGATACAAAATCACAYGTATTAACACTTACGTCTTCCATACTACAGAAAAGAAATTATGCACCATATCTATATATATATTGTTTTTGGAATCCCCATCCAGCAAATCAAACTAGAGCATCAGAAAGATTCCTTCTGTTTTATCTTGATGGATTCTATTTTATCTTAGTTAGCCAGGTGAAGTTGCTGCTTAATTCAAAAGAAGCAACATCATTTAATAGGATATGCATAGTATATAATTTCCTCCTTGAGAAAATAAATCTCAGACAGATACCCAAGTCACACGTTTTAACGACTTACTAATGTCTTCCATTCTCTAGAGAAGAATTATGCACCAAAAAAAAAAAGGAATTTTGATTTTGGAATCCCATCAGCTAATCAACTAGAGGCATCGAGATTTCCTTCTGTTTTAGTCTTGATGGTATTCATATTTTTATCTGGTTAGCAGGTGAAACGATGCAGCTCAATTAAAAGAAGAACCTTCATTAATAGGCTATGCGTAGTATATATATTCCTCCTTGAGACAATATCCTCAGACAGTTCAAAGCAACAAGTTTTAACACTTACTATGCTTTCCTCTATAGAGAAGAATAGCACCAAAAAAAAAAAAAACGAATTTGATTTTGGATCCCATTCAGCAATCAAACTAGAGAGCATCGAAAGATTCCTCTGTTTTATCTTAATGGAATCTTTTATCTGGGTTAGCAGGTGAAAGTGCAGCTTAATTCAAAGAAGAAGAACATCATTTAATAGGATATGCATAGTATTAATTCTCCTTGAGAAATAAATCTCGAAGTTACAAATCACACATTATTAACATTACTATGTTTTCATCTTACGAGAAGAAAATTAGCCATACTAGTATTTAATAATATATTGTGTTTTTGGAAACCCGTCGCAAAATCAATACGGAGATCAGGGAAAGATTCCTTTCTTTTATCTTGATGGATTCTATTTTAGTCTGGGTTAGCCGGTGCAAAGGATGCGCACCTTAGCTTAATTCGAAAGAGACAAAATCATATATATCATTTACATATATTATATATATATATGTTGTTTTTGGAATCCCCGTCCAGCAAATCAAACTAGAGCATCAGAAAGATTCCTTCTGTTTTATCTTGATGGATTCTATTTTATCTGGTTAGCCAGGTGAAAAGATGCAGCTTAAAGCTTAATTCAGAAGAAGCAAAATCATTTAATAGGATATGCATAATATATAATTTCCTCCTTGAGAAAATAAATGAACAGTGAAAACTTTGTTGAAGAATGTAAGCAGAAAAACTTGAAGAAGATGCATGAGAAAAACTAAGTAATTCTTTTGAAACTCATCAAAGTCCTGCAACACGATGCCTCATTTCAAATTTCATGTAGCTTGTTACAGTATCTCCCCAAGGGCACAAAGAAACTGAATAAAGGAAAGAAATGCAGCAAAATGATACAACTGCCGACATATTAATAATAATAGTAGACAGCATGCAAGGAGGTGGACTTACATAAAAGTACAGAGAAAGTTTTAGAGGATTGTAAAGCTAAAACTGTTACTTAACCACCCTGTACCACAGTGGTATCTACCACACTGTCTATATGCATTAATGATTTACATAGCTATAAACGACTTCAGTGAAATATAGGCAGAAAGTGTGGATTAACTTACCTAAGTAACATATGTCCCAATTTTTTTAATGGTATTCAGTGGTAGATCACTTATCATATGGATACAGATGAGAGATAGTTGAGCATAAGCAGGGCTCCACTTGAACTCGAGATACATATTTTGCCACTTAAGAAAAAGCGACARAAATTATAAAAGAGAGTTTCCAACCCACTGAATAGAGAATAAAGAGACAAAGACAATACTCAATATAGTAAGTAATCTCATTGTACAAGCAATCTCTTACCTTGGATAGCATGCAAATCAACGATTGTACATGGTTCCGCGATATGGAATCACCTATCAATGCCCATGCCTTGTTTCTCATTAACTCGAGGAACCTTTCAGGATTTAGTTGAGGCAGCTCACATTCTCGCGGATTCCACCTCCAATAAAGATAACCAGTATCGGGCCGACCATTCTTCATACAATTCTGATGTCCTTCAATCCACTTGCAGGTCTCATTTGTGTAAATAGGACCTGCTGGATTAGGAATCCAATCCCCAATCAGAAGATCACATTTTCCTGCATTTTCCATTGCATTACATCACCAGCRTGATAAGGACATCAACCTCTTCTATACATATTCCTAAAAACAGAGCAGATAAGACAAAGTGGCASGTGACCAGTAAAAGGGAGGCTAAAAAACTTAACAACTTATAGACGAACAAGAAAGCATTACCAAYGAAAATAACTGACCTGTCTAACTGTTAGCATATGATCAGTCAAGCAATTGTCTTTACTTGAACCGAATGGAGATAGAGAAAATCCTTCTCTCTCTCTCTCTCTCTCTCTCTCTCTCTTTCTTCTTTTTTTCTTTTTTGGTGTGTAACTGGAGCTTTATAGTAATTAATAAATATTACAACAATAATGAAGTACCCTGAAATGCCAGGAATAGAAGTTGGCTTAACATTTGTTGGCCAGATAGCGTGTGTTGTGTGCAAAATCACTGGAGTGTCTACTCTGTAGTGGCGGTAGAGTGAAATTTGGTTCGAAAAGCACAGAGGTTCTCCACCTCCATACCCAGTAAATAGACACACCAAACACCACCTCCCATTATGGTGCTGAGGTTTGATCCCCAGGTTTCTTGGTAATATTTTCATCAATCCAACTCTGCACGTGGTGGTCTCTGAAGAATCTCTGCATCCTTCTCTTTATTTAAACGTTAAACAACTTAAGCTCATATTATAATTTCTTTCCTTCTGAAGCAGCGACTACAATTCATTTGGAGAAATTCGACGGATTGTAAATTTATGTGACAAATAACAAATTCGAACAAATCCACAATACCGAGAAGGAGATGGGTTCACTGAATCTGAAACTAGCTAACCTTTCATGAATAAAAGTTATATCTTCAAGCAAATTAAAAGAGGAATGTTCGAACTTGAGTACCTTTTGTAGGAGTGGGTTCTATATTTTCTGGAAGACTGAGGTTAACTGGAGGTGACGCATTGTTCGTTCGACTGAAATTAACCGCAGGTGTTGCACTCGAACCAACAGTTCGCTGAAAAGGAGCATCTGAGTCGAGTGAAAAACCATYGGATCCAGAAAAGATAAGCCTAAAACCAAGACCGACCAAGAGAATCGAGAACGCCAGCTTCAAAACCAGGTAATTGTACTTATGCAAAAGCCACCACCAAGATTTCCAACAGAACCAATCTTTCATCATCATCCCAGGCATTCTCCCCCAAGCACAGACTCTCACTTCATCTGAAAAAAGAACAATGTCTTAAAGATCAAGATTGCAACTTTTTAACGCCAAGACGCAAAATGGTTCTCTCGAGGAATCCCATTTAGATGCAACGAAGAGTTGATGATAAAACCCGTGGTAAAGTATTATTCAATCAACTTAGCAACCGACAAAACACTCAGCCCCCTGCTATGGGTTAACTGAAGTGTGTATCCACAGGGCGGTGCTACACAAGCTTTGTCTCAAATCCTGCTAATAGTAGTAGTTTATTCATAGCTGAAAAAGTGACCCTAATTTCTTGGGTCCACTTCAACCCCATCTCTTCCTCTGTTTTTCCCTTTCCTCATTTGTATGTCCTACTATTTACTTTGTGAAAAGAGGCTCTCTTCCGTTCTCATTAGTACAACAATTAGCAGCTTATTATATTCATCGGTTCAARACGTAATTAGGAGAATTAGAATGGATGATGTTGTGTTCATTGTTGGCAGATCACACTTTAATGATTAGGATATGGTACTTGATTAGGTGATTCATCATTGTTAGTATCAGGTTAGGTGATTACTTATGAAGTCATTGTAGATTAGTTGTGGGATTTTCATGATAGTTCGGGTTCTGATTGCGCTTTCGATTGTACTGTTCATAAACCCTTTTTTGGTATTTAAATTGTTGGAAAGCCAAAGTCGATTAATCAACTCTTGAGGCCGCTTTTCTGTGTCTCCAGGCCCTTGCTTATTTGGAGGCTTCTTAGAAAATGGAAGATGGGGTTGAATTTTGAGCTCTCAACGCAGAGTACGCAGCCAATTACCGTATTACTATTACTTATCCTCAATTTTTAGCTAAAATGTTATTCTTTTATACAGGTTAATTGCACACAACTGTACTTTGATGACATCTCAGGGCCACTACATCTATCTCAAMKTATAATTGAGTTGATACACCTCTACTACACCCTGCAGCTTGATCATCATCATAAAATACACTCGCAMAATATTTCATTGTCAACTCCCAACGCTCTATCTAGTACACCCTTTCCTCTGACGATAGTCCTGAAATTTAAACACTCCTAATATCTCATTGCTTACTCCCTTCACCTTCTCCTTGCACACTACTTATGAAATGTGAACATTCACAATGTCTTGTTGTACACTCCTTTTTCTTTTTCCCCACTATCTTACCAGTCACATCTGAATATTTCTAGCAGTGCAAAATTTGGATGCTCCATTTAGTAYCCTCCCATCAAGGTACCATAATGGGCCAAGGTMTTGTCTAGACCTGCTCTTTGTAGACTTCTTTATATGGATCAACTTTGATCCAACTAACATTCCCCTTTTCATATGTGGACAACATACAAAAGATAAACCATTCAACTAAGCTGATTATTGCTAAATGACACAAGACTTAGCAAATCCAGGGAAGAAAAAAGAATAACTTGGAATACAAATGTCACCTTTCGCTCTAATCACGGCATGCAACGTAAAAGGATTGAAGCTTCAATCTGACGGATCATACAACCATGGTTTCATCATATCAGCTGCTGCCTTTTCCAGTAACCAAAAGAGTGAAATGGGCACGAAATGAAACTAACAAAACAGTGTTACTTAACCAGTTCTAGGAATATGAAATCGAACTTTGATCTTTCTCAACTGTATTGAATTACCATGCCGACAAATATGACTATCATTCTCAGATTGGTGATTGCCGGACCTCAGTCCAAGGTCCAGGTATAGTTAATGGTCCAAAAACACACTCACCAAGTAGACCTCCTCCTAAACTATAAGCTAGTCATATACTATTTAATAAAAGAATAACATAATATATAATTCACACAACAAATTACAGATTCAGAAAAGCTTGATTACTCTGTTGTAATATGTATTTTCGACAATGGCGGAGAGACTGAAAAAAAGCAGGGGTGCAGGTGCACCGTTCGGTATTCCATATTACGATGTTACAGCTAAAGAATCTGCAGTTGTTGCAGAAGTGACTTGGGAACTTTCATACCAAAACCATGCTTTGCCCTCTCAACCCTGTTCCAGATAAATATCGTCAGAGGCTTAGACGCCATGGAAACAGCAAAAATCGTTTCAGAAGAAAAGTAGAGAAAAAATTACAAATATGGTAATAGGTGAATACTACAAAAGTAGGACACCCTCCACACTGTTTTTGTTTCTTGTCACGCACAACATGGAAACGCAAATACCTAGGTGCAGCTAGACTAAGAAATATCAGAATGCATACAGTAATTATAAAGAAGAGATCACTATTATAGCGTGAATAATTGCAAGAGCGTTGCAGATGATAGAGAATGTCAGTAATTGGTAATCCTATATGATGAAGAGAGGATTACACAATGGCTGATTCCTAATAGGTTTCAATAAGATGGCAGTGCACTGGAACTAATGCTGTGAGGTCATGTAGTATGTGTCTGCACAATGGGCATAATAACTCGGATGGATATAAATTATTACGTGACATCTGTTTTATAAATATTTGTCATTTTCATTGCGACTCATAAAAAGAATAGGAAAATTGAAAGTCCTAAAGCAAATCCCATTAGCCATTCAATCATGATTTCCTATAGATGAAAGCCCCACAGTATTTGGGCTATAGAATAAGTCCTCTGATTTCTCACATTTTCCAGTATCTATACACTAGGTGAGGGAACCATAGGGAGCCTCTCAACCGTCTACAGTAGGCTGTTATTTGCTGAAACATTATTTCTTATTTGGTCAGGTGGTTTACCATAACCTTTTTATACAGAAACCTCCCTCCCCCCTCTCCTTCACTTTGCAGAGATTGCAAAATGGGGGAAGTTTTCTCCAGATAACAYCATTATTCAGATAAAACTTGCATTTCAGTTTTAGGAAAAGTGGAAGATCTGGAAAGTTGTTTAATCACCTGGTGTCACAAAACGAACTTATTACTGCTCCCTTCATGTACTAGCAATTGGGATGCAGCAAGCAAAACCACCAAAAAAACACTTAAAATGCTCAGGCATGCAAGTGAGATTGAAGTCTTTTTCTAAATTATAAAAGAATGAAGCAATACAGGACCTAGTTCTCAATTAACTAACGGCTCTTCTAGCTGCACTTTTTGGAAAAGCTCAGTAGAACCTCATAAGAAACTGTGGTTACAAAATATAACTGCATATCCTACTGCAGAAAACTCTCATAAATTTTGTTTCAAGAATTAAAGCATTGGTAAAATAGAAGCCTATCGAATGAGCTCTCATGATTTCCTTTTTGTACTTGCAAAGCAGAAAATCAACAGAACCATATAGTATATTCCATGAAGCAGAAAAACTTACGTTGGGGCAAGTTTGCCAAGACTATCTAGTTCTTCACCAGTGTGCTCATCCACAACTCTCCCAGAAATTTCAACGAGATATGACCTGTGTCTTGTGGTTGGAAGACCCCTGCCAGCAAGTAAATCTAAATCTTTCTGGTGAAGCTCCCGCCCATTAATAAACACTCCACTGTTTCCACGAGAGCAATCTTGGGGCAGAGGATAATCGAATTCATCAATGTTTGGCTGCAAAACAGTTTATATTGACCATTAGTCTATTAATGTGCAACCTTTTAGTATTATATAAAAATGATTTACTCTAAGAAAATAAATAAATAAACATGCGACAAGGAGTTATTGATCCCACCGGAATGATACCGAGGCAAGGATGTCCCATCACACCCCAAAATCCAGCTCGAAAGTCATACCTGGTATAGCAAAGCATGATATCYAATTTAATATATTGTCATGAAAAGATAAAAAGGAAAAGAGACTATAGCAACACAAAGATTTACAGGGATGGTTTAAAAGGTTGCACAAATTTAGCATTTTCTAGACCCATATTAAAAGCCTACTATATTAAAGGGTATCCTCGAGTCAGGACAACTATGAACAAAACACAGAAGCATATTTAGAGCAGTATTGCATAAGATTTATGCATATTGACTTACCAATAGTCTCCTGGCTGTATCGGCCCAGCTAACTTTTCAGCCTTCTTAACTACCCGATCTGATAGAAAGTGACCATTAACAGAAACGTTTGATCTGCCAGTCTCTGTAGTCTTACTTGACCTGGATAATTCTCCAAATCTCCTCTTTAACACTAAGAAAATTGACTCACCCCCCTTGGTGGTCTTTGGTTGATCTTCATCCTTTCTCACCTCTGCAGAATCATGAGATACAACAGTACTCCAATGATCATTGTAAGAGAAATCCATCTCAGTTGCCACCAGAGCATCCTTTAGAGAGTTTTGCCGAGAGATTATCCCATCTTGAATATTCTTATCTTGATCAATATGTTTGCTTTTGTTCCCTCGTCCATTTCTTTGCATTACTTTATCAGAAGAAGGATGATCTGGGTATTCCTGGGCAGGCGAATCTGGAAGAGGTAAAGAAGCTTCATCTTTTGCAAAATGGGAGACATCTTTCTTTAGAATCAAATTGTCTAGGCATTGCTCATCCTCAGAGGAGCTGGAAGAGGACGAGTGAGGATCCAATCTCATGTCAGGTGCACCAAAATTTGATCTCTGGTCCCTTAAAGATGGATCTGGTTCATCATCTCCCAAGTCAAAGTCATAATTGAAATTCTCATAATCGTTAGAGGTGTTCAGGGCATAAGTATCTGAGAAATCATTAGAATTTCGATAATTTTCAGCTGGTGTCTCATTGGTGGCAACAGCAACTTTCCTTGTGACTGGCTCAGTTTCTACAGGGACTGATACAACAATTTCTTTTCCCTCGATTTCAAAGAGAAGTATGGAAGAACAGGCTCCACATTTCATTTTCCTATGGTTTTTCTGCACTGACATGATTTTCCTTGGTAGTTTCAGCAACTCCCAGCAATTACAGCATGTTACAAGGGGAGCACCACCAGCAACAGGATGAAAGACCTGTCCGTTGCCATGGGCTACCACCACCTTCTTTAAATGGTGACGACCAAATGCACCAGTTTCTCGACCGAGATCACTTGAACTTCTTGTGAGGGGCTGTCTATCAAGGGAATGTGGTTGCTGAAGATTGGAACCTTCAGAAATGTAACCCTGCAGACCATATGCAACAGGATTGGCAGGTTGATGAGGAATGCGATGCATGTAGTTATTTCCTGCATTTTGACTGCTAAGATTTGGTGGTTGCACTTTAGGAGGAGCGTGCCAATTCTTGTTGAAGCAATGCAAACAAGAGCAAGCAGGCTGGTGAAAAAAGGTTTCATGTGGGCGTGACATGAATAGATCTTGATTGAAATCCATGTAGCGACCTGGAAAATGCTCATAATTCGATTCCTGGAAGTACTGATGCGGCAATTGATGGGAAGGCCTCCTGAGCATTTGTGGCTGATAAGCATCAGCAAATCCTCGAAATTCTTGCATGCGGTTTGTTGAAGAATAAGAATCTTGAACAGCTGAACCGTGCCTACCCATGAAAGGATAGCCATGACTATGAGTGAAATATGGAGGCCTTGAAACATGCTTATCAGGCACAAGAGGCTGTTTGTTCACACCATAAGATACACTTCCTCCTTGCACAAAAGCATCTCGTCTACCATAAGAATCTGGAGGAGCCAGAGGCATCCTCCGGTCATGGAAAATTCTCTCCCTGGGTCTCTCTGCAACATCACAGGATCTGCTAAGTTGATCTGCCAACTCATCAAGCTTTCGGAGAAGTTCAGCTCGATCATTCTCCAGATTTTCAACCCTAGCAAGCCCATCCACATGATCACCATATGTCATGTAGTTACCGTAGTTATATAGAGAGCCCCTACCATAGTTAGATGGCCCTTCATCAGGATATGGAAACTTAGCAAACCTCCTTTGTCCTGAGATGCCATGTGCATCAGCAAGCGATGCTACCGAGCTAGTTCTGTCCACACTTTTCTGGTTTATTGCTGGCCTTGATCTCAATGATCCCACAAAAAGATCTTTTTCAAGGCTATTATCATTATTTGAATTAGCAAATGCAGGCCCCCTTTTGATGTTCAAGCCAGAAGTGGTACTATCTCGAACAGAATTATCATGCGAAACCTCAGAAGTATGCCTATATTCATGATCTGTGACCCCAATTTTCCTGTTTTGATCAATCCTTTGGTCAATTCTCTCTGTTACTCTTCTAGGTCTATTAGAATTAGCCGAAACACCTTTATCCGCAGTTGCTAATGAGGAACTACTATTAACGATGCCATTCTCATTAAGATTCCTTTCAACTCTACCAGGTTCAATCCCATTACTTTCCCTCTCTGGCCTGAAATCACTGATTAAACCAGGATTGACATCCCCGTTCCCAGAAACCCCTCCACTCTTTCCGTCATCAGATATCCCTGATATTCCATCATCCAAAAGTCCTTTCTTTTTTGCTGTATATCAAACAACCACATTTAACCCCTTAAATTACTTGAAAGATGAAAAAATAAAGAAATAAAAAATTGAGCACATACARAAAAAGTGCACATTTGAGCTCAGAAAGCCATCAGCAAGTAATTGTACTAACAGCAAAACACGTCTTCATAAAAACATACACACAAAGAAAGAAAGAAGAGAGAAGGGTACCTCGCAGAACAGCACCACAACCACCACACTGGTAGACAGAGAATTCAGGAGGCTCGGGAAGAAGATTCTCACACTGGGGGCAACGAACCAAGCGAACAGTAGCAGCTTCCGCCATGTTGCATCAGCAAAGCTTCATCCCGGAAGACAATTTTTTGAAGCGAGAGAGAAAATTTCAGACGAACCCAAAACAAGACTCAACCTTTCAGGCAAGAAAAACTAAACCCATCTCCCAAAAATTAAAAATTAACATAAAGAATTAGAAAACAAACCCAAACGTGAAGTAACGGGGCACTTGATAATTATGGTCAAAGAAAACAAAAACTGAAAAAGTAACGAATCAGAGTAAAGACGTTTGTACTAGCCTAAGATGACGACAAGAAATCATTTGACTTGTGGAAAACTGTTGGTCGAAACAGAGTCTTCTTCAAAAACTCCAGAACACAACAATACAAAACAAAAACAGATTTTCTCATTTCCCTGTTGTCTAYAGTACTTAACCTTTTGGGAGTCTTGTTCTAGGGAGAGAAAACAAAAGCTAGAAAGCGGAGAAATGTGCGATTCCCAATAAAAGGGCAGGTTTGGATTTGGAGGGAAGGGAATATGGCGTACCCGATTCCCGACATTTTTCCACTTTTATGGAAAAACATCTCACAGAAATAAGAATATTTGGAGAAGAAAATGAGTCCAAGGTGGTAGACGACGTTGTTTGACAGAGTAAAGTATATGTACGRTGTCGTTCGCCGTGTTTTGCGTATTCKTTTTAGAAGGAATCAAAAGCAGCTTTGAGAAAGCTAAAGAGCGAGAGGTGTGACTGATGAGCTGTTTTCTTGACAAAAGCAGTCAGTGCTACTCAGTGGGATGCCGTTAAAAGCCGTTTTCACATTTCTTTTCTCCCAAAAGTCTCTGGACTTACGCTAATACATTAAAAGCGATAAAATGATAAATATTTTATTGATCTTTCAAGGTGATATATATTTTGAAAATAAAAAAATATTTTAAATGCAACATGTAATTTAATCCAGATGTAGTAAATCGTTTTAGGGTATCTTTTTCTCACATATGAAATAAAGAATATTAAAATATTATATATATATATATATATACCTTTATACTTTAATGTTTAGTAGGACAATTTTGAATTGAGAAAAAAGATAAAGAATGAAAGAGAAATGATATTTTAAATATTTTAGATAAAAGTATATATTATTTATAAAATTATTGTAAAATGGAGATAATGTTATATATATAAAAAATATTTTTTTAACATAGAGTTATACATGCGAAGTCCGAAAATAATCCTTGAAATAATTAAAAGATAAAAGATTACATTACTCTCATCTTCTATTAATATGTATAATAATATTTTGTTAGATTATTGTCAATAAAAAGGGAAAATTTTTAATATTGATAGTTATACGTATAGCTCACAGTTTTAATTTGAGTATAACAAAGTTGAATAAGTATAAATTAAAAATAGCATTTTAATGTTCTAATGTAGCATATTATTCGAAATATAAAATAAAATAATTATTGGAAAATGTATTTGCATATTACTACAATCTTTTTTTACAAAATATTACCACAATCTTAATCCTTCATGAATATAAATAGTAGATAAAAAATAAATTGGAAATTAACATAAACTAATGACACCCCAACAAAAAAGATTAACTATAATTTTATTTAAATTATTTTTTGTATCATAGTCAAGATTTATCCTTACATAGAAAAAGAAAATTAAAAAGATGATTGTTTTGTCAACATTAGATGAGTAAATAAATCATATCTTTGACTATTAAGCCCACTACTCTAGATTGCTTCATGTTGGCAGTTGGATGTGGATAGCAGTAGAATGGTTCAAGGGTTGACCTTGGACCTCCTCCTTTTTTTTATTTTTTTCTTTTTTTTCAATTTTACGAGAATTAAAAATTGATTGATAATATATTAGATTGATTAAATTTTATAACCCATATTCACGAATAAAAT
>MEJB01000014.1:2999269-3202047 GCA_001752375.1 Rhazya stricta | reverse complement strand
ATACGTTCAAATAAAAGATGTCTATAAATACTAAGATATTAACTTATAATTTAAATAATTAAAGCAAATCTTTATCCTCATTAGTACAAATATAAAATATATCGTTATTCTAGGGACTTTGACATCATATACCATGTCAAAACTTAATGTTGAATTGGTGCTGAGTTTAGGACTTATAAGAATAATGGGCGTTTTTGGGAATTTTGGAAATGGCAAATCATAAATCTTCACGCGGAGTGAGTAAGAAATACTTTATTTATTTTTCTACTATTATATTGTCATCTTTTTAAATGTTTAAATAATACATAATCGGAAGTTTGACTCATTCCCAATAAAACGAATRAAATGATTGTGCATGAACCAAAGTCAATTACCAAATGTACCATGTTTTTTTCCCGATATTTGGTACTCCTYTTAATAACAGAATTAGCTCAAGTTAATTTCTAATTTCATTTGATGTAAAATACATTTATTTAAGAAAGTGAATATTTGTTTTTAAAAAAATAAAAATCTAAAATTTGGTTTGAAACTAAAGAAAAGAAAATTATCTGTTCCAAGATACTTTAGTGTTCTTATTTTTACGGTACATTTTTTAGCTTGATTAATACATTTTTTACGGTGGTTGGATAGCAATGTCAATTCTCTTTACGGTCCATCCGTGGATAAGTCAAAGGCCCAAAGCCCAAGTGAAGCCCCTTCCATAGGCGAGGCCATCTTTTGCCTTCCGTTGTCCACATTGATTTCTTCATTAAAATTTATAAATATATTTTTCTATTACAATTTTTATTGATCTAGTGATATATATATATATTGTGACACATTCATTCCATGCTCTACTATTTTATTTATGAATATAATATTATTAATCTTCCATTAGCTGCATCTATGATGGGTTAAACTCTCCATTCCTCCGCAATTGAATGGCCATATTGATCACTCGTATCACATTAGCAATATGATCATCTTCTCAATGCCAAGTTAATCAGAAAGTGTGATTGCTTCTGCAACAAACGGATTCGGAGCTAACAGAATGTCCTTGCAATTGTAATATCAGTCTCTGTGAAGGCTGCATCGAACTTTGTTTTGGGCCAGTTTTGTGGATAATGCATTTGTAGCATTATCCCCCTCCCTGTATAATTCAAGGGTCAATATATGATCTCATATCATGCATGATCTTATTGCAGAATTTCGAACCTATACATATACCTCAGGGAAAAAGAAGATGGAAGAAGTAACTCCATTCATTGTAATTGATAGATAAGAATGCATTACATAATACATATTTACAGCATAATGATTAAGTGTACTACWAATTATACGTTCATCACAAACCACAATATCATTGCAATAAGATTCGGTGCTTTCTTTGTTTACGAATCAATCTATAGTACAGAGCTTCATATAGATCGATGGTAGAAAAACTCTCTTGAATTGTTCTTATTCTCATAATTCTTCTTCAAACCAAAATGAGCAAAAAATCTATAGAATTCACTCTTAAGCCTACACACTATTTCTAAAATGTTTGCATTATGAATTTTATATTGACATGATTTATCACATGAACTGTTCAAATTCGAATAACACATTTTATTTTTACTAGAATGGCATGAAATCTTGGATTATGATATCAAATGACTATTTTCATACRTGACTTTGTATTGATCATGGATTTTCCAAGATTTTATGGATTTGACCATGCRTCGCGCATTGTTATTGATACAGTCTTGGACTATGTTTTGGGATGATTGAGTACTCAATCGTCGACCTCAAGTGGTAGTCAGACGGACAAAATATTACACTTGGCTGGTCTCCATTGCGAGAACCTCTCTCTCCGCCTGGATGACAATACTTCAGGAGTTGCCAAATAGCCAAAACCCTCGGTCATACTTATGGCAGGTCGAGACCATATAGGGTGAACTGCTACATCATATTATATCCAGGGTAATAATTTGGGCACTCATTTCCTTATTTAGGAGGTTTCGCTTGCGGCAACCGTCTCCTATAGCCATGCTAGCTGACTTATTTGATAAAGTTTATGGAGAGTGGTTATAAGTTACTTGCACAAACGAGGTGAAAAGGCTCGTAACCTGACCCAGTAGAAAATATCTCTTATGGTGACGATTTGTATTGCTTGACTTTACATTGTTCATGAAAATTTGCATAACTTAGCTTAACTTTCTAGAAATGCATTCATTTTCTATAAATGGAGTTTTACTCTTGCTTCTTCAAGAAGAATGTTTTGGACAAGAGGTTTACTTTAATCTTTTCTTTACTCAGATTTACGTAAATTACTTTACGAAATGTTTTTCGTTAGTACACCCACACACATGCGCGGGACTCACTGAATCTAGCTCATCCTATTTCCAAATATTTTTTTTCTAGGATCAGGAAGCTGAGCCAATGGACTACAATTAGAGTAGTGTGAACCTACTTATTTCTCTTGTAGTGTATATAGATTGGATGGAGTCTCTCTCCCTTGTGGCTTGTTTTGTTTGAGGAGTAGTAACTTATAGAGAGTTTTTGGATTTGATTGTATATTGAGAGCACCAGTATTGGAGCTGGAATTATAATTTTTCATTAAGTAGTAGAAGTTTTGTAATTTATTTAGTGTTTTTGCTATTAATTTTGAGTATCGTGAATGTCAAGAGACATGTTGCGATTTGTTCCGACTCCAATGGCACCTTGGGGTCAAGCGTGGGTGTGACACATTGTAGTGGATATCTTTAAAGCTAAGCATTTTTTTTTTTTGAATTTCTAGGATAAAGTGCATCATTTATATTAAATTTTCTATTATTTGGTAATTAATGGAGTTACGTTTCATACAAGAGATCGTGAAAGCTATCCTAGAAGTTAAAACAATGGTGTGCTTGTCGAGGATAATCAGAATGATGAGATAATTGCTTTTAATCGGGTTAGAGTATAAGTTTGGATATAATATATTTCTRTTTAAGTGCGAGTGGCACAATATTGGGCCAAAAACTTTATTATGCAGAAAGACATGTACTTCACCCGTATAAATATGTGTAGTAATTGGTATGAGAATGATCTTCATGCATTGGAGATTCAGRCGAAATAAATATTTTATATGAATATGACACCAAGTTAGCGAAAAAAATGGCAAGTTGTCCAAGAATTTCAGCATAGGCATTTGTATGATGTCCCAGAGATGGAAAATTAGAAAATTGATGGCATGAAGTCTGAACAAGTGATTGATATTGATGATCCATATCAAGGAAGTGATATGTCTATAAATATAAATTCTGTGCAAGTTGGAAGAGAATGATGCAACATTGTCTTTGAATAGAAATGACAGTGGTCCGGAGATTATTGTTCCTGACATTGTTAACCAATACGAGGCYGTTGAGAAGGACAATGATGATGTTGTTGAAGATGACTCCGATGAAGAAGATGATGCACTCATTACTACTGTAATGATCAAGCAGAGATTGAGGCGACTTGCCCGCCCTTAGGTAGGACTAGGGTAGACAGGATCCTTCACATGTCTCTTGATAGTCATTAACTAATCATCTAAAATAGATAGACATATGAAAYTTAAATGACTAAAGCGGAAGCATAAGCTTAAAAATAATATATAATTCATATAATATTTCGGAGGGATTAAGTATCTTTGAATAAAAAGCTAGTAGGACTAGTCTATTTAAAAAACTCCAAAGTAGAACATCAGCAAAAATACTCCAACAAATCACAATATAATAACATTACAAGCAACTATAGGAAATCACATCTTGATGCTCTATGAATTAGTACCTGTTACTAAAACAAGAGGAAAAATATGAGAGACTTTCAGTGAATCCCCCACGTGTACAATGTAAGCTATAGAAACAAGTATATAATTGAGTAAATCAATCAACAGTAATATCTTAAATATCGAGTAAAAATAGATATAACAGGTGTAAAGTAGCGTAAGTATCAAGTGATGATAAACACAATAAAAACTGTGCTTTTGAAACTTGCAATAGAACATGTCAAGGTTGAACAAGATCGCTATAATGATAACTCGTCAGCTTCCAAAAATAGCAACACAATTCACAAATTGTAACCTTAGAGTTAAACTTATACAAGATCAATAGTACCTGTCTTATCACCTCATAATATGCGTGGGATTTCAACTTTATCACCTCTTAAACAACCGAGCAAGTGTAACCCCTAGCTGGGTAACAAGGAGTAACCAATCCTCGAGTTAAAACTCCTTATTAAGGGTATGACTGTCCACAAGTGAGTCGTGGGTACCTATGGCGCGATTGTCCAACCAATATGATCCCAGTCTGCCACAGACATTACCAACAATTTTGGCCAAGTTTTGGCTAATCCTTTGATACTATCGTTCGGATGGCTCAAGAGATCCTTGTACTAAGGACCAGCCAAGCACAATTTGCCCGCCGGACTAGTTATTTAGAGTTGCCAATAGAGTATTCCATTCCAATCATGATTCAATCAAGTCTCAATCAAGTCATGTCAAGCTCAGGGTATTTCCATGAATATCATTTTCATGGTAGCAATAAAATTTCAGCTTGCAAAAGTCATGCAATGGCTAMTGTCCAAATCATGTTAAATGTGCATTTTTCATACTCTTTTCATAAGACAATTCAATGTTCAAAATCCAATGCTCTTGCAAGTAGAAATATATTTGTCTCAAAGCAAGATAATATTTTTCAAATGCTTAATAAACAGCAGTTTAAAGACAGAATTTGAAACTATTTTACAAGATAAACTCACAAAAGCATTTACGTGGAAGGGGACTCACCTTTTGAGCACAAGTTTCAACTAAAGCTCGAGACCTAGATCAAATAGTAAGATACCCTCAAATATTCAAAGTCCAGATCACTCTAATATTCTAAAATACAGCTAACTCTCAAATAAGCACCAAGTTCCTAATGAATTCATATCGCATTTGTTCGGCTTAACCATTTATGGAAGCAAGAGTAATTACAAATCTAAGTTTGGAGCTATTAATCAAGAAGATTTAAACAACCAAGATATCCCATTTTCTCAAGGAAATGATCTCTATGGGTTTTTGTAAATTATATGAAGTCATTCAAAGTTTACAGACTCAACAAAAATGGTTAAGGGCCTAAACTGCCCAAAATTGGCAGCATTGAATGTTTTAATCAATACTCAAGTTGTAAATGGAATCAACCTATGAAATTAGTGGGAGAATGATTCTAAGACATAGGAAATTCTAATCATATTCATAAATCCCAATTTAGGCGTAGGGTTACAGTACAACAAGGCCAAAACAATGAGTTTAATGCAGTCTACCCAAAACTTATCACTGTTGTGTTTTTATTTTATATCTCGGCGTACACTAGGTCAAATCTAACAAACRTGGTCCTATTTTGTTTCTAGTACAACAAGAATTTCAACCATATGAAGATCAATATCTATGAAYCTATGGTTAAATACCAGATTGCATCACAACATTTGGGTTATGATAGGGGAATGCTAATCTAACAAGGTCTGATTAAATTGATCATATCTTAAGTTTTACAAATCCAAATTGAGTGAAATTGGTCTTAAAATGTTTCCTAAGACAATAATATTTAGAACCGTATAATAAAATAATAATTTAGATACATGGTTAGGTCACAATTAATCCAATACTACAGGTAAAATTTATGTCCGAGATAAACTACCCATCAATTTTGTAAAGTTATAACTTTAGTTTTAGAAATGCTATAACCATCATTTATATCTCGTTTCAAACCTAATAAGAAATGATACAATTTAGTAATCAAATCTTAKTTTCTATAGTTCATTCATAAGGTAACTTATCAACAAAACAAGGCAAGAAACATAATGACACCAAAATCTC
Source organism: Rhazya stricta (assembly GCA_001752375.1). Classification (NCBI taxonomy): domain Eukaryota; kingdom Viridiplantae; phylum Streptophyta; class Magnoliopsida; order Gentianales; family Apocynaceae; genus Rhazya; species Rhazya stricta. Next base: position 3,196,214 of record MEJB01000014.1, on the reverse strand, counting down.
CAGCAAGCATGCAACGTAATTCTATCACAATCATGGTCAATCGAAGGATCATTAATCGTGCTATTTCTTCAAAATTTGCAATACTATATCATAGAAATGCTGAAAACCCAAAAGTCAAATTGGTAGTCATTCAAAACACCAATRAAATTGGAAATCTTAACACCAATAAAACACCAATAATTTTCTTGTTTGTTATCTCTATGATCAACTGAAAACCTAAGTATTGATGTATCTGCAAGGCCATCAACTGCGTAACCATTTTAGCTGTTTAGGCTGGTGTCAACACAAGCCCTGCACTTTTTGTTTCTTCATCTAATTATCACAATGAAGAGATAAAAAAAATGAATCCTYATATACCGACACTTCAATTTCGGAGATTCTACATCGACAATACCTAAACTTAGCTTAATGATAGGCATGTGGCCATTTTCTTTGCTTTTCTCTTTTTGTTGTTCAAAATGTCTTGCCAGTAGCCGATCTATTTTCATATCCTCTTTGCTTACTCTCAATAAACATGTGCCATGCCATTGGTTCAGTGCTGGCTGGAAACTGAATTGCATTTTCTAGATTGCTAGAAACACTATTGCTATTTCCCTCTAATGGATTTAGAAGTCGTTAAGACTAAACTGCATTCACAATCTATGAGTCCCACTAAGCGTGCCAAGTGTTGACTCAAAAAAATTCGTTCTGTCAATGGATCAGCTGATAATGTTGTCAGCTGACTAGTCGTTGGATCAGCTAAGGATGTTGTCGATTGGCTTCACTAAGTTAACTACAAGCTTGTAGTTAGGCACACAGAGCTAGTCTTCATCGAACTTGTAAATTTTTCAGTAAAGATGGGTTCCAGCAGTGCTCTAAAGAGCCTCTAGCCAGATTATAAAGTAATGGTTTATATGGGAAAATAGCATRAATGCATTTTGCTCGACAACCCAAGCATCAAACTATAAGGGTAATACCTTTAATCTTATATAAAAACAAGGCAAAATTGTATGAAATCTATAAATAAAGCAGTAATAAAGTTTTACAAAAACTATAAAGAAACCTGTAAACAAGTTATTGAAGAAGACATAAGAGTATTTAGATTAACAAATTTGATGTTAGTTTGAAGATCCTTTGCTTCATCTCATTCTTTCCTATTTATACATATCCAAGTCCTTTGGAATGTTTCACCATTAACTCCCCTAAGATGATGCTCCTCAAAGATCATGGGGTTGTGCAAGTGAAACCATGGGGTTCTGAGAGAGAGATCATGGGTTGTACAAGAGATCTTRGGATTGACTCGGTCAAATYTAGTCTTAGTTTTGTAACTAGCCTCAGCCGAAGGGACCTGGTTTATCTGATGGACCAATAACTGATAGTAATCCAGCCTGTAGTTGGCTAAACTTTTGTGCCAATGTAACTTTCATTACTTTGATTGATCGGCTATCTAAACTAACCTCTTCCAGGAAAATAGAGATCAAATTCAATTTAAACTCATCGGCTAGTGCTCAGCCAACCATATGGGTCCTTATCTAATAAAGCACTATTATCTTCTCATTTTGGCTGCTTGCATGATCAGCTAACCTCTCAAAGTTGAAAGAACAATGTGGCATTATTATCGGCTAAATGCATTTTTAGTCGTTCTGGTCGGTTAAAACCTAGTGTTAGCATATATGCTCCTTTTTTCTGCCTCATCTAATCAACATGTCATCTACTGATGAAGCCCCTATTCCTTTTCTTGTTTGCTATCTCTGTAATTGGCTGAAAACCTGASRATTGAYGAATCTTGAAGATCGTCAACTGCATAAGTATTTTAGCCATTTTGGATAGCTAAAATTTGCAACGATTTCTCGTGAAGCTAAAACTGTCATCAACTTACAAAATTTCTTTGTTTTTGTCTTTTGGCATTATAGTTGTTTAATTTATGCAATTTATGTAATTTTTGTGAGTTCAGAAGCATTAATTAGCTTAAATTTAAAGTGAATGGGTCTTCAAAAAAGATAAATCTACAATAAATGATATTGCAATCACATTAAATTGCCTACTCTTTCAACTTTAGTTGCAAATCTTGTTTAACCATTAGGGTTTAAATAACCAAGCTGTGTGATAGAAAATTRGGCTAAGGGTGGGTAGGGTAGGGATCTTGAGAAGCTGAAGCTTGCATGTGATCCCCTAAGAAAGGAAATGCGTGAAATTTTTCTTTGATTGATCACTTGATTGTTTAAGTGGTGGAGAACATTTATGTAATAAGCTAGTAGTAATTGTGAATAACCAGAGATAGAGCTAAGGGTGAGAAAGACTTTTTCCCCCCATTTCTTTTTCATGAAAGACTTTTTCCCCCCATTTCTTTTTCATATTGATGTAATTGACATAGAATATCAAATATATAGCCCTAAAAAATCACAATAGATTAAAAATTATGTAGAGCATATGGAACCTCAAAAAAATGTTTGAGAATGGAATTTCCTAATTAATTTCATATACATTAAGAAACTTCACAAAAAAATAAAGAAAAGAATTTCTCCCATTTCTACGTTTGAATCCAAATATTAATTTAGATGTACAAACACCTTTGCTTTTTTTAATAGTATCTTTATTTCCACCTATTATAGTACTGGACATGAACCAATATGTTTTATTTCATCMTTTCATCTGAAACATGGAACTTTATAACTATAGGGTAGAAAAATGTTGTCACCAAACTATCTTCTCTATAGAAAGATAAATTGTTGAATCAATTATTTCATCCTTTTCATATTGATGATGYTTCTTCAAAAGATAGACGGGTGTAGGGTASCARTAAAAAGGGCGTGATTTATGAATTTATTTATCTCTGAAGAATTGAGAACAAAATGTTGTTTAAATTTCATTTCCAAGTAACTTATAATTCTAAWACTTTTTGGTTAATCTTATTGAATTGGTTGTAGTTGTTGCCCCTATTTTTTTTTGTTTACAGCTCTACTTTGTTCATGAACTATTTGTATGTGGAACACAATTTATGATATATTGAATCTCCCTTAGAGAAAATCTTGGCTTCATTCCTCAGATTAGTTGAGATGTATATATTGGAGTTATTTCGAAAGAGTAGGAAACTTAGGAACCCATGTGATTTTCCTCTTTTGTTGTTCACGTGTTGTGGAYTGAGTTTTTGGACCAAACTGATAGAAATCTTTAAGCACATGTATAGATCATGTGCTTAAGGGTAATCTTCTAATTTACAACTAATGGAGTTGTATTAGATTTGGTATCATGAAAAATCTCTAAACGTAACTCCTGAGTTGGTTGCTAAATATGTAAGGAAGTCTTATAAGCTACATTTGCTTCATTGTTTCCTTTTGTTTAATGTTTAATATTGCCTAYTTTCTTCCTCTCAAGATGGGATGACTCGACTTCAAAATCAACAAACACTTGAAGGTGAGAACTCATTGAGTCCTGCTACAATAGTTGAATGTGTACTTGGCACAAGAACGGTTATGGTCCATAGCCTAAATCTCAAGTAAGAAACTCAAAGGTTGAAGAGACGCTTTAGAAATTCAAGAAAACTATAGTAGACGAAAGGATAAACTAAAGGATGCCCTCAATTTGGTGGAAACTCAATAGACACAAATTGAAAGTCAATAGGCTAAAATTGCGAACCAAAAAATTGAAATAGCCAATCAAGGATCACAACAGAAAATAAGAAATAACAGGTTGCAAGTTAAAYTGAAAAACTTGCTGGTGCTGATAAGCTTTTGGCAATGTTCAATGCATTAAGCATTTTATTAGCTCCTAAAAAATGGTAAGGCACTCTTACAGTCATTCAATGCATAGTTGCACTTAATTATTGAAAAGATGGTAAGCCAACAAAAGTTATTTCTTGACAAAGTAGTGATATAATTGTTGTTTCTTGACTAAATAGATTCTGAGCTACTTATAAAAGAAGTCAATTGGTGTTGGTGTATTAAAATTACCTAGTCGAATCAGCTATCCTGGTCATCATGAGCTAAACTTTTCAACACTTACGAGGCTTGAGCTCTAACTAGCTAGTCTTTTAATTGATTCGTARGATCCTTAGCAATCTCTTTTTGTATATAGGGTCCTTGAGTTAGCTTAAGTAAGCCCATAGTAAAGTGCACAAATTAACCAACTAACAAGATGTGACTGAATTCAGATATCGGCTGATGYTGTAAAAACAGTATGCAAACTAAGATATGCAAGGGAATAAAACAGATTAACCTAATACAAGATGATATGCGGCTAATAGAAACGACTAGGACAAGTCATAAATAGTTAAGCAAGTTAGCTAAAGTAATTSTAGTGTAGGCTAAAGTAAGTTAGCTAGCAAATTAAAAAAGCTGACTAAACAAAGCTGTAATAAAGTGGTCAAAAAAGCAGTAGCAAAGGTGTAAAAATTAGCTAAGGAAAGCAGTATTAAGCAAAGTTAGGGAAAACTGTAAACAAAGCGTATTAAGGAAAAACTGTAAGCAAAACACATTAAAGAAAGTTGTATGCAAAGCATATTAACAAAAGATGTATGCAAAGCATATTAAAGAAATTATTGTAATTATTAGCTAAAAAGTTAAAAAGTTACACATCTAAACTAGACTAGGAAAGTTGTAAGGCAGAATGAAAAGACATAATTTGAAATAATAATTAATATGATTTGCTGTGGATTRAATCCAGAGGTGTGCAATTCTTCATCTTCTCCCTTTTATACTTGATCAAAGTGAATCTCTTTGCTTGGTGGCAAAGTAAACTGAGCCACTTTCCTCGTTTCCTAGTCGTACACCCTACTATCAGCCCACGTCAATGTTTACTYAGCTATTATGTCATGCCCTAGGATTTTAGCCGGGTGCTTATTATCTTTTATCCATTCGGCTATCTTTGTTGATTTGCCTATGCCATTTGGCGGGAATCTCGACAGTCTATTGGAGCTTCATATATTTGTTGATAGGACTTTTTCGTAATTGTAGCCGATTATGTTCTAGCCAATGAAGTGTTTGACGAGTAGCTATTTGTTTGGAGGCTAGTTTTCCTACCTGGCTGTCTTAATGTTCAACCGTTTCAATCGACTATTTTCTAGTGTCAATAGTAATAAAAGAAAAATATGATACTAAAATAAAGGAAAGAAATATCTTTTACAAATATGTTAGCCAAAATTCACAATAAATAATTCAATTTATACGYGTAAGTATACATAGTCCACAAGTAATATAGAGTGAGTCCACTATCATTCCCACGAGTATTGATAATATGCAAAGTACATACTAAAATTCCCAATAAAATGATGTTGAGATGAATTGTGAAGTCACTAGATTATAGGTGAAAAGACAAATTGTTTAACTAATCAACTAAACAATTTTAATCTGGTAATAGTCTTTTAAATAATGAATATAAAGATAGGAAATAGGCTAGAATCAATGAATCTCCTAAGTTGTAATAGTTAAGAAATGTTGTAGGAATGCTATAGCAACACTGATCAGGTAATCGAGTTAATAAAACAACATCACTCCTTCCATGTTTGTCGATTCTTGTTTCTTCTGACTAAGTTGGTTCACCTTCTAGTGCTGCTTAATTCAAGAAATCCAAATTACAGACAAGCCTCAATGGTTTTATGGGGTAGATATATATTCTTATATTATCTATAACTTGAACACTATTTTAAGATATCCAAATCCACATCCACTCAAGTTGTTTCACTGGTTTAAATCTTCTAGCCTCAAGGAAACTTAAATGTCCACCATTAATAGCCAAGAAATGGTAGATATGAAACAAAGAAAGCACTTAAATGAAAAYCAAAAGATATAGCAAGCATTCCTTAATAAAACATTTAATAACTCATCACACACAAAGGTTCATCATAAATTCTAGCTTTTATAAATTTATCTCATATCTACAACCACCAACTAACTCAAATATCCAATAAATTTCTATATGAAGTAAGGTTAAAAGAAAAAAAAAAAAAAAAAGAGGTACAAAGCTAAAGTTTAGCAGAAAATATTCCCCTTGAAAAATTGTTGATTTCTTCTCCTTCACTTGGTAACTTGAATTTTGCACCTTTTGAGCTCTAACTTTTCTCTCTAAGATGCATTCGGCAACTATGAAGTAGACTTAATGAATGACCTCTTTCTTTTCACAAGATCTTTTGTTAGGGTGTAATAAAAGGTTGTCCAAATGTAGGACATTTTTCACGGTGTGAGGGACCACTTGTCCTTTCTTGTCTTTTTACTTTTGGCAATCGTAGGCGTACYTATTGATGCTTTTCGACATGTCTTCTTCATATTGATTTTGCTCTTGTCTGATGGACTTCTTTATCCTTTTTAATCTGTCGCTGTTGCATTATTGTTGTATCATTACTATAATAGTTCATCCCAACTTTTCAACCTTACTTGTATTACAGAACTGCTTGGTCATTCTCTAAACTCTATGGTGAGATAGTAAATTTCCTTGCAACCAAGTATTAACTCAGTATTTGCTCCTTAATTCCTCAAATTCACAACCTTCCAAATATCAAATCACCTAGGACAATTATACCAATGTTTAAAATAAGATTACCTTAAAATCACACACTTACAAGTCACGTGGATGACGAAAAATTAAATAATCTACCAAATTACCAATATCAAAATACACTATATATATAAAATAATCAACAAATGGTCATAAAGGATATTTAGTCACAATTGAAATAGTATAAAAATGTAATCTTGATAGGATTAGAATGGTTCGTAAAGAAATATAAATTTGAAAAAGATGGTATAACGGTTGATGGCATCAGTTAAAAGGAATCAATCGATTTTAGATTATTTAAACCTACCAGGAAATATGGAATGTTATATTCTTTAAAGTTTGAGCATGTTAGATTAATTAAGTGAAGGATTTTAGAGATTGGATGACACCTAAAGGAATTATGAAAAGTCAATATTACTATTCTGATTTGTACAAAATGACGTTACAAGAGTTAATTATGTCCAAAATAAGAGTATTGAGTTAGAGTTATATCTTTATTCTCCATGTAATATCCTAAATAAGAGAGTCCCCTAATTGAAGAGACATCCAACAGAGCTGCAAAATTAAATTAGATTTCTTCAATAAATAAAGATAATTAATATAAAATTAAATAACAAAATATTCTAATTCGTAATAAATAATATTTAAGTAATAATCTAATAGGTGGCATACAAATGAAGCGTTGACTTCCAACCTGAGATTCTTTGGTTAGGTTTTTTGGCATCAAAAGGCCGCAAGGGGTTCTGGTATTTTTTTTTTTTTTTTCTTCTTTTTCTTCTCTCTTTTGGTTTTTTTCTTTTTTTTTCCCTGAGTAACTTTTTAATTATTTGTTTTTGCTCGTCCCTGAAGAAAACTACTCTCTCGCTCTTGCGCTCACTGTCCGCTGCTTCTTTGTCCTTCGATCGCCGGAGTGCGTAACGGYGGTGCTTAGGGTTCCTGCGAGGTTTGGAGTTCGGTTGCTGGCTTATTCTTGGTGTTGAAATGGCCTCAGAGGATGTGGTTGGGAAGAGAGGCGAGAGTGCTGTGACGACGATCGTGAATTTGGCCGAGGAAGCGAAGATYGCTAGCGAAGGAGTTAAAGCTCCTAGTAAAATTGCTGTTGTTAGCATCTGCAAATCTCTTGCTGCTGGTGGCATCGCCGGTGGAGTGTCAGTTTACCTATCTCTCCCTCTGCTCTTTGTACTTGTATGTGCGCATTCAACTATCATCTGTTAATTCGTTTCCACGCTATAACATAATTCCTTCACCAATATATCGGGAACTTTTCAGGCTGTTTCTTATGGATTTTTATTACTTGGTTAATCTGATTTTTTTTTTCCTGATTTCTTATAACTGAAGTGAGTTTGCTGTCTAATTCTAAGTGACTGATCAAGCATTATCAAGTTTCTTTCTTTTTGCTTATTAAAGCTGTTGAATGGGATTTTTAATTTTATTTTATCAGCGTTTGTGGCAGGAATCACATTTCTGTAATTTTAGAAGTCAAAAGATACACTTTTTACATAAATGTTTACAAATGAAAGTCATATTTGTACATACTATTAGCTGTAAGGATAAAAAATTTTGGCTAAGAACTTATTTCTAGGTAATGAGGAATCTTGTGGATGTATTTATAGCACAGCTTAGCCTGATCTTTTGAGCTCTCGAGCATTACTGCATCCGATTGTGTAAAATATTCTGAGATTTGCAATTCCGTTTATGTCGAGTGTGTCTTCTCCCCCACAAGTTTCGAAATTTGGAGATCATAGATGTTCTTATTGATGATGATGATGATGAGATTTTCAGCCTATAGAAGAATTCATGAATTCTGGAATAGTTATCAAAATTATAAAAACTGTCCTGGATCGCTGGTGATATTGTGGCAAAGAGGTTGAGGTGTAAACTGGCTAGTTTACATTGTGTATACCAAAGCTCTTGCTTGTCCTTCCAACTCYTGATAACCAATTCATAGCCACATGAGTTCCAATTAGTATAACAAGATATTGGAACTAATTGTGAGTCAAGTAATATGGAGTGTAGTCGTGGTTGTTTGGTGACTTCAGTCTCCAATCTCATAAAATGGTAATTCAATTGATTTGGTATTGCCCCTCCTTGTATCGCTTTCATTTGATCATGTTCGGAGCAACATTTGATCTGGAGTTACGAAGAACTACTACCGTGACTTGTGATTCGTGAATGCCCAAATGTGCACGTCTGGATTCCATGTTTTCTTTTTCTGTTCGCTTCGGTTTATTTGTTAGTTATACAGATCAAGCTTGTAATAKAAGGACCTATTAATGATAATTTAATATAGAGAGCATGACAGAACCCAATTACAACAAAAGTTCAGTTTCTGCCAGTTACGAGTATAAGTAAATCCCTGCATGCAGACAAACAGAGTTGAATGAAACGGCAATTTGCAACTCTTCTATATTAGAATTGGGCATGCAAAACTTATGGACATGAATCAAACTATTTTTTAGCCATTTCAGATCGCTCATGTTTTCTTGCTCGCAACTAATAAAATCTAGGTTAATCAGTGTAATTATTTTATCTTTTAGCATCAGTCAGTCCATGAATTGGCCCACGCTAACAGGTAGAAATATGAGAATGAAAGAACTAGAAAGAGTGGGATTTTATTTGAAGTTTTATCAAAATCTTTTCCAGAGTTGTTTATGCACTTATCATGCTTATCTTCACCAATTGCTTTTCCTGTCCATTAAATTTGTTATGTCCCTGTCTTGCAGGTCACGTACAGCAGTTGCTCCGCTAGAACGGTTAAAGATTTTGCTACAGGTAATTGCCATCCTCTGTGTTGTTTTTGTCCTTATTTATGGGAAAAATACTTCCATGTGAAATGTGGGGGAGGTTTAGCTTTTGTCATTAAGCCACATTGCAGAGCTGTGAATTTATCTGCCGTGGTATTTGGGGATGTACAGTACCTTAGCTATTTAAAATTCTTGCTTTTGGGGAACCATGAGAAATGTGGGAGCAGAACTATGCAAGAGAAAGAAAATTCCTTCCTAGGTCTTTTTCCCCATCCTTTTTTTTTATACTTCTTGGGGTGCTGTTATGGAACATATTTTTTGCTAACTTGCTATTGGCAGGAATCACTAGTATTTTCGTCTTTTTTAGTCATCAGTGGATATTATATAACCAAACTCTTTTAATCTTGTTCTTCTTTCCTCTTTTTAGTTGACATGTATKCAATACTAAGGTTGAAATATGTTAGTGAAGATTGTAAATTAACAGATAAAGAAAATGTTGAGCACTCTTTTTCTAGTTACAACAAACACTCCAAGGCGAAGCTTCTTTTTTAGTTTTTAAATTTCTAATTTCTTTTAAAAATTATGTGATCTTACAAATGTGAGCATGTTACCATTTAGTTTAACTTCAGTATCCACTGCTTGCTTTTTGTGATCAGACATCATGCACTTTCTTTTCATGCAAAATGTAGGTTCAAAATCCTCATAATATAAAATACAACGGCACAGTTCAGGGATTGAAATATATATGGAGAACCGAGGGTTTTCGAGGATTATTTAAAGGAAATGGCACTAATTGTGCTCGCATTGTTCCAAACTCAGCTGTCAAATTCTTCAGTTATGAGGAGGCATCCAAGTAGGCTTTGAAGCTTCTTTTTTTTCAGATGCCTTTTCCATCTACTTTAATTTTTATTGTAATTTTTAATTCAATATTCCTTGGCTTATGATTTCACATTTCTAGTAAAAATAGCAATCCTCATCATTTCTAATGTGCACACATGTATGCGTGTTAGAGAGAGAGAGAACTGATGATTATTTGAAGTACGAAGGTTTTCTAATTATAATCTTATTTATTTTTTCTTGAAGTGAGTTTTATTTATTTTTATGTTGGTAGGAGGGTTTTTCTAATATAAATTTATTTGTTTTTGTTTCCTTTTCTTTTTCTTTATAAAAGAAAATTTCTAATGATAAAACCATGTGGTTGTTTTTGTTGGGTATGAGTCTATTCTATGTACTGAGTTAAGGTGGTGATTCTGGGGAAGTAGGGGAGAGAGTTGGTTATAGTGCAGCTTCAGTGCTTCTTTTTCTTTTTGATGTAAGCTCTCATGCTTCTTGTGCTCATAAATGTTTATCTTTGACTTCTCTTGGGATGAATGGAATGTTGATCCTTGATTATGTTTCTATTTATGTTTATATGGATCTCATATTGAGATTTCGTGGCGCATTACATAAAAATTACCTAATTTGAATTCTTATGGATTTTATTAAATATTTTTCTCCTCGCAACTTTTGGATCCTCCAGGGGTATCTTATGGCTATATAGGAGACAATCAGGAAATGGTATGGTGCCCTTGATTCTTGCTATATTTCTTATTTGATTTCTGATTATCTATTGAATTTCTTGTTTTTTGCACATCTATTTGATTTTCTTTTATTACATAAGGGTTGGGGCAAATGCTTCTCGCATGATTTTAGGCTTTCAATTTCTCTCTCGCATATAGAGAAGGTTGGGACAATAGAAATTTCAGGTTTACCTCCCCTCTCCTTCTCTCCCTCTCTCCCACAGTTGTTTTAGAAGAACAGTAAAATGGTGATTGGGCTGCTTGCTTTGTATCWTCATTGTAAACTATGCATGCCCGGATAGGTATGCTGTATTGCATCATAGAACTATTTCAAGTAAAATGTCCTTGTTAGATGTGACGTTCTCCATGAAATTGTTCTTTCAAGTTCCTATAAGTATAGAAAGATTCTTTCTTCCTAATAGAAATTGGTATACTATACTTACAAAATTAAAGTTGCCAGGTGCAAGGTTATCGGTAGAAAACCATGCCTATAATCTGATATATGTCCCAAAAAATTTATACTTGTTAGTTTCAGTTTTAATTCTTATCTTGTGGTTTCAAAAGGATGGTTTATTCATTTATTTTTTGTTGTATTTTTTTGGCAGATGATGCTGAACTGACTCCAGTTCTGCGCCTTGGAGCTGGAGCATGTGCTGGAATAATTGCTATGTCTGCAACTTACCCGATGGATATGGTGCGAGGTCGGCTTACTGTCCAGGTAGAGCTTGAAAGATTGTTTTTAGGGGGAAGCCTCTAAGCATTAGTTGGTTTAGAGGATATTCCACTTTACAGTGTAAGTGTCCAACCTAGTCATACTGAAACACATTTTTCTCCTCAGACAGATAAGTCTCCTACCCAGTACAGAGGAATTTTCCATGCTTTGAGAACAGTTTTTACTGAAGAAGGGCCTCGTGCATTATACAGGGGATGGCTTCCTTCTGTTATAGGAGTGGTATGTTTAGTCGTTCTCTAATAGTTAACAATAATCATGTTTACAACTATGAGATTCTATATGGCTTATGCTTCTGGAGCTGCATATTTAGATTTCACAATAAAGAAAGGTGGTTTACTMAGATTATGGTGTCACTGGGATGTGGTGGTGATGGAATTGTTGATTGATGGAGCATTATGGATTGACTAAACAATTTAGATACCTTCTCCTCCCCTTAAACTAAATCAACCTCTCATGATCATCGAGATACTTTTGTATGTTCCTTCTGTTCTGAAAAGAAAGCAACATACCTTCTCCCCTCATTCCCCAGGGGATGGCCTGTGCGGCTGGCCCAGAATTTTGACTTAAATACGAATTGAGTTTTACCTTGGACTTYCTTTTTGCTTTTGGACCTCTCAGCTGCAGAAGCTAACTACTTTTTCTTCTAATAAAACATAACATGCTTATTGCAGGTACCTTATGTGGGTCTGAACTTTGCTGTGTATGAATCTTTAAAAGATTGGTTGGTCAAAAGTAGACCATTTGGACTAGAAAAAGACTCTGAGTTGAGTGTAACAACAAAGCTTGCATGTGGGGCTGCCGCTGGAACTGTTGGCCAGACAGTGGCTTATCCTCTTGATGTCATCCGCCGGAGAATGCAGATGGCRGGCTGGAAAGATGCTGCTTCAGTTGTCACTGGTGATGGGAAGATCAAAGCACCCCTTGAGTATACGGGCATGGTAGATGCATTCAGGAAAACAGTCCGCCATGAGGGATTTGCTGCTCTGTACAAGGGTTTAATCCCCAATTCAGTGAAGGCAAGTTCAATTTTACTTTTAAGTTATGACAATTTCTAACTTCGGAAACATCCAAACCTTGGCAAGCGGCATTCATTTATGTAGTGCTTGCTGTGCAATACATCTTTTGTTTTAGTCTCGCGTTTTACCAACTTAGGTTTAGATGCCTGTTTGTTGTACGGATTCTGTTTACCAAGCTTACCTGGTGCCATATAGGATGCAAACAAGGAACCCTTCGTAGCATCTTGAGTTACTTACTAGTTCTAGAGCAGTAGTGAGCAGCGYACCCAATTCTCCGAGCACATAGTGTGAAAATAAACTTGAACTCAATACGAACAAGAAAATTTTCTTTTTCTTTTTGAATTTTTCGTACTAGTACAATCTAAAGAGTCAATTAGCATATAGAATTTGATTCTTTACTGCACTTGTTTTTAAAACTTATTGAATATCAAGAACTTTGCCTTCTTTGCAGGTGGTCCCATCTATAGCAATTGCTTTCGTGACATACGAGGTTGTGAAAGATATTCTTGGAGTTGAGGTGAGGATATCTGATTGAAACACCAAAGAGGATTATCAAGTGTTGAAAAATCATCCTAATTTTCTGTTTTGGAGCAATGAGAGGAGGTAATTAATGGAGATGGTAGCATTTTTCATTTTCTTTTCCTCCCCTCTTTTTTTTTTTTTTTTTTTTCATTATCTTTTACTCTTCATCACTTTTTCCCTTCTTGGTATGATGCCTCATGAAAATAATTGATTTTGCTAAATCTTGCTAGGATTCCTTGTTTTCTTCTTTTATCTCAAATTCAAATTCATTTTTAATGTAATATGCAGTTTTGTTGAGTTATTCAAAAGTCTCAATTAGATTTAAATTATCATAAAATGCATATTATTATTATCCAGTAATCAATATAAATAAGTAGGGATCACTACTTTCAGCAAACGACTATCACAGTTTGTCATGTGATGCTGACTTACAAGATCTTTGAACATAATTATATTAATATATTTTCACATAATCAATGTCTAGTATTTTTTGGGCTACTAATCGTGCTCTATATTTTATGACTTTTTTATTTTCATTTATTTTTTTGCATAAGTACTTATTTATAATCAAATAGTTTTATACTTTATGATATTTCATACTAGAGATCCAAGAGCCATTTGGATCATCTAATCTTCTTTTCTTCTTTTCTTTCGAGGACTTCTATTTTTAGAATCTTGAGGTTAGTCATACTTTTAACGCGCTCTAGAATCTCTATTATGCTCCTAACATGTCTTAAAATTATTATCACGATTCTGCTTTGTTTTATAATTATTAGTCAATATATTTTCACTTATTCGGATGAGAATAATTACTATTAATAAATATAATTTAATAATTCTTATGAATGAGTAAAAGCATCATATACCTTAATTTATTATTTTTTATAAATAAATAATCTTTTAAACTTTCAGTTTAGTAATTGAGATCCAAAAGCCAATTGTAAAGAAGAGATACATATCGGTGATGTTGCATGTAAAATAAAATATCCCCAACAAATTTAGGGAGCTTGGCCTCATTACCAATGTTTTAGTAATAATCAATTAAATGTTCAATGTCAATCTCAAATGCTATACAATAATTACTGAATGTTTTGGATCTAAATTCATCAACATCATAGTTGAAAGCAAGATCATTTAGTGTTAACTAAACTCATATAGTAGCTAGCCCACATGGTAATTGTATCGACTTACATAAATCTTTTCTAAATAATTTGGAGATCCACAATTAATCCTCATGGTGAGAGATTTAATGACTAACTTACCTTGCTAACAAGCAACACATGAAAATTATTTGGCAAAAGAATCTTTTGATTATTTAAAATATGCAAATATGAGCTGTTAATTATTTGAATATTATTGTTATTTCAGGATACTCAAGTCGATCATGTCAGAACATGATGMCTTTTGGGTCAAGAATTATGTGTGTATAGTACRAAGACATTACRTTACAGATGGTCGTAAATAATAGAAATACTATTTACCATTAATATGTCTTGATATGGTATATGTTGCACCAAATGTCTTCGAAGCTAAACAAAATTTTTTTCCTGAATTTGCTAGATTAAAGTGCATCATTTATATTAAAGTTTTGATATTTGGTAAAATATTACAAACTCTTTCGAAACTTTTAATTAACTTTGATATATTTAATATTGTCTTAACATTATTTTCATTTAACTTTAACTTGAAAAATACTTACATGTAGTTGCACTATCAACCAAATAAATATTTTAACTATCCATCAACAATCATATAGTAATGAAAAGTAATTTGAAAATTTATATTTAGAAATATATTAAGAAAGAAAAGAATAATTGAACCAAGTATTGAAATAGTTCGAATATTAAAGATTCAAAATACGTCAACAAATTAATATTCATTTTCTAACATATTACCTCCAATTAAATGAGCAATATTTCGTATTAGATTGGCAAAAGAATCGTTGACATCTAATTGAATTGTGTCAGCTGAACCCTCAAGATCAATAATTTTTTTATCTCTTCACTCCTTTTTTCTTGATTGATTTTTGATAGAGATCCACAATATGTTTTGATATGTGACAGATACATACTTTACTTTCAAGTCATCGGGAGATGATGATGAAAGAAAATTAATTTTTTTTTTCATGATCTTATTGGGATTCATTATTTCTTTCTTTTATTATCTCCCCCATATACTTTAAAGTGGATTTCAGCATTTAAGTGCCAATGACAAATATACGTAAAGTGCAATGAATTCAAACTTGGTGATTATTTTTTATTTATGTGATTATATAACAAAACAAGTGATAATATATTTTTGAATGATGTAGTGCCATAATAAAGTAATGGAGGTCAGCTGGACATGCATTATATGCATTCTTTTAGGAATTATATAKTATACATGATCGAATCAAATTATGTTATATTTTTTTCAAGAAAATTGCTACTTTATGAGTACAATAAAAATAAAATTTTCAAATATAATAATGTATTGTAAACTGTTATTACTTGAGGATCAATGCTTCGATATTTTTTAAGAATATTTAGATTATAATATACTCTTCATAAGTAGATAAAATTAATAATAATCTAATATTCCGTATGCACATAATATCATGTTCTTTAATAGCATATGATGTTAATAATTTAAATTATTATTATTTCAGAAATAAAAGTCTAATATTTTTCAAAAATATTGGCAATATAACTATTAGATAATAATAAATAAAAGGAAACGTAAACTATTTGTAACATAATTCATAACAAAGCAAAAGCAAGTGGAGGGTTAGGGATTAAACGTTTGTATGAGATGAACAAGGCCAGTTTAGCTAAGTTGGCGTGGCGTTTGTTATGAGCATCTCAGGCTACGTGGGCACGGCTTCTTGTTGGACGGTATGGTCTTTTTGCCCTTCATGCACGCGGTTCAAGTGGAAGGTTCAGTTTCTTCGCACTTGCGGAAAGGCCTTTTGCTGGGGAATAGTCAACTCAGTCGCGCCTGGAGTGGAGCATTAGAGATGGGCGTCGCTCAACATTCTTGCTGAAGGATGGGCGTTTGACCGGTTGGCTTCTCTTTTTACCGCGGGAGGTGCTTCAGCGCTTAGAGTTGGTGATACTTGGTGCTGAACCTAATAGGAATATCCTATTGTCCTTTATGGTCTATTGCGCCGTCGAGGAATGCAGTATGCAGAGTGGCCATGAACAGTAACTGATGACTAACTCCCTGGATGCGGCTTGCTGGAAAACAGTATTGCAGCATCCGGGGCCTTTACGCAACTCCTTTTCCTCTGGTTCATTCGCAGACATAGGTTGAAGATGAGCTTGCTGTTTTCTCGGGCTGGGCTGTCGCCTAGAGCTGTCAAAGCCTATCTGCTTGACCCTAGGTAAGCCGGGTTGGGAAACCCTCAATCCAATCTAAGATGAGTTATGGATTCTCGGGGTCAATCCATCCCTCCTTTAAATGATCTTTATTAAAAGGGGCATCTATCAAAGAAACTTTAAAGTGTATTATTGAATAATTAAAATACTCATCTCTATTAAATTATTAAATTATCTCATTTCAACAAATATTTTGAATGATCAAAATACCCTCTTGTCCTAATTTCCTATTCTCTAACCAGCAAATAAGGYGTCAAATTTTTTCTCTCTTCCTCAYCGTAAATTTCAGTAAAATTCACAAGACTTTCTTTCTTTCTTTTCCATTTTACTCATTTGACAGCTCGGAACTAAGGGTTTTATTTACTATTTTATCAAAGACCAGAGCAAGAAGAAGTAAAACTATTTTCAAGAGAAAATGTGCAATCTCTATCATTATATATAAATCAAATTTCTGAACTTATATTCATGTTGATTTGTTAATTCTATATACTACATTGCATGAACTAAGAGCTCTCTTCTCGTCTATAAATATGGATAATAGTATTTATTACGAAGTTGTTTAAGTTAGTCCATCAGCATAGATTCATTACGGTAGCCCGCCGTGACAGACATTTTATCACGGTGCCTTGCCGGTGATAGTCAAATATGAAATGTTTTTCATCACAGTATGTCATCGTGATAGAATGTCTACCAGTATGACATTTTGTGATAATCAATATGAAATATTTTCCATCACAACAAGTCTAGAATGTCAGCCACGGTACCCCACTGTGAGTGATAAATATGAAATATTTCTTATCATAACATGCTACTGTAATAAATTGCCTACCACGATGGGGTACTGTGATGAACATATGCAATATCAGTTTAGTTTATTTTTAGATAGAAATCTCTTTTAGCTAATTTAGAATTAAGAAAATTTAAAACTAGTACAATTTCATGAAATATTTCACATCACAACAGGCTGCCGTGATTAGAATGTCTGCAATGGTGGGCTGTTGTGAGGAACAAATCAGTTTAAAAATTTCTGTAAATGTTAATTTTAGGTTGTTGAATTGCAATTATAGTTGCCTCGGATAATTCGTGGATATCTATTTGTTACTTTGGTGAGTTTGTTGAGAAAGAAGGTGGTGGTGGGTGGACATGGTGGTATAATAGTTCAACAAATGTAGCTTCTCTTCTTATTTCAAAAAACAATATCCATGTAGAGTTATGTAAARCTGTACGAGGGGCAATAGAGATAGATTCTGAGATAAATGACATAGAAATGACAAGTATGGTGCCCGAAAATTCTAATTTTCTTATACCACCAAAGGAGATTGATTGTGACTACAAATACCAAATGGTATCTCTCAGTTTGTAAAGAATTTCCTCTTGTGTTACTCTTTTGGAGAAAGAATTTGAGGAGATTGAAAAAGACTATGTTTTAAGAGAGAATGAAACACAAAGAGTACTTATTGCAAATGATGGTCTGAATGAAGCACCTATTGCAACATTGTTTGAAATGCAAACAGATTGGGATGGTATAGATTTGGAAAGATATTATCTTCCTAAAGATGTTCGTGTGGTGGGTGAGAACATAGAGGAATTAACAACTGATTTAGGTTCAACTCCATGTGGACCATCATCGAAGATACCATAATGTAAAGATTTGAAAAGGAAACAATTGTTCCCCAACCAAAAAGCTTTGGTATTGAGGTTATACTTACTTGCAATGTGGTCTTTCTTTGAGTTTAAAATTAAGAAGTCAAATAAATCTATTTATACACTTTTTTATCGTGAGAAGAGCTGTAAATGACGTTTGCAGCTACAAAGTTGAATGAATTTGAAATGTTTGAAGTTTGTACTTACCATAACTAGCACACATCGTCCATGAGTGTTAATTGTTGAGATCATAAACATGCTACGTATTTACTAATTGAAACTCACATTGCCTCTAAGTTTGAATATGCTAGAAGGATTTACAAACTAAGAAACATCATCAATGATGTTCATGAAGAGTTTGACATAATTTAGATAAAACATCATCGAATTAATAAGTACTAAAAATAACACATTTGTATGAAATATTGCATATCACARCAGGCAACCATGATAGAACGTTTATCACGGTAGACTGTTGTGATGAACGTATATTCATAAATTAAAAATATTATTAAACAGACAACCTTTAAGTTGTTTTAGAATTAAGATATATTAAAATTAGTATTTTTTGAATACTACTCATTACACAGGGCAGCTGTGATAGGTTGCCTGCCATGGCGGGATGCTGTGATGGGCATATACTCCACTAATTCGCTTGATGTTGCTCATTACAGCGGACCATCGTGATACAATGCTTGCCACAACGAGATATTATGATGAGCATATGTTCTATCTGTTGGAAATATAACTGAAAAGAAAATCTTTTAAGCTAATTTAGAATTACAATATATTAAAACTAGTAAAGTTTGTGAAATAATGCTCATCACAGCATGCCACCGTGATGGGTTGGCTGCCACGACGTGCTATTATGATGAGCATTACTCAATCAATTGGCAAAATATTAAAGTGACAATCTTTCAAATTGATTTATAGTTACATATTCGATGGAATAATAATGGACCAGTTGTGATTTATACATCTTTAGCATCAAGATATACATTCTATCACACTCTGTGCAATAGTAGAAAGAGAAGAAATATGTTGTTTAGGCAATCTAACTTATAGAAATAGAAATCGTGTCATGATAACATTCAATTGGAACATTTCAAGGGTTCCTTTTAGACAAAATAACCATAAATGATGATTTTTGTTAAATATTGCGCATCACAGTAGAGCTGCCGTGATACAATGCTAGTCACCACGGGCTGCTATGATGAGCACATGTTCCATAAGTTGGAAATATTACTAACATAAAATCTTTTAAGTTGATTTAGAATTAAGATAAACAAAAGTAATACATTTTTGTAGGATATTGCTCATCACAATAGGCCATCGTGATACGTTCGTGCCATGTTGGGCTGTTATGATGAGTATATATTTCGTAAGTTTGAAACATTACTAAACAGAAAATATTTTAAGCTATTTTAGAATTAAGATGTACCAAAATGTATTTTTTTTTGGAAAGAATTGCTCATCACAGCAAGTCACTGTTATAGGTTTCCTGCAACGCGGGCTGCTATGATAAGCATATAATCCATTAATTGGCCTACTATTGCTCATCACAGCAGGCCACCGTGATAGGTTGCCTGCCACGACAAGTTGCTGTGATGAGTATATATTCCGTAAATTGAAAATATTACTAAACAGAAAACCTTTAACTTGATTTAAAATTAAAATATACTAAAAAATGAGTACATTTTGTGAAGAATTGCTCATCATATGTTGCCTGTCACGACGAGCCATTATGATGAGCATATACTCCATTAATTACCCTACTATTGATCATCACAGTAGGCGACCGTAATAGAGCGCCTCTCACGGATGGCTACTGTGATGAGCTATAGTTCCATAAATTGACAATATTATTAAACATACAACTTTTTAACCTGATTTAGAATTAAAAAAACTAAAATTATGCAATTGCATTAAAACATACACCAATTTGCAATTTTTTTTATATATCTGTTAATCTAGGTTTATATACAACACAAAAGTATCCCTATACACCATCTAAGCTTATAAGTTTATATACAACTATAGAAATTCTAATCTATGGGTCAAATTCTTGAGCAAAAATATATGTTGTCATCTTTTGCCTCCATGTCATTATCCTATTTTGATCAATCATATTACATCATGTCCGGCTAAGCGAAATTCGATATTCTTCAACTTGAATATGCTGCAATCGTTACTGTAAATTCAATAAAATGCTAGTCCTTCAATATAAAAAAATATATAAATAATCATCTTGCTTGAATATTAGAAGAAAGCATACCCAGTTTTCAGTTGAGGCAACGTTTTGAGCTGCCTTTGTCTGAATGGTAAACTAGTGTTGTATTCATCTATGACCTTGCCATAAAGGAGCAATGGCAGCAAATCGATGAAACATTGCAACTCATTTTTGAGCTCCTTCTCATGCATGACCCTTGGGGTGCTATAAGAAACATTAACTAACCGTTCAACCAAGTTGATTTCTAGCACAAATGTGAATTGCAAACTGGCAAGTGTAAAACTTTGCAATCCTTTCATGGTTTGCTGAGTGCAGAGCTTCCCTATTGATATAATTTATAACAGCTTTATAAAAAAAAATGAAGAACTCCATGTGATCAGCATACTCCTCCTTTTGTCTATCAATGTGGGCATTCTTCATATACTGATAAAATCTTGAATCTAAGATGGCATAGTTTTGTCTAAATAGGTTGGGATACTTAATTGATTGTTTCTCATGTATNCTATTGATATAATTTATAACAGCTTTATAAAAAAAAATGAAGAACTCCATATGATCAGCATACTCCTCCTTTTGTCTATCAATATGGGCATTCTTCATATACTGATAAAATCTTGAATCTAAGATGGCATAGTTTTGTCTAAATAGGTTGGGATACTTAATTGATTGTTTCTCATGTATATAATGCAAGATCCATAGGATATATTACACATTCAACATTGAACATTAGTCTAAATCAATAATCAACTATTTACAAGTATAAGTTTGTGTTACTTACATCATTAGTAACTTCAAAGAACATTCTGGAGCGTCGAACAGAGGAAAACTAATAGAATCCTTGAAAATTTCATTCGGTAGCATTAAGATGTAAATGTATACAAGACAAGACATGGAAAAATTTAAACAGGATGAATTTCAAGAAGGGAAATTTACCCAACAGTTTCATCCTGAAGCCATGACTTTAGATCTTCCATTTTTGCAAGGTTAACTGCCCAAAATTGATCAAATTACTTCACTCTCTCATACTTTCTTCTCTTTGAAAGATTAATTAAAGGAGAGTGCAGTGGAGGGGCATCCCTCTTCTTGTGCAATCCTCTACCTAGAGACTGCTCATCTTCCACTATCACTATGATAATCTTAGATGCCATTTCATTTCCTGTCACTATGGCAGTCTCAGATGTCATTTCATTTCTTGCCAAACAAAGTTCAAAAAATAATCATTGATTAAAAAAAAAAATTCTAACATTGTGATACTTTAGAAAAATAATCATAAAAAAGAAAAAGGAAGCAAACTTCAATGGGAGAAGTAACAACAATCAAGTTTAAGGCATTGTCATTATTAGCCACAATATTAGCTTCTTCAACCTAGCTATAGAAATAGGTAGAAGATATGTTAGAATTAAGCTTATAAATTTTAATTATAAACTTAGTTATTATTGGAAAAAGTAACCCACCTTCCATGGCTTGTTCTTTTCTAATAGTGGGAAGGGGCCATTATTCTCTTTCTTGTCTTTCTTTATCATCTCTTGAGGCCAACTGATAAATCAACTTATTTAGGTTGGCCTATAACTGATTCAACTGATTGGTTAACTGCTTCTCAACTGCATCTATTTTCCTTTCATTTTATCCTCCTATCAACTATTGCCTGCATCTCTCGATTGGATCATCATTGCAAGAGGGGGAATAAATGAGGGGGGATATGTATGAAGGGGCATTAATGAATAGGGGAAGCATCTGTTATATCCGCCTCATTTGCTGCGGCCTCAGAAGGGAAAGATGATCCTTTGGAGCACTAGAAAATGCCTCTTCATCCACATTCTCATCCTTGTTATATGAAAATGGAACAAATTTCTGCCAAAATTCTTCATCAGCTTTTGAGGAAGGAGAGACTAACTTCCTAATTACTTTTAAATTTCTTTCCAGAAAAAATTGGGAGATCGAGGCATGATCTGATGGTGRGCCCTTTAAAGGAAATTTCAAAATTCTTAGAATTTTCTCTCTCCAAAACAAAATCCTAACTTGGTGGTCGAAGTCTGGCATTGTCCAAATCTATAGAGGAAAAAAAAAAAAAGAACGCAATATATGTAATTGTATTAAATAATACATAAATAAAATTGGAAATAAAAATACAATAGGCTGTTTTTTCATAAACTATACCATGATGGATGRAGGAAACCCACGGTAGCTGATTTTATATGCTTTCTTTTCTTTACATTTCTCCATTACCTCTGTATAATCTCGTCAAAATAACTCAATAGTTTTCGAATATGATTTCCTTCCCCATTCATAACGAGTCAATCTTTCCAAATCATCCACCAGATAGAACCACCACAAGTTGACAAGTTGACAGTTGTATTCTCTTCTTTGGCATATAAAACATATATCCAAATCACTAAAAACCCTAGCTTGTACTTGTCGCTGGGATCTTTGCATTTCTTAAACTTATGAAGAACTACTGATCTTTTCATATTTCTTTTACACTTAAGAAAGTACTTCTTGTATAGCTCAATTCATTCCCCTTCCTTCGGGTCCTCTTTTTCATTGGTTCTAGTTGTCGATAAACCAGTCAAAAAAGTGGTACAGCTCAATTCATTCCCCTTTCTTCGGGTCCTCTTTTTCATTGGTTCTAATTGTCAATAAACCAGTCAAAAAAGTGAGTTCTTCAAATCCAAACCTACACCTCTTATCCCCAACTTGAAACCACACTTCATTCTCTTTCCCCATTCTCAAGCACCTCAGCATCACAACATGAATAAGCTGATTGTGGACCTTCAAATCCCCTCTCCTTGTTAAGGGGCCAAAACAAGACTCGGATAACAACTCATGGTGATCATCGTCTAAAACATCTATTACCTCATCTATTTTCTGAAAAGTGCATTGGCTAGTGATTATAGCTCTAAAATGCTTAGCTGGATCAAYAAGGAATTCCATGCCAGCAAAAACATAAAACTATATATTAGATTGAAAATCTTTTCAATTGTAGTCCTTTTGGCTCACCATAGCAAGCAAGCGGTGATGTAATCCCTACCACGGTGGGCTRCTGTGAAGAACATATACAATATAAACAATCAAGATATAATTTYTTAACTCAATTAAAGTTAATACAAATGAACTCTTCGATATTACTGAAATATGTGCATCACAGCAGCCCACCATGATAGACACGTCTATCACGGTGGCTTCCGTGATGATCACTACCAATATACTTCTGTAGATATGAAAAATTTATTAAATTAAATTTTCATAATCTAATTATATAATTAAAAGTCAAATTTAAATATTCCTATTAAATTGGGAAGTATTTGGCATGTCAATTAATGAAATAATGATATGTGTCAAGGATGACAAGGTCCAACCAATGCAAATCAAGGATGGAGCTTGGCGAATCAAGTGGTGCCACGTCACCCCTAAGTGTGACTTCGACCAATTAAATCATTTCGTTTTGCCTATAAATAGAGGTCAAAGCACAAGAGGAAGAGGTCTAGAATTTCATATCAAGGACTAGAAATTCACATTGATGACCAGAAGTTCAAGTTGAGAGAAGCCGAATTTCTCTTCAAATCGAGAGATCAAGCTACAAATCCCTCCAAATCTCGAGATCAAGCTGCAAAGCCCTCCAAATCCCGAGATCAGCCCTCAAAAACTCCCAAATAGTCCAAAACCCGAGATCAATACTCAAAAACTTCCAAAAAGTCTAAATCTCGAGATCAAGTTGCGAAGCCCACGAAAACTCCCAAAGGTCCAAATCTTGATATCAAGCCGCAAAGTCCTCGGCAAATTCCAAAGAGTTCAAATCCTGAGGTCAAGCTATGAAGCGCTCAGAAGATTCCAAAAAGTCCAAATCCGAAATCAAGCTGCGAAGCCCTTAACAAATTCTGAAGAAAAGAATCAATAGATCAAGTTCTTACCACAAGAACATTTCAAAAATTGTAACATGTATCATATCAAATTTATAAGATCAATATACAATTGTTTTGCATCCCTCTTATTTTTTTCTATTATTTTGCAGATGAGAGATTCGTGTAAATAAACTTTGGCACGCCCAGTGGGACCATTTCTGTCATTCATCTCTTCTCTTCCATACAAATCAAGTTAAATTCATCAATGGCCCCCGAGAACAATAACGCCAAAGCTACCCCTTGCAGATCTACAACATGTGGTATTGCCGCCAAGTCAACCATGCCGGCCACATATGCAGGACCTATGATGTGGAGCAGGGCTCCATTTGATGCTGGGAAAGAAGTGGAGTACTTTTTCAGATCTACAAATACTCCAATCCCATGTTTAATGACGTTCCTCCTCGAGAAGCGGGAGTCAGATCTGTTATAAGAACAACTCTGTCTTTGTTAAATGCATGAACCAAACCCCAGAAGTCCATACATGCTAACGACGGATATACTTTAGATTCGACGCTAGCTATTCCTCAAGAGGATCCAAAGCTCAACATGATGGCTCATGAAGATCCAACCACAAGTTCATCCAGTAAGCCCATTATGATGACTGACATCTCAACCGTTGATGAAAAAATCTCAAATCTGACAAAGTTGGTGGAAAATTTGCAAAACACATTCAATAACAAGATCTCGCAATCGCCCAACTGCTGAATCGATTTGACATTGCTAAAGAAACAAGCCAATCTGCTCTAAGACATCCCGAGCTTTCAAATATATCGAGATCTGCAAGAGTTTTGGGCAAGCAACCTCAAGTGGTGTTTGAGATCGAAGACATAAGAGAAGCGGGACCTTCAAAARAAACCGCAACAATTCAAATCTCGTCAGAGAGACCAATCCTGTTGACCAACTGAAGGATTTCAACATGGACTCCATCAAGGACAAGAACGAAAGGAGTATTAAATCCTTCTTCGCATATTCTAAACTATATACCAGGAGGGTTGATAACTTGAAGATGCCTATAGCTACACCCTTTGAAATTTTAGCAATTTGATGATAAGGAAAATTCTAAACAACATATTGCACATTTCGTCGAGACTTGCAATAATGCTAGCATATATGGTGACTACCTTGTCAAGCAATTTGTTTGATCTCTAAAAGAAAATGCATTCGACTCGTAAATCGACCTCATAGTTGGATCCATTGATAGTTGGGATTAACTGAAGCATGAATTCCTCAACCGCTTCTACAGTATTCGTCGAACGATAAGTATATTGGAACTCAGCCATACCAAGCTATGGTAAGATGAACCCGTCATTGATTACATTAATCGATGGAGAAGTCTGAGCYTGGACTGTAGAGATCTCTCTGAACAATCTGCAATCCGGATGTGCATCCAAGGTATGCATTGGGCCTCCAATACATCTTGAAAGGAATCTAGCTAAGAACCTTCGAGGAATTGGCTACCCGAGCTCATGATATAGAGTTAAGCATTAYAGTCCACRGAGATCAAGGAGTTTCGGTACCCAAGCCACGAAAGAATGAGAGGTTTGACTTCAAGAAAACAACTAAACCATCTTTCAAATCTGATATGAAAACATCCATGACAACAACTGCAACACCTATCATGATACCTACAAAAGTGAGCAAAAATATTACAGAGAAAGTAAATGCTGCTCCAAATCTTGAAAAAAGAAGCATGACTTTAAAAGATATGCAAAACAAAGAATATCCATTTTTTAATTCTGATGTTTTAGACATGTTTAATGACATGTTAAAAGCTAGGATCATCGAACTGCCATATATGAAACGACCAGAAAAAGTAGGACAGTTGGGAGACCCAAACTACTGCAAATATCATCATCTGATTGGCCATCCAATCGAGAAATACTTCATCTTTAAGGATAAAGTCATAGAGCTAGCTCGTAAAGGATGCATTTTTCTAGAAGAAGAAAGAGTAGCTACTAATCAAGTAAGCATCATACCAGATACTTTCTCCTCCAAATCTACTAAAGAAAATGTTGCGGATGTCTCACGATTACCGAATGCTTCATTGAGATCAAATATGGACAGTTCGATATGTTGAAGTTCGATGTAAAGCCCTCACTTACACCTCATTGCAAATCAACTAACCTAGTAATAGAAAAGGCTGCATATCTATCTGAAAATACTGAAGGTGGCAAAGCTAATGAGTTTGATTCTAAAGGCTGGACAGTTGTGAAACGCTGAAAGAATCATCAAAAGAAATTTGTAAATAAGAAATTCACTCAAATAGCTAAAATAATAAAAAGGAATGTACCGAAGTCAAATAAAGTTATTCCTGAAAGGGTCGCCAATAAATCAAAGGGACCATACTTACCCAAGTACCAACGATCAATACATTGGGAGACTTCTTTCCGAGAACCTTAACTGACAATCTTGAAGTTGTTTCCTGTTCTGTTACAAATAAAATGGAATTAACTAATTTCGACCATTCCTCTCCAAAAAATTCAGTTCAAGAGGCTTGCCCTATGCGAGTCAAAGGATGCTCTTCAAATTCAGTCACGTGTATGACAGCCATAATTTTCAAAGATGATAATTTGTTCCTGGGTTCAAAACCCCATAACAGACCTCTATTTGTATAAGGCTATGCACAAGAAAAGAAAAAATATCAAATATTGCTAGATGGAGGTTAACCAGTCAACATCCTTCCTCTACGCATGTTAAGAGAACTCGGGATTTTCTCTGAAGAACTCTCTCAATGTCGACTCGTGATTCAAGGCTTTAATCAAGGAGGTCAAAGAGCATTGGACACCATTCAATTAGACTTACTAGTTGATAAGATGTCATCGAGCGTTCTACTCCATGTGATTGATTCCAAAACCTCCTACGATATGTTACTGGGAAGACCTTGGCTTCATGACAATGGGGTTGTACCTTCAACACTCCATCAATGCTTTAAGTACATCGATAATGGTGYTGTGAAGAAGGTAATCRCTGACGACAAACCCTTCATGGAGGCAGAAGATATATTGCAGATGCAAAATTTTACCTTGGTGGGAAAAACATATCGTTTGGTGAAAGTCAGACAATCCCAGAGAAAACACTTCGAGGTAAAGATGATGTCATTYCCAAGTCTTAAATCTTCATTAATGAAGAACTACATCATCTTGTAAAATTGGCAATGTCGAAAGCAATAAGACAAAAGTGCAATATATTCAAGCACAT
This sequence comes from Rhazya stricta, assembly GCA_001752375.1. Lineage (NCBI taxonomy): Eukaryota > Viridiplantae > Streptophyta > Magnoliopsida > Gentianales > Apocynaceae > Rhazya > Rhazya stricta. The sequence goes on along the minus strand of MEJB01000014.1, from coordinate 3,168,845 downwards.
GTCGTCCTCCGTTATACTCCAAAATTAATAAGGAAGGAAGGCCAATCTCACTCTTTTGAAGTCAAATCTCTTCAATGATTTACCGTGCCTTTGACCAAGATTGAGGTGCTGAAGCAATCAAAGCCTATTTTGAAGGGTTTTACTCGACTTGAGGTAGGGCCAATAGTGCAGCATGGTTCATTACCATCCAAAAGAACTAAAGAGAGTTTCGACCCTAATGCATAATCTCCTAGATAAAGCTGAATATGATCTACGAAGTCAAAATACATTATGAAGACTTATTCCTGAATCAAAGGGTCATGGCCTAAACGAGACATAGAATATGCTAAAGTAAAAGGGTACTCTGTGGAAAGTTCATGTGCGGGCATTGAATTCAAGCAACTTGCACCTATGCGTGCAGCAATAAAGCGARTAAGCAATTACTATACCTCAATGGAAGATGAATGTTCAGCGGTGGTCACAAGTCAATCTTTGATGATTAGGGAAGTAAACTCTCATGTATCAATTTTTGAGCGATTGGGACCCCAACGAAGAAGATCAAACAAAAATTTCGCCTTCAAAAGACTAGAAGTAGATAAAGAATCTAGGACAATTCAAAAGGTCGAGAAGCATTCATATGCAGAGATCGATGCAAATAAATATTAAAGTAGAATACCTTCCTGGATAAGGAGGAAAAGTTCACTTTCGTGAATTGCGGCAACGTTTTCAAAGCTAAACTGAAAACCATAATTCATACAAAGCCAAAGGAAGAAGATGAAGAAAGTATTGGCTCGCTTACCATATCAGCATTATCGATGAACATAATGAAGAACAAGACACCGAAGAAGCACCTCCTGACCTTGGGGAAGGTATGGAAGCTCCTATGGACGAGTTGAAAGAAATCAACTTAGGCACTAAAAAAGATCAACACCCAATCTACATAAGTGCTCTTTCATCTCCAAAAGGAAGTGAACTGTATACCGAACTTATGTAGGAATTCAAGAATGTCTTTGCTTGGATGTATAAAGAAATGCCAGGCCTAGATCTAAAAATTGCAATTCATCATCTGGCTATCAAACGAGGGGGTAGGCCAGTAAAGTAAGGACAAAGGCATTTTTGCCCTGACTTTTTCCCTTCAATGGAAGYAGAAGCCTATAAGCTCATTGAGACGGGATTCATCTGAGAGGTCAAATATCCCACGTGGACACTTAAGCATTACGCCTGTAAAAGAAAAGAATGGTCAAATCCGAGTATGCGTTGACTTTAAAGATCTAAACAATGCATGCTCAAAGGTTCTGATTTTTCCTTTCCTATCACCGAACTCATGGTYGATGCAACCACTGGACATGAGGCATTTTCTTTCATGGACGGGTCATCTGGCTATAATCAAATAYGAGTGGTGCCAAAGGACAAAGAAATTACTCCTTTTTGCACTCTCAAAGGTATTTATTGCTACAAGGTTATGTCGTTCAGTCTGAAAAATGCATGAGCGACATACCAGCGAGCAATGCAGAAAATCTTTGATGACATGCTCCACAAATATGTTGAATGCTATGTGAATGATCTAGTCGTGAACTCATGAAAATGAGATGATCACTTAGAAGATCTGAGGAAAATTTTTGAATGACTACGTCATCATCAATTGAAGATGAATAATTTGAAATGCGCATTTGGAGTTGCTTCAGGAAAATTTCTGAGATTCATTGTGCACCAATATGGCATTTAAATTGATCAAACTAAAGTGGATGCCATATTGAGAATGCCAGAGCCTCGGAATATGCATAACATTCGAAGTGTACAAGGAAAGTTGGCTTATCTGAGAAGATTCATATCAAATCTTGTTCTTTTGCGAACTTTGGTGTCCATAGACGAACACATTACACAATTTCATGGCTATAGTGATTGTATGTAAACAAAGAAGCATAGATGGCATCATATATCTTCATCTCACGAAGAAGCTTCTTATGTTTTACGAGAATAGTTTCCAGCCACTCCTAATAATTGCATGTGAAGCTAGTCTCGCCAAAGTTTGAGATGGGGGCATTCCAAGAAGTACTGTTGAGGTTGCAATCKACAAAAGGAAGGTAGAAATTTCTGGAGCTTGTGTTTGCATCATGAGTTGAAGACAACAACAATGAAACTTCTCAGGTCAATGAGATGAAGGGTGAGTCGACTACTTCCTTGGAGCATGTTCCATTTACCAATATGGAAATTTGCCTATTAGAAAATTAGTTCGCATTTACATATCTGATGCCATCGGAAGAACGTCCAAAGTCATGGGTTTAATTCGAGATCCCCTTTGATTATCTAAGATTGATCTCTATTTCGTTAGGAATTTCGAGTGGCACAATCTTCAAAATTGTCAAAAAAATGAGTAAGTATGTTGAGCCTAAAAAAAAGAAATGGTGCCAAGAAAAAAAAAAAAAGAAAAGACAAAAAGGAAGTTCAAAAAAAGGACATGCACAAACAAAAAAAAAAAAAAAAAAAGAAGAATTACGACAATGATGAAAAATAAATATGCAAAAAAAGGCAAAAATAAAGGAAAACAGAAAAAAAAATGACGGGCTGGCATTTGGCCCAAATCCAATCTCCAAATCAGTCTAGGAGGAGTGGAAAGGGGATGAGCTTGGCCCAAACCCAACTGAAACCGGCCGAAAAGAAGAAAAATAAATAAGAAAGAAAGCAAGCCCATATCGAAAATAAAAACAGAGAATAAGAAAGTTAGGCTCAAGCCCAACTCATAGCCCATGCTATTAAAAAAAAAAAAAACAAATAAGAAGCCCAATTTTCGGCTTCCAGCATTGTAGCTTGTCGACCACCGGAGCTATCACCGTCTCGGCCGCCTCTGCAAGATCGGAAGGCAGAAAGGTCATTTGGGTTTACCGTCACTGCTCTGCACCGGGACTTGGAGTCGAAAAGGAAGAAGGAAGACTTTGGCACGCCACTGCAAATCGAAACGCAAACGGAAGGGCTAGAGTTGTCTCGCCGCCGAAAAAAAAAAACCTATAAGAAATCTTCACCATCGCGATCGGAAAAAGAGACTCGGAAGGAACTAAGGTCGCTTAGGTCGTCGCCACTGCTCACAGCTCTCCGCCATGGCCACCAATCGAAGATCCAGAAGGTCCACCGCTCTGAGCTATTCGTGACAAAGCGTTGCCGCTCCCCGCCGTCTTCATCGCTCTCGSCACTGTGAAGCTCGGGCACTTCAGATCGAGACGGACCGGAAGATGGTTTTCTCGGTCACCGCCGCTGTTCTACCACAGATCGMAGACAGAAGGCAGGAATCCCTCCCCTCGTCGCCTGTTGCCGCAGCTCGAAGCCGTCACCGTCCACCGGCAAAGGGAAGGAGACCGGTTCTGAAAGAAAGGGAGTTGGGCTGCTCCCAGTCGGGCTCCATGAAAGGACGTGGGCTGAAAGAGGAGTTGGGCTTCTCACTTGGGCCGGATGGGATATTGGGCCTGCCGGTGCTGGACCTCCGGTATTGGGCCTACAGATATTGGGCCTCCGGCGTTAGGCCCCCGGAATTAGGCCTCCGACATTAGGCCCGTTGTTGGGCCCCGTAACTCTGGGCCTCAAAATTTGGGCCTGATCTTGGGCCTCCCTACCCTTGGGCTGTCTTCACTTGGACCGGGCAGTAAAATAACGGAACCATTGGGCCTCTGGATTGGGCTGCTTGTCATCTGGCTCGCATAAAAAAAGCAAAAAAAAAAGAGGAGGAAAATCGTTTGGGCCAGAACAAAGAAACAACACAAAGAAAATGACTTAGGCCATGGTCCGTCAAGCCAACGCAAAAAGAGAAGCAAAATTGGCAAACCTGTGGGGCCCACAATTCATGGGCTGAAACAAAAGGGGCAGATAAAAGAAATAGGCCGAAAGTAAAAAAAAAAAAAAAAAGAGAGGCCTCCTAGACTTGGGCCTCCGGGCCATGGGGGCCCGATATTGGGCGCCCTGGTCTTGGGCCTCCGCTAACCTTCGGCTGTCTTCACTTGGACCGAGAAGTAAACTAACGGAATCTATTGCGCCGCTGGATTGGGCTGCTNAAAAAAAAAAAAAAAAGGAGGAAAATCGATTGGGCCAGAACAAAGAAACAACACAAAAAAATGACTTAGGCCATGGTCAGTCAGGCCCACACAAGAGAAGGAAATTGGCAAACCTGTTGGGCCCAATTCATGGGCTGAAACAAAAGGGGCAGATAAAAGAAATAGGCCGACAGTAAACAAAACAAGAGCAACAAACTCCGGGACTTGGGCCTCCAGAGTTGGGCCTCCAACGTTGGACCTCAGCTATTAGGCCTCCGTTATTGGGTCTACGGTCTTGGGCCTCCAGTCTTTGCTCAGGTCTTGGGACTCCGTTCTTGAGCCTCAGGTCTTGGGACTCCATTCTTGTGCCTACTCTCTTGGGCCTCCGGTCTTAGGCCTCCGATTGTCCTCCGATCTTGGGCCTCCGGTCTTGTGCTCCCGACCTTCTGTCTTGGTCCTCCGCTGGCCTTGGGCTCTCTTCACTTGGACCGAGAAGTAAAAAACGGAAAATGTTGGGCCACTGGATTGGGCTGTTTGCCCATCTGCCTCGCATTTGGGGAAAAAAAAATGAAGGAGGAAATTTGACTGGGCCAGAACAAAGAAACCACACCAAAAAAATGACTTCGGCCATGGTCCGTCAGGCCCACACAAAAAGAGAAGCAAAATTGGCAGAACACGGGGCCCACAATTCATGGGCTGAAACAAAAGGAGCAGATGAAAGAAATAGGCCAACAGTAAAAAAAACAAGAGCAACAAAAAGGGATGCAAGTGGGAAAAAAAAAAAAAGGGAAAAAAAGCAAAAAAAAAATCGAGTCTTGGTCACAAAAAAAAATAAAAAAAGAGAAAAGGTGTTCATGATAAAAAGAAGATGGAAGTTTTACCTCTTCTTTAGCTTTTCTCAACACCTCTCTTTTAAGTCTCCCTAAAAATTCCTCAAGTGCAAGAATAAATACTATATCAACATAAAAAATTTATGTAAACAATAGTAGGCTAACCTACTAAGGAAGAAGAAAAAACACACAAGACAACTTACTAAAGTATCAATGTTAGTGATGCAAAGAAAATAAAATGGAAGAAACTTATATATTTGGAATGTATATATAGGCAAAAGAATAAGAGAGTTGGGTTAGGATTAAAAAAACAAATCTTATCGTAACTCCAATATATATCAATATGTAAGATATATATTTATATTGTTATTTTGTTATTTTGATTATCTATAATTAGATTAAGTGACTCCCAACCAAAGATAGAGGAAYAAGAAGGGGCTCAACAAATTGAAGGAAATGAGGCAAGCCCAAAAAATTGAAGAAAAAGGCCTACTGTTTGAAGAACAAAGGAGGCCCAAATATCTTAAAGTACGGTCTAAGAAAAATAATTCAATATATGTTAATATATAAGATATATTACAATTTCAATATGTAAAATATGTTTATATTGTTATTTTGATTATCTATAATTAGATTAAGTGACTCCCAACCGAAGATGGAGGAAGAAGAAGGGGCTCAACAAATTGAAGGAAATGAGGCAAGCCCAAAAAATTGAAGAAAAAGGCCTAATGMTTGAAGAACAAAGGAGGCCCAAATATCTTAAAGTACGGTCTAAGAAAAATAATTCAAGTTATTAGACTTGCAATATTGATCGAAATGGCGAAAATTGAGTTGGAACTTGACCATTCATAAACTCATTTTCAGGTTATACCCATGGCTAAGTTTAGGGGCAATTTATAGATATGAAAATTTTATTAAATTAAATTTTTAACATCTAATTATATAATTAAAAGTCAAATATAAATATTCCCATTAAATTAGGAAGTATGTGGCATGTCAAACAATGAAATAATGYTATGTGTCAAGGATAACAAGATCCAACCAATGCAAATCAAGGATGGAGCTTGGCGAATCAAGTAGCGCCACGTCATCCCTAAAGTGTGGCTTCGACTAATCAAATCACTTTATTTTACCTATAAATAGAGGCCAAAGCTCAAAAGGAAGAGGCCGAAAAATCATTTCAAGGTCCAACATTGGGAGAAACTTAGAAGAAAGAGCATCAAATCTCTCTCAAATCCCCAAGATCAAGTTGCAAAGCCCTCGGCAAATTCCGAAGAGAAGAATCAGCAGATCAATTCTTACCACGAAAAAATTTTTGAAATTGTAACACTTATCTTATTAAATTTATAAGATCAATATACAATTGTTTCGCATCCCTCTTATTTTCTTATTATTTTGCAGACGAGAGATTCGTGTAAACAACGCGCATCACAACAGGCAGTATATTGGTGTGTGATCATCATAGCAGGCCACCGTAATAGACATGTTTATCAGTGTAGGCTGTTGTGAGCACGTATATTAGTGTGTGTTTATCACAAATGCCTATCACGGTGGCTGGTGCACATGTATTGGTGAACGCGTTCATCAAAGCAGGACGCCGTGATATATAATGCCAAAAATCAAAGTTTTATTTCGTATGCATTCTCGTTTTGCCAAATATTAATTATATTTATCACGATATAAAGATATGTATCACTGTTTTGTCCATAAATCCTAGAAAATACAATTTTGCATGTAAAATGATGTTTTTACTTTATGATGAATATGTTAAGATATCTGAACTCTTTGCAAAGTTGAGATGATACAAAGCCTGGAAGATATATCACGAAAATGATGAAATATGCGAAAAAGTGAAACTGGAAAGGTAAAGAAGAAGAAGAAGAAGAGGTGAAATATGAAAGACGTTAGTGAGTGGTGAAAATGAGAAGTAACGTGAGTTTGGAGTAGGTGTTCAAATGCATTAAGAATATAAATGTAAATTGATTATTTATTGGGTAAGAATAATATTTATTGGACTATTTATTCCTTTATTTTGGTCAAGGGAAAAACACAAAGTTTTGTTGTGGGTAGACTTTTATCATATTCCCCTTAAATTGTTCAATAAAAATAATATAATGGTGTTTAAAATTCATTAATAATTAGTATATTAATAATATTAAATTTATATAACAAATTATATATATGATTTGCCTAAGATGTATATCTAAATTTTATAAGTTCTTGTTATAAATAAAGTTTAGGCATTAATGAATAACCTAGTTGATTACAAAATTTGTCCATTTCAAGGACATCTCCGTGCTTGTTAATAAAGGATGAAAATTAAATAAAAAATTAAAAAAATATAAATACAATCACAAAATTTACTTATTGATATTACTAATGAAATGTGAACAAAATATCTGTAATTTAAATGTATACCATAAGTATAACTTTAAATGTTTAAACTTTAGTGATTTTTTATTACCCTTAGACCTTCAAACCATATGTTTCTTGCTTTCGAACTTCTAACATGTAGCAAATGTTGTCATTCCCTCCAAAATCTCTATTTAAAACATAACAGAGAACCATTTTTAAGGTATTTTGATTACTTCAATTTATATTAATATTTTATAATCAAGTTTTTATTTTTTTCCCTTTCCTTTTCTTTTCTTCATCTACTTACCTTCTCCTACAACTTAGACATACTTTCAAGTTTCACCCACTTTTCAAATATGTTCAAGAAGGATGCGCAAGAGGGTAGTGAATCTGGGGTAGTAATAAAGAAAAAGGAGCTAAAACGGGGCCAAGAATTGGAAGAGGAGAAGAAGGAAGATAGGTTTTTTGAAAGTAAGGAGGTCCAAAGCTCGCAAAGAGGGCATCTCCTTTGGGTGCTACCACTGCTGTTGAAGACACTACTCAACTCAACAGTATGCAGCAATATAAGTGGGCATATGGTTCACCCTTTAGAATCACTAGTTATAATGTAGTAGACGAGGCAGTTCGTGATGAATCTGAAGAAAAATCGGGGCTAGAAATGTCGTTGCTCCAGCTAATGATGGGGTTCACAAGGAAACTAAAATTACAAGGAAACTGAAGAAAAATCGGCATATGATTCACCCTTTGGAATCACTAGCTATAATGTAGTAGACGAGTCAATTCGTGATGAATCTAAAGAAAATTCGGGCCCAGAAATATTGTTGCTCTACCTAATGATGGGGTTCACAAGGAAGCTGAAATTACACATGGATGGCAGCTAGGTTTAGGAGGAGGAAAGAAAAAGAAGAAGAAGAAGAAGAAAGGCGAAATGGAGGAGAGAGGAGAGGGTGGCAACTAGGGTTAGGAGGAGGAAAGAGAAGAAGAAAGGAAAAAATGAAAATTTAATAAAAAATATTATTAACATAAATACAAACTCAATTAACTAAAATGCCATAAAATATGGTCTCCATTAGGTTTTAAATGGAGATTTTTACAGAAGGACTACATTTGATACGTTTTAGAAGTTCGAGGGCAAGAATACAAAATTTGAAATTTAAGGAGAAAAACTAAAAAAATTTTAAAGTTTAAGAACATGCGAGTTATTTACCGTTTAAATTTTCATGTGATATATTCTTACATGCTATTAATTCTTATATAAAATGAAAGTTTTCCCGATAGAGACGAGCTAAAAAAATCTCAGCTCATTTAACTAATTTTACATATTAATTGAATTAACTTGACGAATTCAGCCCGTTTTGATAGCTCTATTGCCGCTAACCGGTCTGCCAAATTTGTGGTCTATCTTTGGAGTCTACGCTACACGCGGTTATGGATTGCTTGTGAGTAAGAGAAACTTGGCTTGGCATTCTTCGTAGCAGATTGAGTATGCAATTTTTAAGAGCACTTTGGCGAAGGGTTGGGTTGATATGAACCTGAAGGAGGGTAGTGACTGGGTCTATGCTTTCGCTTTGGTGTTCATATTATATGGCAGTGGCGGAACATGATTTTATTTGAGGCTGACTTTCTTTTTATTTTTTTTTGGGTCAAAAGGGGTGTTATATTAAATAAATTACAATGTTACCAGTCTGGGGGTAGGGACTTCCCTTTCTTCCAAGTCTAACTATTGTAATACAAAATTTGGACAGACAACAATTGAGGAAAGGGAATACCAACACTTTTCTTAGCTAAGATGTCTGCTAATCTATTGCTTTCCTCCAAACATGCTTCACTTTCCACTGCCAATTATGCTGTAGGAGAGCTCTCATACAACCGATCAAATTGAAATAGRAGTGATAATAATCTGCAGTGTGGATAAGGGCTATAGCCACAGCTGAATCTGACTGGAGTTCACTTTCCTCCATCCAAGAAGCCAAGCCAATTCCAAACAATCCTTTATAGCCCATAGCTCTGCTGCTGTAGTAGTCTCATGTCCAAGTCCATGCATGAATTCCCCTAGCGATTTGCTAGAATGGTCTCTGAACACAATCCCTCCTCCGGCTAGGCCACTGCTTCCGGATGCAGCACCATCGACGTTTAAGCAAATAAAAGGAGAATTTTTTTTCTGATGTGCATCCAGTGGGTTGCGCAGCACTGACTTTGCCCTTCCTCCGTTGTATTTTATGATTTTGAATTTGCGTAAGGGGTTGTTTGATTTAGGATGGCTGACATGACTACTAATAGTTGGCACCTTCCTGCTGTGTAATATTTCTTCTTGGTGCAATATATTGATCCATTTGCAACAACAAAAGAAAAGGAAAGGCATGATACAATATATACAATTTTGAATAATTATAATCAACAAATAGTCATAAATGACTAAATAATCATAATCAGGATGTACAGTTTCTAGTTCAAATGGGAAAATCGAACCGAATCAAATTATCAAATTTACAATTTCGATTTGATTTTTCTATTTTTCAATTCAATTCATTTCGAATTTCATAAATTTCTTCTAATTCCYGTTTGATTTTCAGTTTTCATTTTGATAAAACTGAACAAACTGAAAAAAGGAAATATTCATAAAAGTAAAATCCGGGGTGTTACAACCAGATTCTGTAACCTTTCACTCCATCACCATAGCCTACAAACACTCCCTTCTTTGCTCTTGATTCCAGCTTTCCTTCATTTARATGATAGTAAGCTGTGCAACCAAAGATTTTTAAGTCTGAGTATTCTGCAGTCTTTTCAAACCATCATTCATGAGGGGTTTTCAGATTTATGCCAGTGTTTGGACTTCTATTAATCAGATAGCATGCTGTATTCACTGCTTCAGCCCAGAATGATCTTGAAAGTCCAGCATTGGAAAGCATGCATCTAGCTCTTTCCAACAAAGTTTGATTCATCTGTTCTGCAACTCCATTCTGCTGTGGAGTGTGCCTAACAGTGTGATGTCTTGCTATTCCTTCTTTCTCGCAGAACTCATCAAACTCAGATAAGCAGAACTTCAAGCCATTATCTGTCCTTAGCCTCTTGATCCTCTTCCCTGTCTGATTCTCAATGAGAGTTTTCCACTGCTTGAAGTACTTAAAAGCATCACCTTTTTGCTTCATTATGAAAATCCAAGTCATCCTTGAGTAATCATCAATCAAAGACAGAAAATACCTGTGACCTCCTAAGGAATTTACACTGGAGGGACCCCAACAGTCTGAAATGGATGTAATCAAGTGTGCCCTTGGTTTTGTGAACTGCTTTGGTGAACTTGCTACGATGAAGTTTGCCATAGACATAATGCTCACAGAAACTAAGGTTGTTAACCTCATGTCCAGATATCAGATTTTCTTTGGCCAGAATCTGCATTCCTCTTTCACTCATATGTCCAAGCCTCATATGCCACAGCTTGGTCATATCTGTCTTGTTAATCTCTGAGGAAGCCGCGGATACAGCATCCATTAGTGTGGTACCTTGCAAGAGGTACATGGTACCCTGCTTAACTCCTTTTAGGATTACTCTAGAGCCTTTGCACACATGTATCACTCCACCTTCTCCTTTGAAGCTGAATCCCTTTTTGTCCAGAATACTAAGAGATATGAGATTTTTAGTCATTTGAGGGACATGTCTGACATCCTCCAAAGTGCAGAATTTTCCATCGTGTGTTCTGATCTTGATAGAACCTATTCCAATCACCTTGCAAACAGCATTGTTGGCCATGGAAATGTTTCCACCATCAACTTYTTTATAAGTTAGGAACCATTCTCTCCTAAGACAGGTATGGTATGAGGCTCCAGAGTCTAGAATCCACAAATCAGTGCAGTGTGCATTTCCATCAGCAACCAGTGCAATATCCTCTTCGGATATTGAATTGTCTTCAGCAACAGCAGTAGTACCAAGTGCATTTCCAACCTTTCTATTCCTCTTCTTGGGGCAATCACTCTTCCAATGACCTTTTTCTTTACATTAGTTACATGTATCTCCTGGTTTAGGTCCTCTCTCGATTGGTTTCTTAGGAAATTTCTTTTTACCAATCTTAGCATAACTATGATTGCTGTTGGCTGTAAGTCCAGTAGCATGATTATCAATACTAGAACCATTACATGTATGCAGAATTTCTATACTGTGAAGGCCTGATCTAACCTCCTCTAATGATATAGAATCCCTGCTATTAGTCATGGATTCTCTAAAATTTTCATAAGAGGGAGGTAAGGAAGCAAGTAATATCAATGCAGCATCCTCATCTTCAATTTTTATATCAATATTATGAAGAGCTAACAAGATTGAGTTTAATCTATCCAAATGATCTTCCAGAGATGTACCTTCTGCATTTTGAGTCTAAACAAACGCTGCTTCAGAAGGAGTTTGTTTATCAAGCTTTTAGTCATGTAGAGACTCTCCAGCTTGCACTAGAGTCCAGCAGCAGTATTTTGTTCAGAAATTTCTGTGATGATGTTGTCTTCCAGGGATAGGATTAAGGTTGAATGAGCCTTCTCTTCTAAGGATGCCATATTGTCTGGTAGAGGGATAGGTGGAGGTTTCAGAAGAGGTGTCCAGAGACCCTCTCGCTTAAGCAGTGCTCTAGTTTTGATTTGCCAAAGACTGAAGCTGCTCTTTCCATTGAATTTGTCTATTTTCAAACTTTTACCACTCATCTTCTTTGCAGTTTTGCAGATAGTTTGGCTCTTATACCAGTTTGTTGTGAAGATAGCAGAGTATGAAAGTTGCAGTATGCAAAACTAAACAAATGAAAACTGAGAATTATGTAAATGTGAGCTGAAATAAAGATGATAACTCAAAGATTTTAACGTGGTATCTAGCAAGAAATTTGCTGACTAATTCACGGGCCAAAGCCACAAACAAATCCACTATGAACTGGAGTTTACAGATGGAGTTACAGAAACAGATTGCAGCATTCACAGAGGTTCTCAAAACTGGAAATGAGATAGACGAATGCTGCTATACAAAGAGCTCTATTTTCTGGACTAAAACTCAGGACTAAAAAACTAAACTAAACATAAAGTTAAAAAGACTTATAAACACTGCAAGAAATCAGACAACATGTCTGATTTCTTGCCTGAAATTAAGTAGCAGCATGTTGATGTGATGACTGCAGCTGCATATCACTGCTGCAGTCACTGTAGCCATGCTGCAGCCATGATGCACTTCAGTTTCTTCATTCTCCTGAACAGTCTTTGGCCTCAATTTTCGGTTCTCTTTCTAATTGCTCCATCTTGCCACTTTTCTAGCTTTCAAGTGATTAGCTGAGTTGGTTAATCTCAACTTTGTCTGATTCATAATCCTTAGCAAGATTTAATCACTGAACTTGATTAAGCATCAATGACATTCTCTGCAACATTGCTGCAGCTGCCTTGAGCTGATCAAAGAATAGCTTCAAGTCACAATTCTTAACACATATTATATGGCAGTGGCGGAACATGATTTTATTTGAGGCTGACTTTCTTTTTATTTTTTTTTGGGTCAAAAGGGGTGTTATATTAAATAAATTACAATGTTACCAGTCTGGGGGTAGGGACTTCCCTTTCTTCCAAGTCTAACTATTGTAATACAAAATTTGGACAGACAACAATTGAGGAAAGGGAATACCAACACTTTTCTTAGCTAAGATGTCTGCCAATCTATTGCTTTCCTCCAAACATGCTTCACTTTGCACTCCCAATTATGCTGTAGGAGAGCTCTCATACAACCGATCAAATTGAAATAGTAGTGATAACAATCTGCAGTGTGGATAAGGGCTATAGCCACAGCTGAATCTGACTGGAGTTCACTTTCCTCCATCCAAGAAGCCAAGCCAATTCTAAACAATCCTTTATAGCCCATAGCTCTGCTGCTGTATTAGTCTCATGTCCAAGTCCATGCATGAATTCCCCTAGCGATTTGCCAGAATGGTCTCCGAACACAACCCCTCCTCCGGCTAGGCCACTGCTTCCGGATGTAGCACCATCGACGTTTAAGCAAATAAAAGGAGAATTTTTTCTGATGTGCATCCAGTGGGTTGCGCAGCAGCGACTTTGCCCTTCCTCCGTTGTATTTTATGATTTTGAATTTGCGTAAGGGTTGTTTGATTTAGGATGGCTGACACGACTGCTAATAGTTGGCAGCTTCCTGCTGTGTAATATTTCTTCTTGGTGCAATATATTGATCCATTTGCAACAACAAAAGAAAAGGAAAGGCATGATACAATAGATACAATTTTGAATAATTATAATCAACAAATASTCATAAATGACTAAATAATCYTAATTAGGATGTACATTTTCTAGTTCAAATGGGAAAATCGAACCGAATCAAATCATCGAATTTACAATTTCGATTTGATTTTTCTATTTTTCAATTCAATTCATTTCGAATTTCGTAAATTTCTTCTAATTCCCGTTTGATTTTCAGTTTTCATTTTGATAAAACTGAACAAACTGAAAAAAGAAAAAAACGAAATTTTGAGTTATTAATTTTCAAACCCAAAATTCGACTTTCATTTCTTCTTTCTTTGTTGGACGCCGTTTCTTCTCTTCATCGGTCTGCTCTTTCTCAACTTGAGAGTAGTCTTATTATCCCGATCAGTACCATTTCTTCTGCCTGACTAGACCATCCAGTAGCCCAGAGAATGCCGATTTTCACTGCATCTTTGGGATCACTCTTTTGAGGCATTGCCTTTCCATCTCACCTATTTGCATGTGCAATAATTCTCAATCTCATCAATCTTCACTCGCGGCTGTGACAAGTTCGCATGCAGTTGGTTTCTCTCGCTSTTCTGCTACTAAAAAGAATGCATTTTTGGRACCTAAAGTTACGATTTCAAGTAAAAGACAGAACAGATGGAGTTGAGGAAACCCTCTCCTCTGATAACTGTAACTTCTTCGTTGTAATCTTGTATTTCTTTTTCCCAGTTTTTGTTTCTTATTTTATTTTTTAGTTAAATCGAAATTTTCGGAATTCCAACTTTCGTGCTAATTCAATTGATTTCTATTCTTTTTTTAAAAAAAATTGAAAGGATTTTGAAAATTTGAAATAGTAAAGTAAAAATCGAAAATCCACCCTAATTACAACTAAAATAGTATAAAAATGTAATCTTGATGACGTTAGATCGTGAATTAATTGAACCTGAAGGGAAATATAGATAGAGTGATACATTCTTCAAAGATCGAGCATATCAGATTGATTAAGTGAAAGATTTAGAGAGGCAAATGTCTTGGTTTGTGCAAAGAAGATGTTATGAGAGTTAATTATGTCCAAATAAGATAGTTTTTAATTTTCGTAATTGAAGGGGTGTTTTAATTGAATAATGGTAATTAATATAATATTAAATATTAAAAGATTTCAATTCATAATAAATGACATTTAAGTAATAAATTGGGTAGAAGTTTGTGATAGTTACTTTTTATCGAGAATTTTGTAAAAAGTAAAGATTCGTAATAATTAATTAAAAGTTTTAACAGAAATTAGAGGCTCGTGCGTTGTAAGAAGAGAAGAAGGAAAGAGAGAAGAAGTTTTTATTTTTTTTATACTACCTCCATTAAGAAAGAGGAAGAAATCGAGTTAGACAAAGATTTATAAACAAGTTATCGTTAATAATATATGGTCCGAAAGTCTCTTTATATAGAAGTTAAATACGAAATTTTATTAAGATTTTAATGATAGAAAAAGTATTGACAAAACATTACAACAGTTAAAATTTAATTTGGAATCAAAATATGCTTTTATAGTTAATTCCGAATACGCTCGCTGAATGAAAACCACATGGAAAAACATAAGCCAGAATAAATGTGAATAACATTTTCCCTTTTACTCTTTGGCCCTCGAAATTTGTAGATAAAGAGAAAAGTTTGTCGGTTTTTGCGATTTTGGAGAATTATTGAAAATAGGTTCTAATTACGAGATGAAGATAGCTAGGACCCACATTTTGAAACCATAAAGGGTGGGATCATTGTGATCACCACAGCCTTTCTTTTCATGGACCTTCATTCAGCTTCGGCGGTAGGTTCTAGCTAAGCAAGATAACGACATGGGAAAATCAAACATTTTTTTTTTATTTTTGAATCGTTACACAAATTTCATACTTAATCATCTTATGGACAAAATTTTATATACTGAACCATCATATTGCAATTACTAATTGAATTTTTAATATATTAAAATAGAGTACGAGAAATTGTCTAATGCATATTAATTATAAGTTTGAATATTTGTCAAGATTTCAATGAACATACATTTTCATTTTTCCTTTTTATATATATTACTTGTTTGACATCTATCTTTTAAAATTACAATACAATTTTTCATCTTATSTGAATATTTTCCTAGATCGAAAGCCAAAATTTTTTCTCAATAAAWTTTTAAATTATTTGGACACCATCGAAACCTACAAGTCTCAGGTTTTATGGAATTTCTGGTATTTCTTTTTATTCTTTTTTCTCTGGAGTAACTTTTTTATTTCTTTTTCTCTTTGGCTCGTCCCTCTAGAAAACTACTCTCTCGCTCTTGCGCTCACTGTCCGCTGCTTCTTTGTCCTTCGATCGCGGGAGGGCGTAACGGCGGTGCTTAGGGTTCCGGTGAGGTTTGGAGCTCGGTTGCTGGTTTATTCTTGGTGTTGAAATGGCCTCGGAAGATGTGGTTGGAAAGAGAGGCGAGAGTGCTGTGACGACGATRGTGAATTTGGCCGAGGAAGCGAAGATTGCGACCGAAGGAGTRAAAGCTCCTAGTAAAATTGCTGTTGTTAGCATCTGCAAATCTCTTGCTGCTGGTGGCATCGCCGGTGGAGTGTTAGTTTACCTATCTCTCCCTCTGCTCTTTGTGCTTGCATGTGCGCATTTYACTATTATCTGTTAATTTGTTTCCACGCTATAGCATAATTCCTTCACCAATATATCGGGAACTTTTCAAGGTGTTTCTTATGGATTTTGATTACTTGGTTCATCTGATTCCCTTTTTCTTTCTTGTCAGAACGAGCGGTGAGTTTTCTGAATCATTTTATGGTTAAAATCTTTGTGGTTAGGTTTTTTATAAGAGAAATGTCCGTTAAACGAAAATAATTGGTCTAGTAGAGTACTAAACACGGCTGCCAATGAAACAATACGGGTGAACACCAAGAATTATCTTATCTTCAGCATAAACAGTTTTTTTCCTCATGATTACATTTTTTGACGTTAAGTGAAGTAAGTTTACCGTCTAATTTTTAGTGACTAATCAAGCAATATCAAGTTTCTTTCTTTTTGCTTATTAAAGCTGTTGAATGGGATTTTTAATTTTATTTTATCAGCATTTGCGGCAGGAATCATAGTTGTGTAATTTTAGGAGTCAAAGGATACACTTTTTACATAAATGTGTACAACTGAAAGTCATATTTGTACGTACTATTAGCTGTAAGGATAAAATTGTGGCTTAGAACTTATTTCTAGGTTATGATGAATCTTGATCTCTAGTATTACCGCATCCCATTGTGTAAAATATTCTGAGATTTGCAATTCTGTTTATGTCGGGTGTGTCTTCTCCCCCACAACTTTTGAAATTTGGAGATCATAGCTGCCCTCATTGATGATGATGGGAATTTCAGCTAATAGAAGAATTCATGAATTCTCGAATAGTTATCGAAATTGTAAAAACTGACCTGGATCGCTGTTGATATTGTGGCAAAGAGGTTGAGGTGTAAACTGGCTAGTTTACATTGTGTATACCAAAGCTSTTGCTTGTCCTTCCAACTCTTGATAACCAATTCATGGGCACATGAGTTCCAAATTGTATAACAAGATATTGGAACTAATTGTGAGTCAAGTAATATGAAGTGTAATCGTAGTTGGTTGGTGACTTCAGTCTCCAATCTCATAAAATGGCAATTCAATTTATTTGGTATTGCCCCGCCTTGTATTGCTTTCATTTGGTCATGTTCGGAGCYACTTTTGATCTGGACCTAGGAAGAACTACTACCGTGACTTGTGATTTTTGAATGCCTGAATGTGTGCTTTTGGATTCCATGTTTTCTTCTTCTGTTTGTTTCGGTTTATTTGTTACTTGTACAGATCAAGCGTGTAATATAAGGACCTGTTAATCATGATTAAATATAGAGAGCATGACAGAACCCAATTACAACAAAAGTTCAGTTTGTGCCAGTTATTAGTATAAGTAAATCCCTCCATGCAGACAAACAGAGTTGAATGAAACCGAAATTTGCAACTATTTTAGTACAAAACTTATGGACATGAATGAAATGATTTCTTAGCCATTCCAGATCGTTCATGTTTCTTGCTTCCAGCTGATAAAATCTAGGTTAATCAGTGTAATTATTTTATATTTTAGCATCAGTCAGTCCGTGAGTTGGCCCAAGGTAACAGGTAGAAATATGAGAATGAAAGAACTAGAAGGAGTACAATACCTATTGAAAAGCGATTAGGGATTTTATTCGAAGTTTTATCAAATTTTCTTTCAGAGTTGTTTATGCACTTATCTTGTTTATCTTCACCAATTGCCTTTCCTGTCCATTAAATTTGTTATGTCCCTGTCTGGCAGGTCACGTACAGCAGTTGCTCCGCTAGAACGGTTAAAAATTTTGCTTCAGGTAATTGGCATTCTCCGTGTTGTTTTTGTCCTTATTCATGGGAACAATACTTCTATGTGAATTGCGGGGGAGGTTTAGCTTTTGTCGTAACATATTTGCATAGCTGCGAATTTAACTGCTGTGGTATTTGGGGATGTACAATATCTTAGCTATTTAAAAATATCTTGCTTTTGGGAAACCATGAGAAATGTGGGAGCAGAACTATGCAAGAGAAAGAAAATTCCTTTTTGGGTCTTTCCCCCCCTCCTTTCTTTTACTTTTGGGTCGCTCTTAGGGAATATGTTTTTTGCTAACTTGCTATTGGCAGGAATCACTAGTATTTTCGTCTTTTTTAGTGGATATTATATAACCAAACTCTTTTAATCTTGTTGTTCTTTCCTCTTTTCAGTTGACATGTATCCAATACTAAGGTTGAAAATATGTTAGTGAAGAATGTAAATTAACAAATAAAAAAAATGTTAAGCACTCTTTTTCTAGTTACAACGAACACTCCAAGGGGAAGCATCTTTTTTAGTTTTAAAATTTCTAATTTCTTTTAAAGATTATGTGATCTTACAAAATGCGAGCATGTTACCATTTAGTTTAACTTCAGTTTCCACTGCTTGCTTTTTGTGATCAGACTTCATGCACTTACTTTTCATGCAAAATGTAGGTTCAAAATCCTCATAATATAAAATACAACGGCACAGTTCAGGGATTGAAATATATATGGAGAACGGAGGGATTTCGAGGATTATTTAAAGGAAATGGCACTAATTGTGCTCGCATTGTTCCAAACTCAGCTGTCAAGTTCTTCAGTTATGAGGAGGCATCCAAGTAGGCTTTGAAGCTTCTTTTTTCTTCAGATGCCTTTTCCATCTACTTTAATTGTTATTGTAATTTTTAATTCCATATTCCTTGGCTTAAGATTTCACATTTCTAGGTAAAGTAACACTCTTCATCATTTCTAATGTGAACACATGTATGCATGTTAGAGAAAGAGAATTGTTGATTATTTGAAGTAGGAAGGTTTTCTAATTATAAACTTATTTATGTGTTCTGGAAAAAGTTTTATTTATTTTTATGTTTTAGGAGGGTTTTTCTAATATAAATTTTATTTGTTTTTGTTTCCTTTCTTTTTCTTTATAAAAGAAAATTTCTAAAGATAAAACCATGTGGTTGTTTTTGTTGGATGTGAGCTGGGTTGAGTCTGAGGTGGGGATTCTGGGGAAGTAGGGGGAAAGTTGGTTATAGTGCAGCTCTCGTGCTTCTTGTGCTCATAAATGATTATATTTGTCTTCTCTTGGGATGATTGGAATATTGATCCTTGATTATGTTTCTATTATTTGTGTTTCTATTATGACTTAATGGAATTCGCATTAAGATTTCTTGGTGCATTGTATAAAAATTATCTAATTTGAATTCTTCTGCATTTTATTAAATATTTTTCTCCTCTCAACTTTTGAATCCTTCAGGGGTATCTTATGGCTATATAGGAGACAAGCAGGAAATGGTATGATGCCTTTGATTCTTGCTTTATTTCTTATTTGATCTCTGATTATCTATTGAATTTCCTGTTTTTTTCGCAGCTATTTGATTTTCTTTTATTACATAAGGGTTAGGGCAAATGCTTCTCGCATGATTTTAGGCTTTCGGTTTCTCTCTCACATATAAAGAAGGTTGGGACAATAGAAATTTCAGGTTTACCTCCCCTCTCCTTCTCTCCCACTCTCCCACAGTTGTTTTAGAAGAACAGTAAAATGGTGATTGGGCTGCTTGCTTTGTATCTTCATTGTAAACTATGCATGCCCAGAGAGGTATGCTGTATTGCATCATAGATATTTCAAGTAAAATGTCCTTGTTAGATGTGATGTTCTCCATGAAATTGTTCTTTCAAGGTCCTATAAGTACGGAAAGCTTCTGTCTTCCTAATAGAAATTGGTATACTATACTTACAAGATTAAAGTTGCCAGGTGCAAGGTTATCGGTAGAAAACCATGCCTATAATCTGATATATGTCACAAAAATTTATACTTGTTAGTTTCAGTTTTAATTCTTATCTTGTAGTTTCAAAAGGATGGTTTATTCATTTACTTCTCGTTGTATGTTTTTTGCAGATGATGCTGAACTGACTCCAGTTCTGCGCCTTGGAGCTGGAGCATGTGCTGGAATAATTGCTATGTCTGCAACTTACCCGATGGATATGGTGCGAGGTCGGCTTACTGTCCAGGTAGAGCTTAAAAGATTGTTTTTAGGGGGAAGCCTCTAAGCATTAGTTGGTTTAGAGGATATTCTACTTTACAGTGTATGTGTCCAACCTTCACAAACTGAAACACGCACTTTTCTCCCCAGACAGATAAGTCTCCTACCCAGTACAGAGGAATTGTCCATGCTTTGCGAACAGTTCTTACTGAAGAAGGGCCTTGTGCATTATATAGGGGATGGCTTCCTTCTGTTATAGGAGTGGTAAGTCTAGTCGTTTTATAATAGTTTGCAGTAATCACATTTACAACTATGAGACTTATGCTTCGGGAGCTATATATTTAGATTTCACAATAAAGGCCAGGTGGTTTACTCAGATTATGGTGTTACTGGGATGCGATGGTGATGGAATTGTTGATTGATGGAGCATTATGGGTTGACTAATCAATTAAGATACCTTCTCCGCTCCTTAAACTAAATCAATCTCTCATGATTATCAAGCTACTTTTGTATGTTCCTTCCGTTCTGAAAGAAAGCAACATACCTTCTCCCCTCATTCCCAGGGGGTGGCTTGTGTGGCAGGCCCAGAATTTTGATTTTACCTTGGACTTCCTGTTTTCTTTTGGACCTCTCAGCAGCAGAAGGAAACTATTTTTTATTATAATAAAACATAATATGCTTCTTGCAGGTACCTTATGTGGGTCTGAACTTTGCTGTGTATGAATCTTTAAAAGATTGGTTGGTCAAAAGTAGACCATTTGGGCTAGAAAAAGACTCTGAGTTGAGTGTAACAACAAAGCTTGCATGRGGGGCTGCTGCTGGAACTGTTGGCCAGACAGTGGCTTATCCTCTTGATGTCATCCGCCGGAGAATGCAGATGGTGGGCTGGAAAGATGCTGCTTCAGTTGTCGTTGGTGATGGGAAGATCAAAGCACCCCTTGAATATAAGGGCATGGTTGACGCATTCAGGAAAACAGTCCGCCACGAGGGATTTGCTGCTCTGTACAAGGGTTTAATCCCCAATTCAGTGAAGGCAAGTTCAATTTTACTTTCGGTTTTGACAATTTCTAACTTCGAAAACATCCAAACCTTGGCAAGCGGCATTCATTTTTGTATGTAGTGCTTGCCGTGCAATACATATTTTGTTTAAGTCTCGTGGTCTGCCAACTTAGGTTTAGATGCTTGTTGTAAGGAGTCTGTTTACTGAGCTTACCTGGCACCATATGGGATGCATAAAGGGAACCCTTCGTAGCATCTTGAGTTGTTTACTAGTTCTAGAGCAGTAGTGAGTAGCGCACTCAATTCTACGAGCACTGAGTGTGAAAATAAACTTAAACTTTATGCGGAGAAGAAAAATTCTTTTTCTTTTTGAATTTTTCGTACTAGTACAGTCTAAAGAGTCATTAATATATAGAATTTGATTCTTTACTGCACTTGTTTTTATGGAAAACAATGAATATCAAGAACTTTGCACTCTTTGCAGGTGGTCCCATCTATAGCAATTGCTTTCGTGACATACGAAGTCGTGAAAGATATTCTTGGGGTTGAGGTGAGGATATCTGATTGAAACACRAAAGAGGATTATCAAGTGTTGAAAAATCATACTATTTTTCTGTTTGGAGCAAGGAGAGGAGGTAATTAATGGAGATGGTAGCATATTTCATTTTCTTTTCCTCCCCCCCCCCCCCCCCCCCTTCCCCCCATCGTTAACCCTTCATCACTTCTTCGCTTTTTGGTTTGATGCCTCATAAGAATTAGGGACCTCCTAGGATATATTGATATATCTCAGCTTATCCACCAATCTTTTTACACTCCTTGTAGCTTCTTTTGTGTGCTACAGTATTACCAATAAGGATTTGTCTAGATACGAGAATAGATGTATGTGATTATACTCCATAATTTAACTTCGTCATTTACTAGTAATTTTGTGCGTCTGATCACAAAATAGATCTCTGTATTTGGTTTTACCTTTTTCGTTTTGTTATCCTGTATGCTCTCTTCTGAAGCCATAGCTTAAATGCCTGTTCACTTGTTTCGCGATTGCTTTGGTGGGCTGAAATATAGTTTTCATCTGTTTGGCGTCATATATGAGCTGAAAGATCTCAGCACGTCAAATTATCTGGTGAAGTCATGGATAATGCTATATATTACCAGTTTCAAATTTTTCATTTTTTCATTGCAGTTAGTGAATAAGTGATTGATTAGCCGATTTATGGGAAGATAATTCACCGATCAGGAAAAACCGTATTATGAAACTGACGGCATGTAGCACCGTTCACGGAGACATATAACTGTTAAGTGCCTTAAGCGTTTAGGAATCCATACCTTGGCATATTCCCCAATGGCACAAGGATGTGAACTGAGACTAGTATGCACTACAAAGAAGGCTTGAAAGGATTACACGAATAAGGTATATTTTTCTTTACACATCCCTTATGTTGTAGTGGACAAAATGGAAAGCAACACGAGAACCTATACAACAACCATATCCTCGATTAGCAAACAAAATGAACTACACATTAAATGCTTTCTAGGAATTGGAATAAACACAGCCTATTATGTGCTGTAACCGTACAATCTAACTTATTGAACAGATGTACCAACAAATCAAAGACAATCTCAATATTGCGGGGGACAAAACCAATAGAGAGCAAAATAAAAGTAATACAAGTAAAATCATATTAAGTAGCAGCCGGTCTTCTTGCAGCAGTGGCCTTCAAGACTATCTCCTTGAGATTGTCATAGCGATCACGGTGATACTCGATCCAAATGCACAATTGTCTGATGGCTTCTTTTTTCTCCTCACCTAGTTCTAGAATTCCCTCATCTTTACCCTTCATTTGTTTTTGTAATTCTCCCATCCTCTCATCCCTTTCTTTTACCAGTTCTTCCAGTTCTAGGATCTTGCTCTCAAGGCCTTTTACGGATCTCAGTAAATGCTCCTTCTCATGTTCCTCCTTCTGGATGATTTTCTGCATTTCTCCAATCTTTTCCTTTAAAACCAAGCCATGATCTTTTTCATCTTTCAATTGCTGGACTAGACTGTCAATTTCCTCCTTTAGCCGTTCCTTTTGGCGATTTGAATCTTTAATCCAGTTCATTGTGATCTTCTGCTCATTTAAGATTTCATAAACTCGGGACTCCAAGTGGCTGTAGTCTTCCTCGAATTTCATGTTGAATGTGTCAAATCCTGTCATAATGACATTAACCTTCTCTGGAACATCTAAAAATACTCTGCGTTCAGCTTCTCTGTAGTTAGCCAATAATCCTGATAATGTGGCAAGCCTTTCTTCAAGTAGTTTTTGTTCTTCCTGCAACTTTTCTTCTTTGCTCCTGTGGCTGTCTTCTTTCTCAGTCAGCAACTGTTCTGTYATGCGGAGCTTCTGGTTTGCTAGCCGGAGCTTAACTTCAATTGTTCGGACATTCTCCACTAATGTGCTAACTTCATCTCCTTTCATCTCCAGTTCTCTCTTCAGGTCCTCAATAATTTCTTCTAACTCATCAGCCTTCTGGTTTCTGGCATAAGAGTTCTTTTCGAAGTCTTCTGTCATTTCTTTCATCTTCATCTCCGTGACGTCAAGATTTTCCTTGCAGTCCTGGAATCTAAGTTCAAGCTGCTTATGCTCAGCACTCAATTTGCTGAATGCATCTTCCTGATCTTTCAGTTTCTTCTCTAGCTCTACTAACTGATTTGCCAGTTCAGAATTCTGATTCTCTACTACCGCTAAGCTTACTGAAGATTCTTGTTTCCCCCTCTCAATTTGCAATTCCAGTTGGCTTTTCTCAGATTCGAACAAATCCTTCTCACGCCTCAAGTCATTCACCAGCTCTGTCAAGGCAGCAATTTGTGCAGAAGCTTCAGTATATGCAACCTCCAACTTCTTCTGACTAGCAAAGAGCTCGTTTTCTCTTTCCACTAATACCTTCTCCAGTTCAGAAACTTTGCTCTGCAGATGCTCAGTTTCTTCCTTCAACCGATTGCTCTCATTCACTTGGCTACTAAATTGATCTTCCAGTTCACTTTTTCCATTATGAAGAGACTCTACTGCCAATTCCAAATCCTTAACCTGCACAGCTAAACTTTCCTTCTCTTCCAGCAATCTCTGCCCATCTGCAATTTTAATTGCCAGCTCCTCCTGTAGGCTTTCTATGTTGTTAGTTTTTTCTGCAATTTCTCTCGACTTTTTATCTAGTAGGCTGTCTGATTCACTAATTTGAGCCTGCAAAGAATTCAACTCCTCTTGCAGATCATTCAGTTGTGCAGTTAAGGTTGTTATTTTTGCAGACGACTCAACTTCTTCGTCTTCAGATGACTTCTTTAAGATGGAGAGTTCATTATCTCTCTCAACTACTGTTCTCTCCATTTCAAGGTATTTGGTGTGAATGCTCTCCTTCTCCTCATGTAAATGAGCAATTTCCTCACTTTTGCTTCTCAACTGGWCTTCCAATTCATCTTMCAGATTGTGAAGGGAACTTACCTCTTGTTCAAGGTTCTTCACTAGCAACATAAACTTCTCATTGTCTTCCAGGGCTTTCTGCTGATAAGCAGACTTGTTTGCTATCTCCTCTTTCAATCCCTCCATCTGAATCAGGAAATCCGCAATTTCTTGACCTTTMTTCTCCAATTGTGCCTCTAGTTCCACTTTGTGGCTAACAAGAGATTCCAGTTCCTGTTGCTTCTCATTGACCTGAGCAGATAAGTCCTCGGCTTGAGCTGAGGCTTCATTGCATTTCTGTGACAATTGTTCTTCCAGATCAGACTTTTGGAAAAGCAAGGAATCAATCTGCAATTGCAGATTCTTATTCTGTGCCATCAGATCCTCTATTTGAGATAATGAATCCTTCTCTTTATCCTTGAGTTTCTTCAAGAGGTCAGAAAGTTGTTCTTCTTTCTGCTTTTCTAGTTCTTTTCTCTGATTGTGTAAAGAGTCAAGCTCTAACTCCAAACCTCTTATGTGAGTTGATACATCATTTTTGTGGGATTCATGCGTCTCTATGTGAGTCAAAAGTTCCTTCTCTTTCTTATCCAATTTCTCCTTTAACTGGCTAGATTCAGTAACAAGCTCTTGGATTTTGTCTTGCTGCTGCGTTATCTCTTCAGAGACCTGTAAAAGTTTTAAGGAAAGTGCACTGTTTTCCTCTTCAGCAGCCTTTTGCATCTTGCTTAGCTCTGCAATTTCTTTCTCTGAGGACTCTAATTTCTCATTTACCAAAGAATATTGCTCGCTTGTAGCTGCTAGTTCCAGCTGCAGTGCTGCTTTTTCATCCTTCAACTGACTAGAATAAGATCTTAAATCTTCAGCAATTTTATTTCCCTCTTCAACTTGAACCATAGCTGCCTCTTTCTCCAAGATCAAGTTATTCCTCCAGTTTCTTGCATCTGCCAATTTCTGGTTTAGTTCAGCTTCTATCTCAGCAGCACTTTGCAACTTTCTTTTTAGTTCTTCATTCTCGTCCTTCAACTGACTGGCGTAAGATCTTAAATCTTCAGCAATTATGTTTCCCTCTTGAACTCGAACCACAGCTGCCTCTTTCTCCAAGATCAAGTAATTTCTCTCATTACTTGCATCTGCTAGTTTCTGGTTTAATTCAGCTTCTATCTCAGCAGCAAATTGCAATTTATTGTTCAGTTCTTCATTCTCAGCCAAAAGTTCCAACTTTTCAGCACTCTGCCTTTCAGATTCAGTTTTTAGATCTATGATGAGATTGTCTGCCACTTGTAATCTGTCTAAAGCACCTAGGTACTCCAAATTTAAAGCTTCTTTCTCTTCCAGTGCAACTGCCAACTTCCTCTTTAGATCTGAGACTTCCAGGTTTGCATTTTCAAGTTCTTGCTTAATCTCGTCTTTTACCTTCTCAACATCAGTTTCTAGTTTTCCATTCTTACTGCCCTTTTTAGTTGGACTATAATCTGAATCTGAATCCGAGCTGGAGGAAGAAGACTCTTTTTCCTGTTTCCCCTGAACTTTCTTTCTCAATTCTCCAGTCAGGTGATCATAGCGAGCATAAAGAGATTGGTAATGTTTATGAAAGTCCTCAATTAAATCGGACAAAGGCTCGTTCTCARCTTTTTCACCCTCATCTTTAAGATGCTTTAGGATCTTCTGAACCTTCTCTTCAATGTCTGCAACGAACAATAACATCTTAGAAAACCTTATTTGAAAGTTATAGGCCACTAGAAAACTAAAAGTTTGCAAAATTTGTTTCTAAGACATTTGTCTTTGGCTTCCAAAATTAAGAAAATAAAATGTAATTACAAGAGAAGCATGCACAGGCAGTACCAAGTACCAACTCCATTAATTTCTATGAAACTAGAGACTCTCGTATGCAAGAGAAGCATAAAGTACCTGCTTTTGATTCTTTCAGCGCCTCATCCTTTTCGGGGTCAATGTGGCTTCCGAAAAAGGATTTAACTGATTCTTTCCACCGGTGCCTCATCATCTCTGCCCAGGCAGCAATTTCCTTCACTTATTGCAATACTGTTGCCACCATCATCAGGACTGCAGTCTCTCCCTGGAATCAAGAAATTTTAGAAATTTTAACGAGTAATAATCAGAAACACATAAGCCTGCATACAGACCTGATAAGCTTACATGATTATAAGGAATCAAAAGTTTCATTCGATCATCTAAACCCCTTAAAATGTTTTAGAATCTTCATATGAAATCTTTATAGTAAATGACCAAGAAGCAATCAGAAAGAGATAGGGAATTGCCTACACGAGAACTTGAAATTTCTAAAGAGACGTATTTCGCATGTCTAKTAGAAACAGCTAAGATAATTATACCATGCTAAAATTTACAATTGACAGCACCCCATCGTCGCCCACTTCTTTTACTGGAAGAAAAATGAAAAGTTCAATTTAGTTGATTGTTATGGTCTCTCGCCCAAGAAATAAAAGGGAAGATTCAGCTCCACGAATGCTTAGCGAAAAGGTAAAATGCTTAAGAAACGAAAAGCGACTTGTGGTCCTTGAAAATTCAGCTTCAACTACAGTACTCTTCTCGGCAGTTAGATTTAGTATTAAGGATTGCCAAATGCGAAGCAAAAAGGAGAAACAAGGAATGGAATGAATATATAACAAAGACGGAGCGCATGAAGTTGTAACCGAGGGGCCTTTATATTGCCGGTCGAAATGATCAGACAATCCCTATTCCTAAATGCCGGCAATTATGTGGATTTGGTCATGGGTAGTCCTGCCTTGCTGTGTCTGGCCCACTAATAAATAATAAATCTTCGTCTGCCATGCGATGTATCCCAGCCCACGTCAGTACAGTCTCTTGCCGCGAACGATCGATGAGTTATCGGTATTCCAATGCTCCATTGAATTTTAATTAAAGACATTATGAGCTGGCCTTCTCTAAGAAAGGAAGATAATCCAATGGAGCCAACTTTTAAAACGAGAAGAGACAGCTAGAATATTTCAACCTGACCTGTTATTTTTGTAAGATCGACCCTAAAAAGCCAACAAAGTAAGTATCTTCTTTTGAACATTCAAAAGCTGGTCAGCATATGGAATGAGTGATTTTCGATCTGAATTTTTCTTCAATTGATTTAATTTTTCAAAAAAAAGAAAAAAAAAAAGAGTCATTATAGAAGAACCAAAATCCTCATTTCTCACGTAAAAGGAAATGATTACAGTTTTCCTAAGAATTATTGTTGACATTGATTTTCAGACAACAAAATTCTATAAGTTGAAACAAAGCRAAAATTACTCCCACCATAACAGAAATTACATGCTCTGTAGCACAAGACAAGCATAGCATGTAGATGGAAGATGACATCAAACCCAAACTTGGATTTGGAAGATCAATTACATCAAAAACCAAATAAAATGTATCATGCTCTCATCAAATCCGATGATACGAATAGSATTAAATCATCCGAAACAGTCGTAGAGGAAAACAGAGCAACTGAATTAAGTAAAGAAAAAGACACTGCAAAGCAAGTTTTCGAGGATTGAGTCGAGAGTCTCAGATTCTCATCATCTTATTGCGCAAGAACTGATCAAATTAAACTTTGATTTCTAATTTCAAAAGAAACTGAGCAACTAAAAACTTTTGGTAACTAATTCATTTGACGAATCAGAAAACCAACAAAAATCAATCGGATTATTCGAAACAGCAAGCATAAGATTCCAGTCTCTTCAATTTACAATTCAGTAGATGAACCCTCAAACCGCACAAAAGCAAAAGAATTCGCGGTAGAAAGCAAAGGGAAAAAAAGATCGAAAAAGAAGAGCTTAAAGGAAGAATCGATCAAAATTTGACTCAGAAAAGGATTACCTGAAAATTCGGAGCTTGAAAATCTTGTTCGAAACAGAGAGCAAAGCTTCTCCTTTGAGAATCCAGAAACGGAAATCCAGAGAAAGAGAAGAGAGAAAGCTGCGTTTTTGGAGCGTGGGTGTTACTGAAAACGAAAAAGAGCAACTTATTTGTGTTTCAGTTTTCTCCACAAAAAAAAAAAAAAAAAGAGTCGAAAATGAATATAATTAAAATAACAGCTAGGAAAAAGTGGTTTTGTCTGTTGTAGTCTGTAGATGGAGAGAGAGAGAGCGAGCCCAGAGCGGACTGATTGGGCATCAGTCCATTGAGTAAATCATTTATTTTATTATTATTTATAAAACAGAAATATATTTTTAGCACAAATCATGCGATTACTCAAGTATTTAAAGATAAAAAAATTGAAATTAACTTATTTTAAAGGAGAATAGGTTTAAATCGGAGAATCTATTTTGAGTTAATTTAAATAAAAACATGGAAAAAAGAAAGTTACGCTAAAGGTTATTATTTAATTTATGAGCAACAGAAAAGATGGTCATAATAGATCGATAGAGAAAGAGCGAGTGGCGGGTGATTTGCGATGAACCTTTGGAGCTTTGTTATAATAGTAATGCCCCTCAGATTTGTCGTAATTACTTACTACTACATTGGCATTGCTGACATCAGCTCATGGCTGTCCAATTATTCCATCTGGAGATGCCACGACGCCAATCACTGTCCTTTTTTGTTTTTATTATATTATTATATGCACCGCTCCCATTGAGTCACTTGCGGTAAAGAATTGTATGTTTCAAGTGACAAAGTGGATTTATGGTGTTTTCTTGCATCCACTATTTATCTGTAATGATCCAATCGAGTGTGGTGATATATCAATCCGTACACATTCCTTCTTCTCTTTGCATGATCGGTCACTTCGTTTTCCATACGCATAGGTATTGATGGACCAAAAGGGCTTCTCATCTCTCAGATCTTTCGACCAAATAGTGTATGTGAAGATGCAGATTTAAGAAGAGATTCCCAGGTTCTTGCTTGGATAAACGTATCTGAAAAACTTCTTGCAAGATAATAGGTATATGATCGTCTCTAGTGATGTTTGGAACATTGATTTTTGGGGTAARATCAGACTTGCATTCCCTGAAGGTTGTAGTGGTAAGCCACAAGAAAATCTGATTGCTTCTCCCCCTTGTATAGAATGAATCTCATATCTACTTTCACCAAATGAAGCCCTTGTCTCTTTTGAAGTGGCACCCAAAGCAAATTGCTGTTTGCTGAATCACTCTGTCAGAAAGATCATTTTCTTCAATTTGTTCAAATTTTCTTCACTCCGACATTGTTTCCCACCATTTTGCATTCAAAGCAATTGAAGAGGTTTCCTTCACATTCTTTTCTTTCCGTTATATGAGTCCATGATCACGGGAAGGAATTTCTTCGACTACAGCTATTAGCAAAGACAGAATCAAGAAATTACTTTGTTTCCTCCTTAAGGTCCAGTCCGGCCACAGAAGGTCAGATTCCATGGATTATTTTAGCTTCTTTTTCCATTATTTTTGTATCGGCTGGTGAAAAAGAGCCTCTCGGCTTCCAAGTGCCCTCATGGGCTGACTGGCCTTCCCACGTAGCGTCATCCTTAAAATTTTCCAGTGCTGGCAGCAAATCAGAGTGGCGCAGCGGAAGCGTGGTGGGCCCATAACCCACAGGTCCCAGGATCGAAACCTGGCTCTGATAACGGGCAACATTATTCACCTTCCTTTGTTATTTCTTATTAAATCCTGCCTTTTTTTTCAATAATAAGGAATACAGAGAACATTATTCACTTTTTTTCTCCATTATGTTTCTTATCAAAAGTTTCTGATATTATAATGGAGTTTTAGTTTCTTTACTAAGAAATTTAGGAAATATTTTTCACCTACGATAGTGAATATTCTTTGATGCCTAAACTCACACAATTGAGGGCTTTAGGCATTGCGAAGCTAAGAAGTGATGATGAAAATGGAGAATTTCATTCTGAAATGGTTGGAGATAATCACAAGTCTGGGGACAAAAATGAGGATGAAAGGGCCCAATGGAAATTGATCACAAGCCTGGAAATGGAGAATTTAATAAGAATGCAGCATCCACTCATGTTGTTTCCTGATCTATCAAACATTCAGTTACTTCAAGAAAAAGGCAGCAACTGTATTTTTACTTTTTTTTTCTGTTGGCATTTCTATGCCATGGCAAAAATCCTCAATTTCCAGAAAAGTTCAACATGAGCTTAATCACTTAACAATTCTTGCTCTATTCTTGATTCTGTTGCAATTGGACGGCTTTTATTATTTCTTTGAGCATATGTTTTGTCTGAAGCCATAAATCCAGACTCAATTCTCATTTTCAGTCCCTCTTTAGTATTGGTGCAACCTTCTCTAATGCACCATACCACAAGAGATTACCTATTGGAACCTCAAGAACAGCAAGCAATTGTTTTCCTAATAAAAATTGATTTTTTATACATTATGAGTATGAAGTACAGTAGAGAAATTAGCTGTAACTTACAATTACAAATACAGATTTTGGCAAGGACAAAAGAATAATACAAAGCATGTGATATAGAAAATTTTGCAGGACTTGTGACCAACTCCCTCGAATTGTTACTCATCTTGTAGGTTGCAAGTCTCCTATTACAACATACTTCTGTGGTATGAAAACCATATCAGCACACCATGATGTCTGGGGGAAAGTTGAATATCCCGATTACTTGGAGATTGTTAGATATTTGCACAGCCTGAATCTTGTCATAACTTTGAATGCAATCTCCAAGGGCAACCACCTTCAAAAGCGTGTTGCAGGACATCTTCCATTCGCCTTGCAAGTAGTATCTGTTTCAGGCAGTTATAGTTAATAAGATGAACCCTACAAAATCTAGCTTATTTTACTTGTTTATCATCGAACTCCAAAGTAATGAATTCTATAGTCAAGTCATTACATTTTCTAAGGCCTAATACTATAGACCACTATACAAAGAATATGAAGGATTAACCTAAAAGAATCCTAGAGTCCGCTAGCAGGAAAACCTGCAGCTGAATAAAGATCTTGGATCCAATTTCGTTAGTTGTAAATTCTCTTTTATCCAGCAAGCATTTTGCAACTGGGAAACATGAGACTATTTCAGTATTCCGAAAATATTGCTGATTGTTGTGTGTAAGTTGCGAYATCTCTTAAGATAGACAAGCCAGCTCTTGTTCATAACCACACTTATCCAATYCATACTTATTCAAACTCTTTCCCCCAAATATAATAGTTTCAAAAAGGGCTCAAAATACATGCATTTCACAGGTTTCTTCTTTCTTTCTTTCCTTCATTCTTTCAGTTTTCCTTTTTCTTTTCTTTCTTTGTGGGGTGTTGGGAAGGTGGGGGATGGGGTTTGAAAAGATTCATATCAAATGGCTTCGAAAATTACCTTGACTAAGTTTCCCGTGTCAAAAAACTGTCAAGTGCATTTATAAACTCTAAATCATAATAACAACAATCTGTCATTCACCATTATTTTAAGTGTAGAAGGTTATGACGTATATGCTCAATTCATCAGACAGCTTTTAGATTTAGAAATTGGTGATGCTCTTGCTCCCTTGCTCCCTTATGCACTCTCACCCTCGCTGCTATATCCTAGACCCAACTTATCTGTAGTAAGAYGTTTCTAACAAGGCACTACAAATTCCTCCAAAACCAGATGTATACTGATAAGCAGAAAACAAACACAAAAAGCCTTGTTTAGAACTTGATTCCTCAATATTCCTGACCAAGAACAGGTAGAGTTGCCTGGAGTTAACACTAATAAGATATTATTAGTCATGCACTCGCCAAAAAAAATTTACCTCCAGACTGGAAAGAACAGTAGCAGGTACTTCCACCAAGTCCTTCAAGTTCCTCTCTGGCAAAATAACTCTCTTAATACCATATCGATGGGCTGCCAAAACCTGCAGAATTTTTTGTCAATTTCCCTGATGCTAGAGCAGTGAATTGCAAGAAATGCATAATTGCCTKATCTACTATCAAATTAATTTTAATAGCCTCTATSAAAAGCTTTTTATTATGTACTAGTTTCAATGCCTTGGTCCACCTAATAAAGTTTCATTCCTAGTAACTGATTAAGTTAATCCAACAACATTTACAGTATGAGATTAACAATAAATCATCATTTTACACCTCCCCCTTCTAGGTTTTTTCACATTTTTAATGTTTTGTACTTCCCATTTTTTTCCCTCCTCCTTTTTTTCCCCCCTCGAATAGTTTCTTTTTTTGGTTTGGGAAGGGAGCAGAAGAGGGGCAACAGAAGAGAAACATAACGCAGAAAAGGCACAGATGCACCACATGCTTGTGTATGATGGGGAAAGCAGAAAAGGAATCAAACTGCCCCATCATCCACCAAATGAATCACCTCTCACTTTTCACCGCAAAATTCACACTCCCAACATAGGATGTAAATTCTTCATATAGTTAACAAACTAGAACAACTACATTTTTACGACAGTACTGCATTCATTTCATACCATGGGCACAAAGAGAGAGAAAAGTAAAAACAATACAATGAGAAGCACACCTTATCCTTGATACCACCGACAGGCAAAACAAGACCCCTCAGAGTCATCTCCCCTGTCATAGCGGTATCTGCTCGTACCCTTCTCTGGCTAAAAAGTGAAACTAGAGAGGTCACAAGAGTGACACCAGCTGAGGGTCCATCCTTAGGGACAGCCCCAGCAGGAAAATGTATATGAATATCTCGACCATCTAACAGATTACTTGCTTCAGCTGTAGCCAGATTAAGTTCTGTTGCTCTTGCTCTCACCTAAATATGGAAAACATAACTTTTAAGTCCAAGAACAAGTCATAAAATCAATGGGACATTTTGCACAAGTCACTTTGTCTTATTTGACAAAACACAAGTATGATAATATGATGTCTCAGGCAAAATCAATGATTGGCCAACACAATAAAAGGTAACCATGCTGATGCACTAACTTCATTTAAAAGTGAATAGCCAGCAAAATTAACTTCAAATACTCGAGGCAAATCCAAATGCTTGCCATTAATTGCACAGTTAAAACAGTGTTCAAGAATCCCTTCTTCATCTACTAATATAATTTTACAATTTATGCAGCACCGCCTTAAAGAGCTACAAGATCCAGCAACACTTTCTCTCTACGGCACAACTCTCATGACACATAGGCAAGGAAAGGAGCCGATGCTTGCATGATTTTGTAAAGTGTAGTAACGCAAACAATAAAAATTTTACCCATGTCAATGCAATCTGTGCTGATTCCTTAATCACGTCCCCTAGTTGGCCTGTGAGATGCAGATCACCTTTTCCAACCATTGCTGTAGCTTCAACAAACTGAACTTCTCCACCAAATGCAGTCCACACCAGTCCGACAGATACACCAGGAGTCGCAACTCGTTCTTCAGTCTCCCGATCATCATATCTTGGTGGCTGCATAAGGTACAGAAAAGAAATGCCATCATATTCATACAAAAGCATTAAAGCATTTGAAAGTCTCAAGAAGCTGTATTGCCGAAACAATTCCCAAGCAGCAAAATACTAGAGACTTATGTCTAGATTTGAATATTGAAGGTCACTTACACCCAAAACTTTTTCCAGCATAGCTTCATCCACAACCAAAGGTGAAGATACACGAAATGCACTTGAAATATCGTGATTATTGACACTCATTGGGATCACTTCCATCTCTACTTCAGCCCCATCAACCAGCCTGCTCTCCAACAGTGGAGAAGCAATCCGTTGAACATCCTTGCTCAATGGCACAGCTTGTTCTTGTTCTGCAACACGCACAGCTGCTGCACGAGCTAAGGCTGCTAAGTTCCTCTCCAAATTACGGACACCAGCTTCCCTGGTGTACCTTTCAATAACAAATTTCACCATAGCCTACCAAAACAAAAATAACCTGGCCGTAAGTAACCTGCATATCATTCAGTGCCCACAAGATGCCATAAATAATATCTATCATATATGTTTGGTAGATATCCCGAAAGTATTATGTATATAGTTCACTCTATTGAGTAAAATAAATTTTCCCCGAAATTTTATGAGACACCAGAGGACTCTAAAAATGGTGATTTATGTTATAGAGAAGAATACTGAACAAAACAACTGTCCAGTTGAAAATTCATATAGATGCATAATTGTCTCGACTTCATGAGCAACTAAATGAAATAAAGAAGGAATGTCTTTAGCAAAAGACCAATTARACAACTCATTTACTAGACCAAACAAGCAAATCCTTTGAAAAGCACAGGACAATATAAGTTTGTATTTGTATAGGAAAATGATCGCCTACTGTGAATTTTCAATTAACAAGTCTCAAATGATAAAGTCAGAAAAGCAAAAGTTAGAATAAGATAGAAAAAAGAAAACTCCACTAGCTGGAAGTAAAGAATAATTATTGGTCAAAACCTTCTCAAGTACTAGATCAGATGCAGTTCTACTTGCATGCTTGTATATAAAATATAAAAAGTAAAAATTTTCAAAAAGAAAGTATTAAATCTACAAGCTACAGCTTGATGCAAGTCAATATGGAAATAATGACAACTTGAGATCTACTAATCATACATTCTGCAACAGCAACAAACCTCAGGAATTTGAAGAAAATCTGTATTTAGGCCATGCTGATCGAGGACTCGCGGAAGCAAATATTGCATTGCAATTCTAAGCTTTTCTTCAGGAGTATATCCTGGCAACTCAATGACCTCCATCCTATCTAAGAGGGGAGGAGGGATGGGTTGAATCCGATTTGCAGTTGCCACAAAAATCACCTTTGACAGGTCAAAGGGAACATTTAAATAGCTAAAATCTTTAATTAAGGAATCAGAAAGGAAACTCAACCGATAAGGTTTATTAGTGCACATTCATAAGTTCTTCCTTTCAACATGTATAAAAAGTCAGAAATACTTGACTTTTGCAACATTCATTGAGAGACAGAGGGGGAAAGAGAGAGAAATAGAAGTAGAAACCCAGATTAAATTCAATCTTGTTGTCTGTGGCTTAAGTTTGAGAGTTCTTGCAGTACTTTTGGGTTGATCAAACGGTTGAGTTGATGATAAGAACTTGTATCTAGCAACCAAATGACCAAAATCTAATAAGATTATATAACAAGTAGATGAGTCATTAACTGAAGATCGCATTTTAGGAGTAGGTGATCAGCAGAAGGACCAGGGGGGAAAAAAAAAAAAAAAAAAAGGAGGTACAATCCTTAGAAACAAAAGTAGATTAGCCACATGGTTTCAGTTCATAAAATTCTAAAAAATCTAAAAGAAAAATCAGCATAGGATACTGATCGTTAAACGTTTTATTCTGCTCAGGATCAAGAACCTCCAGTAATGCTGAAGCAGGATCTCCACGTACATCAGAACCTGTTTTGTCAATTTCATCCAGTAGCATAACTGGGTTGCAAACAGCTACTCTCTAGAAGTCATAACAAAAAAYGAAAACTTCAATGTCCACAACCAGAAATAAAATACTAAATGAAATCTTTATGGCAAGGATAAGATCCTAAGAGAGAGATGCGAATATATAAAACACAAAAATAAATAA
Organism: Rhazya stricta; assembly: GCA_001752375.1. Lineage (NCBI taxonomy): Eukaryota > Viridiplantae > Streptophyta > Magnoliopsida > Gentianales > Apocynaceae > Rhazya > Rhazya stricta. The sequence continues at coordinate 3,133,020 of MEJB01000014.1, read as the reverse complement.
ATTGTAAAATGGTGGGTATCCACAAAAAACATATTATGTGAAAAATATAGTCGTGGATATCCACCCCTCGAGCTCCACAACGCCTCGCCCCAAGCAAGGAAAGGTAACAAGATTATATGGAATTGACATCAAGAGGCACAAGTATACATCTTAACTGGTTTCCAAGAGAACGAAGATCAAACAAGATTTGTTTCATCTCATCCTAGTTGAGCCATAGATACTGATGTACTATTTAATAAATAAATCTGTCAACCGCTAACATGTATTCTCGAAATTGAGACCTAAATAGTAACAGTTTAATCTAGGTGCTAATTGTTGCAACCTTAAACAAAAAGGAGCAATAACATTCCAAAACTGAAACATTAGATGCTACATGATCCCWGCAGCACATTATCAATTTGCTAGGAATTTCGATGCAAGTTTCAACCGTTATCCAACCTTTAGTCCATCAATAAGGCGCCCTGGCATGCTTCCAATATAGGTCCTCCTATGTCCTCTAATATCAGCTTCATCTTTAACACCGCCAAGGGATATGCGTATAAATTTTCTTCCRAGGGCTGCAGCAATGGATGAAGCTAAAGATGTCTTTCCAACACCTGGAGGACCAACAAAGCACAATACTGGGCCTCTGGCATCAGGTTTGAGCTGAATGACAAATTTAATCAAAAGAATTAAGTCTGATTAAATGTCTAAAAGATTTGAGATATAAAAGAAGCAACTTGAACGAGATATATTCTAACCTTGCGAACAGCTAGATACTCAATTATCCGTTGCTTGACCTTTGCTAAACCATAGTGGTCACTATCAAGACGCTCTCTTGCAGCATTTAAGTCAAATTCACGCTCTTCACTGGCTTTCTCCCAGGGAAGGTCAGCAAGAAGTTCAAGGTACACACGAGAGCTATTATATCCTGGTTGCTGAGGCTGCATTTTTTTGAGTCTCCTGATAAAATATATTTCATGTAAAGTTTCTTTTTAAAAAAAAAATCCCCATTAAATTAGAATCTAGAAAGTAAGGTGTTCACAATAAACATTTCGCTTGCCATTAAGTCATACCTCAATTCTCTCTGAGCATGCTTCCAGATATTAGCAGGCATTCCTGCACTTTGCATCTTCCTTTCTAGGGCAGCCAAATCATCCTCATCATCATCATTATCACCTAGTTCCTCTTTTATAGCTCTCATCTGAGATACATTCAAGAAGGAATTGACTTTAATTTCCAATAGCGACAATATAAGATATGTCTTCCAAGAGTAATTAGTTCTTAGAATGGATTTGATCTTTGACGAGAACATTAACATACTTGAAAGTAACTAAACCAGTTAGCGACAGGGAATGAGCCAGAATATGATTATGAAAATGGTACTTTCCTCATCTAAGAATATATTCATCAAGGCCTTCACGCCTTGATACAAAGGGTTAACCAATGTGCATTCAAGGAAAATTCAGCTAAGGGTGAAAGAAAATGCAAATAGATCACTCCAAACTTGGAAGTAAAAGCAAGTTGGATCATGCAACTTGTTCACTTTTATCTGTTTGGATAGAGCAAGTTCCCCAGGAAGATAGGTTGAGTCGGGACTGTTTTCATAGTTAACAAGGTTGGAACTTCCAGGTTACCTTTCGACACATTCAAAAGAAATAAGTACATAAAGCATTAAGTCATAGATCAACGGATTGATGGTAAGGTAAAATATCCCTCTGATGTACTAGATCTACAATTGGGGGGCTAATAGAGGATCAAATGACATAATTCAGTTGTTGGTAGCTTTTGGAGGAATGCTTGAGCAGACAACTCAAAATGAAATTAGGCACCAAAGAATCCCATTCTTCTGCATATCTATAACAGTTTATTTCATAGGTTGTAGTCAGAGTTCTAAGAAGGGGTAATCCAAAGAGAAATGAACAAAAGTATACTGCAAGACAAGATTTATCAAATTTAAAAGTAAATGAAAAATGTTTCTGGAAATGTTTACTTACTAGTTCTTAACTTTTCCAGACTCAAATCATCAGTARGGAGCAATAAACAGGTAGATACTCGGTTAGCTAGGTGTAGTTATTTAAGTTTGGTGTGCAACATCAAAGATAGATAAATCTAGTTTGAGATACTAATTATTTAATGCAACTTCCAAAATAAGCAAACGAAGCCTAACACAACCACTGCCCTTAGAGCAGCTCTCAGAACTCATCCTATAAAACTTCACTTGATAAATTAACTGGTTAGATTCAAGCATAAAATTGCTCCAAAAATTTGAAAACAGACCTGTTGACGAAGAAGAAATTCTTTCTGTGACTTTGACAATTGTCCCTCGACCTTCTGTGTTATCTTCTCTGCTACACGAATTGACTGTTACAATTGAATGATAGATTAAATAATATACAACATGAGTAACAATTTAGTATGAAGGCCAGAAGAAAGAACTCAAACACAAAATACATGAATGGGTAACTAACTACCTGCAAGTGCCTGTCAACTAACTCTGTAGCTTTAGAAATCCTTACTTTCACATCTACTGAGTCCAGCATAGATAGCTGCTCCTCAAAGCTGATCTCAAAGCTAGCAACAAAAATATCTGCCAGTTTGTGCAAAGGAACAGTCTCCAGAAGGACTTTTGTTCTGCCACCAGTTTTTTGTTTCTCCAAAGAGAAAAGGAACAGACAATTGAGTCAATTATAATATGAGAATTGATGGGAATTCTCAATTACCAAAATCAAAACAAGCACAAGATTTTCCAGATATAAGCTCCTTGACTAAAATCAAATTTAAATTCTACAGAGAGGAGAAGTTTAACAATTGCACATATCCAAAAAATGCATATTATCCAGGAGTAGCAGATTCTGGAAAATGGGCATAGTACTTTTTTTTCACGTACGGATTCTTGGTAGTGCAAAAAAGTAACAATGTCCTTCCTCTCATAATTAGATCAATAAGATTCTTAATGATAAATAGGAAACTAGAATATCTTGAAACTACCTGTTCAAGAACAGAAATTAGCTCCATGGCAGTAGCTTTGAATTGCCGAGACAATGCCACAAAATCTGGGTCTTGCTCCACTTGATCCATCTCTAGTTAAGTTAGAAAAGGCAGCAGTTCAGTATCTTAATAGATGATATAAATCTCCCCCAATGCAACAGCAGGGACTCTAGAAAACCAATCAGTATAACTGGTTGTCAAATTTCTGAAAATACTGAATTTCCATAATTAACCATAAAAAGACATGATAAGATGCCCTTCCCTCCTGAAGCGATACCTCTACCTCTTTAAACAGAATATTGATAATTTCATTATATAATGCTAGTAAAAGAATGAAGATAGTAAAGAACAAATGAAAAAGGGGTAATGCTTTCACCGTATATATACCAGCACCGAAGCACATAAAATGTGCAGAACCTAGATGCACACTTCTAACCAACTGAAGAGCAATGTAGCTAGTGGTTTGTACCAACATATACCAGGGAATATTAGCCATTTCAAACTTCCACTAAAAGAGAATGTATCTAACACTTTACCAGTCTTTGTCATATCAAGAGAAGTAATGCGAGCTGTATAGTACGTCCCTCTTGTACTCAGCTCCTGCACACTGAATCTGCAAAGTCCTTCAAGCACAACTATGTATGTGACCCTCCCGCTTGGCTTCTCAACTCCTCTTGAGAGATGTAAAGCTCGAGCAGCAACTCCCCTATGTGGACACCACAAGTCAACAGCTGAATCACGACAGCAAATTAAATTTGATCTTCGGTAATTTACTACTCATTTAAGACAGAAGAGCATTTTATGAATGACAATACCTGTTATGCCAATGGATAAATTCCTGTTGATTCTTGCTATCATGTTTGTGAGCATCTGCTAGACCAGCTTGACTTTTTGAGCTTCGTTCTACTGAATCAGCTCCGGCTCCTGTGGCAATAATACATCAGTATAGATCCTTCCATATAATCAAATAGAAGCTTTGAACACAATGATCACCTGGAGATAAAGCAGGAACCGCAGCTGCAGTCTCTGCAGAATCCCGAACAGGCAGAATGCCAATCAAGCCCTTCTCTTCCCTTTGCCATAACTCTTGCTCGACCAATTTCACACTGCACAACATTACATGGTGTTACTATTGCAAGTGGGGTTGCACAAATGCAGTCAAAAGGTTGGACCACGTTATTCCGTTAACTAGAATTATAGTTTCCTATTTCCAGGAAAAATATCATCAATAAACAGTACTAGAAAGCAGTAATAGTACTGTGCTCTCTTCAGAAATAAGTTCAACTTTCAGTCAAGCGCTTATCTCGTTTACTTACGGTTTTTCTCTAATGACCACTCTAACAAGTCGACGACTAAGTTCTATCTTCTTTTAACCATCGACTGAGGTAATAAAGTGCTTTTTTTAATTCTTTTTTTTTTTTTTTTGGGGGTACCAATAGATATCCTTGGATAATGACCGGCACATTACCTAGGGACATAAATAAAATAGGAAACTCATGCCAACGAAAGGCCATAAAACATCTGGAAGTGGTAAAATCAAATTCAAGGGCTTAATCATGAAACTTTGATCCTTTATATTTGCTGGAATTGAGACAAAAGAGATAACAAAATTCTTAGAAATTACAAAGAAACTTTCTGGTGGAGATTTCAGAAGACAGCTGAGGCGGGAATTTTCAGCCAAAAATTCAAAAGAAAAAAATAACGAAGGGAAAGAAAGAACCTGCTAGGTGAAGTGCAGCGAATTCGAATAATAGCACCGGGCAACAACACTTTGTTCCTGAAAGGAAGAATTGCCAAACGATTGGGCAGCTCGACCGACTCCGCCATGTCCTTCAAACCTGTGATTGATACGCGGATATGTATATAGAGAGAGAATTAGAGTTAGGATGAATTTACAACGGGTTTGTGCGTGAGAGAGAGCGAGAGATAGAGAGAGGAAAAATAAGGAGGGAGATGTGCAGGTTGTTCATTCGGGGAGAAGAAGAAACAAATAAACCGTCTGCGCCTTCTTCAATTCGTATTTTCGTATTTTCGTATTTTTTTCTAAATATTCTCTATCCTACTAACTTCTTTTCTTTTTTATTTATTTTAAACACTTTTTTCTTTTGTTCTATTCAGTCATTTTTTATTTGTGATTTCCATGATTGATATTATACTTTCTTTTTTTTTTTGGAATGAATAATTGATATTAATACTGTACCTTGAATTGAACATTGGAAAAGCAGTCTCCCCATTAGCAATCATGATTTCGTTGCAAATAAGGACCTTTATAATCTCTTATTTGTAATTGACCTAAGATTATCATTTTTGTTTTCTCAATCCCATCATGTACCTTGTTTCCAAAGCCAAGTCAAAAGATCATATGTATCTAGACTTCTTAACAAGAGCGTTTATAGTTTAACTTATTAGGCTGCCATCCATTATGTTTTGGTAATATTCTTCCATCTCGTATTCCTTTAATTATATTAATTATGTAATATGTGTTATTTATAAGTAATTTATTAAATTCTCTTGATGTAATATATAAATGATATTTTTGTAATGTTTTTAAGTATATAGATATATTCTTCATATTATGAAGTACTTTTATACTTTTACAAATATGACTGATCTTTTACGTATATGATGATTATGCAAATTATTTATTTATTTTTATATCATTTTAAAAATTTACTTTAAATTATAGAATATTTTAATGACTTAAATATAAATTATTCTTTTTATCTTTTTTAGAATATACGTGAAGGAAGGGTTATCAATAGAATATAGAAGTAAGTCACACGGCCACATTATTTCTTTCTTTTTATCTTATGGAACGAAAGGCAGATCCCGCAAAAAGATAACAGAGAGATATTTTCATAAATCGGCCACTTTTTAGATTTATTTATTATTTTAGTGAAGAAAGACTTCCATAAGGAAAGACTCAAATCTTATTTAATCTTCAGAGGCCGTAGGATCTCCATATAAGATGGCGCTTAGCGTCGGCGGACAAAGTGGCGTATAAGTCAGCTACAAGGTCAAGGGTGGTCTCGCGTCGGCTACTGCCACTTTTGAGCGCAGGCAAGTAGGCCCGCTCTGTCCTACATTTAGGGTGCCAGGTGCAGTATGAGATAGGGAACTAAAGATCCACTCGAGTTGGGAACTGGTAAGCCAGTCAAGAATTCTGCTTACTGCACGTTTTAATCGCGGTGGGCACCAAGACACCGAGAACCATATGATGAGGATGATGTCTGTGTTTATTTATTATATTTTTTCTGGTTTTCAGGTATTAATTTGTAATTTTCACGTGTGCTCCTCGTACAGGGTAAACGTTTCTCACTTTTTTCTTTTTGCAACTTGGGTGATAGGGTATCTACTGATTGGATTTTACCTCATTAAATACGAAGAGAGAAAATTTCAAACAAAAAAAAAAAAAAAAGAAGAGAGAAAAGGAAGTAATTTGAAATTTTGCGAGAAGTATAAGAATTTCAATGAGAAAACCTAGAGTGTATCCAGACAACAAATTTTCATGTCCAATAAAAAAAATAGGATTACATACAAAAATCACTCTATAGTTTGAACACTTTATCAAGTTAATACCTTATGTTTTAATTTTATCACTTTCCCCCTCAATTAACGAATTCCTTCAATGTTTGATAGAAATTATTGTGGGACTTATTTTGTATTTAATCCATAAAAGTATAAGATGGGTGTGTTTTGAAAACATTAATCTTCTAGTCAAATTAAAAAAACTTTAAGATTAGTCTTTTTTTTTAAAGAATATGAATTTTCTTCTCCCATCGAGGAACTATAAGCTCGACATGTTTTAAAAATATGAATCTTTCTATCCAATCGAAAAGATGTGTTTTAGAGCATGAATCTTTTTGCCCATGCAAGAAACTATAAGCTGGATGTATTTTGAAACATGAATTTTCTTATCCAATTGAAAAACTATAAGCTTGACATTTAGAAATGTAGCCCTCTCTCTTCTATTTATGTTTATAATGTTTTAACRTATCCGAGAAAAGAAATAATGGAAGGCTGGCAGTTAAATATGGAGATCAAATGCATTTTAGGGACAGTAGGTTTAGTCCTATTTATATTTCGATTTGACAGAAAATAAGAATTTAGACATTATTTTCTTCGATTCTATTTGAACTAAAACTCGACTTAAGTTATATGAGGAGGGAATCGTCAAATTTCTAATTTTGGATTCTATCTTAAGTAGAGAAACTTTAAATGCCCATTGTCTAGCTCTATTTAGACTAAAATCCAAGTGAAAAAAATTTCTTAATTTCTTAAATTAAATTAAATTAAGTGAAGAAACTTCTCATCGCTAGTTTAGTTGTCATTTGTTCTAACAAAGAAGTGAGAGTGTTGCCCCTGGTTAAAGGAAGAGAAGAAATATGCATATAATAAAAGTTGAATTCTCGATTTTTAATTGAAACTTTAGCACTTGCCACTAAAACAATGATTTATGGACAAAACACAACTCAAATTGAGAAATACTTTCTAACTGTTTATTACAAAAAGCCCTACATAATTGACCTTTAGTATCCTTTCACACACTCATGTATAGTAATATTATGTGAAATATATTTCAGATATCTTTGCAATAGAAAGCGAATGAATTCTAATTTTTTCAAGTTTTCAGAAGTTGGTAATTTAGTAGCAAAATTCATTCGCAATCCAATTGAAAACTTAAATAAATAAAATAGAAATTATTATTATTATTATTTTACTCAATACGTTAATGATTTTGATGAAAAAAATTGAGAAGAATGCTTTTGATAACTAAGCCACAACAATAGCACCTTAGATGAAGTCCACTAACTTCCCTAAATTGTAAATATATTCTATATTCTTGARTTATTTTATAACTTTTGATTTTATTTAATTATTGTGTGTTGCAGTTATTTTACTTTGAAGTTGCAGAAAGGGAAAATTCTTATCCAAAAGCCTTCACAATCCATTTTGAGAAAGTGTATCCACGCAATTCTGTCATGTGAGAGTAAATGAAAATAGGACCACCATCACCATGTCAAAGTCGATGAACTTCAAGTTCAGTTTCTTTATTTACCAAGTATAAAAATAAATAGTAATAATTGTCAAATCAAACGAAATAGAATAATGAAGTTCTAATTAGATGGCTATATCTTTAGCTAATGTCGTGATTTACCTAACAATCATTGTATTAATCCYCAATACTTTACAGCTTTRAAAAAAATAAAATAAAAAGTCCACACTACTTTACACAACCTCATTTAGTAATTTCGAACTAATAACTCATCGTATCTTTTTTCATTATTTTTTGAGGAATGAAATCTTTTCATAAATTTTAAATGACAATTTCATCCTATTCCCTTTTCCCCCTCTATCTCTCTTTTCCATTTTGGATAACGTATTGGTGGTTGCACTTGTTGCTTTCATCCCAACCATTAATTTATGCTTTTTATTTATTTAATAATTGGTGATATATTCAATGTCTAAAATTTTGAGAGTTTATTGTTTGAATTTTAAAAAAAAATGGAGATAGCTCCATTAGAATGTTAAGTGGTATTGATATCTATCCACAAGAGTAATCGATAAGTCAATGGTGACAAAGTGTTGGAATGACASTTCAAGGTTTATCCAACTTGACATGTCCCATTTGATCTATAGAAAGGAAAAGTACCCGTGATAGATGAAATCAAAATTGACGAAATTAAAAATGTTAGAGATTCATTTTATCGAAGACAAGAGGAACATCAATAAATAATAAAAGTTCTCCTTAAATGTTTAACATAATATTATGGGATTGATAAGAGAATTTATATTTATATTAAATTGTCGAAATTAGTCTCATGGGTATAATGATTTGAATARCAATAAAGTTTTAGATTAAGCAATATTAAATTATTCTTTATTATATCGTTAAAATACGATGAGTTAAATATGATTTAGTTCAATTAAATAAATAAATCTAACMAATTAATTTATATGAAATCAATTARATCGCTTGGCTAGAGAAGGAGGAAATTATTAAAAAGAATATGTATGAACTTTTTGAAGAGATAAAGACATAATCTTTTTAGTTCAAAATATCAGTATTTCAAAGTAACTAAATCCATTTGAATTTAAAATACCAAATGCTATTAATCTAAAAAATAAGTGACATTAAATTCTGAATTTGCTTTTATGCACTTTTAAAAATTTTATTTCAGGGTCTTACTTTAGTCTTTTGAATTTGGAAGGATTGCACATATGCTTACAAAAAAATGTACTATTAAGCAAAAATTTTTTACTATGCCATATCCTACAGTAACATAATGATTACGAATCCATAATATTCATAGGTAAAAATTGATTATTATTTCGAAAATAATATTTTATAGTTAGACATGATCTATTGAGTTAGATGTATATCTTTTATCTATAAAATAATATTTTCATCGTCAATAACAACGTCAAAGAACTTATAATCTTCTTTTACTTAGAGGGAAAATTCATAAAATTCATAGCGATAACTTTTTATATTTTAGTTATGAAAGAGAAACTTAGTTAAAAAATTCACAATTTGCCACAAAATTGTCTCGTAGCTAATAAGTCACTTCTTTGGTGATGAGTTATTTCAGGGCTAAAGTTACTATTTTAGTAATGAAAGGTTTTATTTCTTTTTTTATAAATAGTTTGATAAATTTTTCTATGAAATAATAATTATCATGAATAAGCTTTACTTTTTAGAGATAAAGTTATTTAGTCATAGTCGATAATAATTAATAAAATTCACAAATTATAATTATGGACGATTTATAACATATAGAAAAATGTAAAATTATTTCAACAACATATAAATCAATGTAGATATTACTCTTTGATGAATACTTATTGTTGAATCATATTCAGCCGCTAAAAATTCAACTTACTTCAATTTCCAGTTCAAATGTAGTTTTGTAAGTGCCAAAATATCAATACTTGTTTAGGTCACAAGATTAACACAATCCATAACAAAATCCAATAGCGTCTACATGATTGTAACTCCAAAAAATCTTAAAATCAATATCATCCATTTTTTTCTTTCTCAATTCTCATAAAAAAAAAAGTTTGTTCATGATTTTTTTATTTTAATATGTTATAATTTGGATATATAGATCTAAACCAAAATAGTATGGTGAAGTTTTATTTCACTAATATATAGCAATAGTGCAACAGACGGACAAAAGATTGGAAGTAACTAAAATATAAAAATACTTTTACAGGCAATAGTTTAACAATGTCAGAATTGAAAGCTGATTCAAGTGAGAATGAGCCTGGGGATGTATAGAATTCGGCTAAAATATTTCTAGCTCAAATAACAATTAAGATGGAATGATGGCCTCACCTCAACTTTTTTTCCCCGAAATATTGGCATATCATTAAAGACTTTGTGACACATTTTGTCCAAGATATCTTTCAATCTAGACAATTTCCAAGCTCTCTTAGTTAGTCAATGGTGATAACAATCCCAAAGCAAGATTAGCCAGAATTAGTATCTRGTTTCTAACCTATTTCACTTTGTAATCTTTTGATGAAGTTGGTTACTAAGGTGATRGCTAAGTGCTTGAAGGTCGTAATGCCTAAGCTCACCATAACTACACAAAGTAGCTTTATACCAGGGAGATAGGCCTAAAGAGCCGACGCCAGTAAAGGTCAATTTGGAAAAAGCATATGATAGGATTGAGTGAAATTTTCTACATAAGTACTTCATAATGTGGGTTTCTCTGGAGCCATGGTGGATTTCATTATGCTTTGTAAGACATCTTCCTTTTAGCCATCCTTCGYAATGGTAACCTCTTAGAAAGTTTCCATCTGATTGGAGGCATTCATCAAGGGGATCCTTTTATTTTTTTTCCCTATTTCTTTTTCCTATGCATGGAGGTTCTCACATTTCAAATTGCGGAGGAGGTTAGGTCTGGTAGATGGAAAGGGATTAAGTTATGTAGTCAAGGCCTGCTTTTGTCTCACTTATTTTTCGCKAATGCTTTAATATTAGTAGGGACAATAGGACAGGCAAAGGGTTATGGAAGCAACTCTTGCACAATTTCGTGAATGGTCTGGTCAGCGAGTGAGTCTAGCAAAAACCATAGTTTTTGTGTCGAAGAATGTTCGAAGAGAATGCTAGAACTATTGCAAGGGCACTTGGGATAAGTTTGACGYAGGATTGGGGCATATACTAAGGAGTTATTGTTGTTACATGCGAGGGTTAAGGTCCAAACTTACAACATTTGATTAACAAGGTTAACTGGAAATTTGTAGGATGGAAATTCTGCCATCCCTCCATGGCTGCAAGGATCCTCTTACTCTAACCTGTGACCACTTCTATTCCTTCCTATAACATGTTTATCACGGAGTTACCTCAACATATTATTGGAACTTTAGAAAAAATCAATAGACAATTTATTTGGGAGGAAATGATGGATCAGCATTGCGGAGTCCATTCAATCAAATGAGATATTACCTGTCGTCCTAAAGAAGTAGGGGGATTAGGTATATAAAAATTGAGAAAACTTAATTTAGCTACTCTAGCTAAGTTATGTTGGCAATGACTTGACAACCCAAAAGCCCTCTGGGCTCGGGTGATGAGATTTAAGTATGGCCAGCTCACTGAGGCTTAGGAGATAACAAATAGGTACATGCTTATCACAATTTGGAAAGGGATATGTACGAGTTTTGAGTTTTGCAACAATAACTAGAATGGGAGGTCGAGAAGTTTTGGAAGGATAATTAGCTACCTTGTTGGCGCCTTATGAATATAGAAGGAGTGTAATGCCCAGGAGAAGCCATATTGAATTGTATGATTTTGGACTATTGGAGTGAAGGGGAGATTGGGATGGGGACTAACTTCATGATTCCTTGCCTCATGATGTTTGGCGACTGGTTTCATTAGCTTATGTTTCTGTAAATGGGAACAATGATAGACCAGAGTGAGTAGTATCTGCTACCGGAATACCAGCAATAAGGGAGCTATACACAATATAATGTCCAGTGGAGACCCCAAATGCAAGAAAATGGAGAAAGAAAATGAAGAAAGTTATGGAAGCAGCAAGGCCATTTARGGTTTATGGGATCTTTTTTGCTAGAGTAGTTTCAATATGGAACTTTCTAAGAGCAATCAAGAAAATGAGACAATAAAGCCACATATTTGCTTTTTCATTTGACTTGTTCCCTTTGTTTTATTTTTAATTACCCTATTTCTGATAAAATCATCGAATGTCAGTATCCAGGAAATAATGAGAAAAAGGCAGCCCAAATGAGTGAAATAAGAAGAGATGAACACCGTTTAAGTTTTTCCAGAAAAATAATCACCTTTGAAGAAAAAAAAAATCTCAACTTATTTTAAAGTTAAGTGGAGTTTGAAAGTGTTAAAAGTCAAAGAATTATAAGACACAAGAAGTTAGAAAAAGCTAAAAGGCAAATAGAAATAACATTTCTGAAGACCCTAAACTTAAATTATCTCAACATACAACTAATTTTGAAAAGAACAACAACTAATTTAAAGAAAAACTAATAAAAAAAGAGAATTACATCACAATCTTATTCAAAACAATAAGTTCATAGTAATTATTTAATAAAAATAGAAAACATCATTTATTTAGCACCTTCCATGGAAAAATTTCAAAATACAAATGACTTTATTAAGGAAATTTTAATTTTTTCTTCTAACTATTGCAATGGCATTCTGTCATTTTATTCCAAATTTCCAGCAAAATTGAAGCGCTTGGTGAGTAGGTAGAAGTCACAAAACTCTAATAATATAAATATGTATTTTCTCGTTCTTTGTTTCCACAACTAGTCCTTATATAGACTTCAATTCAACAAAATTTTCAACACTAACAACCTAGAGAAGAAGCCAATTAGCCTTACTCCCTCAGCAAGTGTTGAGGCCCCCAACAAGAAGGTTAGTGGTTCAACTTAGGTTGGATGCCTCTTTTTTTCTTTTCTTTGTCACGGAAATAATACTCCCCTCTCTTTGTAGGTGTATATTTTAGGTTCAAGGTATAGTTCTTATGCAATTTATATCCAAAAATTAGCAATAGATTAAGTGATAGAATAACTCATCTATGAGAAMCATGTATATAAATGGATCAAACTGCTCGTATCTATTCTTTTTGCTCATAATTATAAAATATTATACAAAATATCCATCTTATTGAGCCAGACACTTTATTTCGTTTTGGAATACTAATTAGAGATTTATCAAAAAAAAAAAAAAAAAAGAAGTTCAACCCAAAATGAGAAAGCTGATGGTGTTTCGAAGACTGGTGTAAGTAAGTTGATTAAAACAAATAAAAAAAAAAAAAAAAAAAAAAAGAGAAGCAAAAACTCATTGGAGGCTTGAGTATTTTGCTTTCTTTAGTATTCATGAATTATCGTAACAATGTCATGATTTATAATTTTTTTTCTTTATGTGACTTTAAGTAGAATAGAAGGATGACAGTAGTGTATCTAAAGAAAAGCCTTTTACTATGATAAGTAGACTTATCCAACATGTTCAATTTAAAGAATAAATGTAAACAACTTGCAATGAGACTTAATTTTAGCGGCAGTGGTTAGGGATGCATAGAAGCAGTGATGGATTTTCTTAAGAACAGTTTATAGAGTTTATAGAGAGAGTTTAATCATGGAGAAAAAGAATGCGAGAAATGAGAGGAGGAAAAAAAAAGAGGGTTATTAAATTCTTTAAAATTTACTTCGCATATTTTCGTTTTAAAACCTTGAAAAGAGTAATCAGTATATTACCCCTTGATGGGTATTCTTTTTTCAAGATATTGCATCCACCTTTCTTGGTTTGAGGAATCRCGTTCCATTCCAAATATCAACTTCTGAATTTAATAATGAGAAAATCATGTTACTTTCTAAATTATAAAATCCTTAATAATCAAATAAGGCCTAAGAACTTTCTTGGATTTCGACATTTTGGCATCAAAGCTTCAATTTTTATTCATGGTTTTCAAATTCCTCTTTCACCTTAAGGTGGAGTTAACTTTACTTTGTGATTTTATTTACATTTTCTTTTATGTTTTCAGACGAGGGTGATAACTTGCAATTTGCCTTTTTTTTTTTGAAGTATCGATTTTATTATGTATCAGATATATTAGCCTAGCCACTTAGCAATATATCTGATAGGACTGTATTCTATCTAAAAAACATCCATATTAAGCTAGTAGATGTGCCAACTGATTTGTAGCTCTTAGAATGTAAGCAAAGCTTGAGACTAATCTTCTTTAAGTTTCTCATTGGTGATGAATCTTCTTCCTCCCTTTGCATCTTATGTATTGTTAGGAGACAATCTGACTCAATCATATATCTTGCTATTCCCAGCTCTTCACTAGTCGTATCCTTATGTGTTTGATGATAAACTTAGTGTGCTCAGCATATATACCTTTCGTAGCCCTAATGCCCATTGTCTCTTAAACTTTTTTTTTTTAAAATTTCTGGTATGTTCTTGCTCCTACCACCCCATTCCTCCATGTACCATCCAAGTTAAGAGGGGCGAAGCCACCCTAAATGCTAAGATGAACTATAGCTCCCGGTAGGAAAAGTGAAAAAGAAAATTTAGTACATAATATTTGCAATTTTTGATCATTTAGCCCAATCTTCAAAWAATCCTAATCATAACTAATTTTGTCAAATATAACCCATTTGAGTGGTTAGTTCTTTTTCCATTCCGTAACAAATTAATCAATATTTGTTTCACTCATCTGCATTAGAAAGCCATTTCAGAGGTTAGCATACTCCTCTTTGGTTCTTTTTTGAAGGGCCTTAGTCTTCAATTGAATATTTAATCCAGTCACTTTCTTATTAAATTGAAATATTATATTGAGGTAGTTGATGAGATAAAAAATCTATATACTATTGCCTTTCCCTTAATCATTAGCAGACTACTTATCTATTGAAAATTTGCGATATCGATTCTATTCGTGAGAAAATTGAGGAAAAAGGCATTAGCCAGAGGGTCTCTAATGGTATAGCCAACCATCATCTCAGGCCTGGCCACAAGCATGGGAGACATCTCATCTCAAGCTTGGGGGCAAAAGCAATGGTCTCTCATGGGGCAAACCCTCCAACTCACCATAGCCATTCTCTTATTTGCTTTTCTCCCCATTTCCTCGTGGCCACAAATTGAACCAATACTARTCTTTTGTGGCCAAGATCTAATTATTTTGTATAACACATTACATAGACTGATAGGGCGGTGTAAATAACATTGTCGGGTTTGGTGAGCTCACACGACTAGGTCATATATAGGTAGATCACGCATTGATGACTGCATTGGTCGATTGATGGCATCTTGAGACCCACCCTTTTCATTTCCATAGAGGGGAGGCTACTATCACATTACAAGATGTAGCCATTCTGTTGTGTTTGCCTYTGGATGGACGTGTTCTAACTGGCAGTTGTATGAATTTTATGCTTCCGGTGTGGCGGGACACTTGCTAGCGATTGTTAGGGTATAGGCTTAGAGTGGATGAGATTAATGGCAATAAGCTCATATGATTACAGGGCTTCAGACACATGTCATGATTGGTCTGGATAAGGATGCCCAATGACATACTTTATGTGCAGCGGACTCAATYCCTTAGTTTGCTCATCATGAGTGGTATGATTTTACAGATCACTCGATGAACAATGTTCATATGCATATTTTATTCAATTAGAAGACTTGAAGATGTAAAGGTACATGTAGTTGGGGATTAGGAGTCTTAACCCACTATTACAGTGCCTTATTCGATGCATCCATCACAAGGACTCTAGATTTTATTGGTGCCAGCGTACTTGTGCAGGTATTTTTACGAAATTTCGGTGAAATTCTTGGTAATATTTTAATAATATTTTCTTAATATTAATAATTAATCATTATTGTTATTTGAAAATTTTTAAGTAATGGATTTGGGAGCGTCTTTCGATCTTTTGACTGATGGGGAGGAACATTCCTCGTGCAGTGACTGATGAGCAGGCACRGTATGGGTCAGAGTGGCGTGTTCTATTGAAGAGTACTACTTTATCTACTCATGTATTGCTCGTTTATCGGGATCAGCTCGATGCGATGTCTTCCGATTAGGTAAGTTAAGTAATTCATTGTTAATATTAATTTCATTGTTAATATTGTTGGCATTAAACCATTTAATTTTCTTTTATTTTTTTATTTTTCAGTTACAAAGATGCAGCTATACACACATCGAACCCTAGATATTTACAACATGAGAATATCTGGAGGGTGAAGGCCCCARTGATATACTGGGAGATCGTTGAGATGTATTACCCCCGTAGAGTGATGCAGTAGTTTCGGTTCGAGTAGCTAATCTGACTTGCAACACTGTACAAGTATTCCTTACACCATGTATATCTCCATGGATGGACTGGCAGCAATTGGGAGACGAAGTATCAAGCGTAAATTCAGTGGTAGGATGCTCGCACTACATTTGTCGTCATCGYTGATGTTGACCATGATATTCAGCATCCTCATGGAGATTACTTGAAGTAGTATCGTTGTATTACTTGCATATTGATCAATAACCCTGAGCATTGCTGCTTGAATGCGGAGGAATTTRAGGGCACTAGTTTTAATGTATAGTTGTTGGTGAGTTCAATAGATGTTTTATATTTGTTTCAATCTATGGTGAATATTTTATATTTTATAGTCTTATATGGTTCTAATATATTATTTTTATTGTAGGCATATGGTGCGGATACTGTTGTGGACAGACTCTTTGAAGCTTTAGAGAGTCGCAATGTTGAGGAGAAGGATTGATTGATTCGGAGAGTCAGAGATACTTTGATTAGGGTTCTACAGCGATATATACATGGCTTAGGTTGTTGACYGGAACTCGATCCTTTATTTTCATCCGCAATCATCTAGTCGGCCTTTATCCGGAGATGAGAATATGTACYTGGTCAGATGCAGCATGGAGTTGCATGAGGTGGTAGACACAGACAAAGACAACATGCCCCTACCCTAGCTGAGGAGGTTCCAGCTCAGGATGATCCAGCTACTCCTGTTTTAGCTATGGGTTAGGAGACATTCAAGCAACGTTTGTTTGATCATTCTTGCCTCAATTGAGAGGATCATACTAAGGGGTTCTCTTGGTTGCTAGTATATAGGTTGCAAACAAACATGTGTTCCTGCTAACATTTGATGTTGTTGTTGGGGAGGAGTCATTATCGAGTTGGGATGGTTTCTCACTCAATTGAGAAATCATGTTATCCGATAAAGGGAGGTATGTTTGATATTCGATCGCCACAGGAATATTGGATTCAATAGAGCAATTTAGAGAATAGCAACCACAATTGTTAGTTCATATATACCGTCTAAGGCATATAAAGGAAAATTTCAAGGACTTAAAAAAGCCACCTATAGACGCTTTATGCACAATRATTCTGGATAATGCTTGCATTCTTTGTATTACCACGGCTGCTGGCACAGGGTTAGCCGATGCTTATTCCCCAGATACCGTTATTGCTTCTTCTCGGGGAAAATAAGTTCACAACCCGTGGGCCGTGGTAATACAAAGGACTGAGACACGGCCCAGACTCCTATGCATTGCTCCTTCAGGCTTTCACCCATTGCGAAAAATTCCCTAATGCTGCCTCCCGTAGGAGTCTGGGCCGTGTCTCAATCCCAGTGTGGCTGATCATCCTCTCGGACCAYCTACTAATCATCGCCTTGGTAAGCTATTGCCTCCGCCAAGTATAAGAATAAGAATTTGACATGAAATGTGCAAGGCAGGTAGTAAGTGCAAGAAAGAAAAAATTGCTGCCATCATGGAAGAAATCAACTATAAAATRCATCAGCATATGATTATTTAAACTCAATAGATCGTGAAAGATGGACATTTGCATATGATGATGATCACATGTATGGTTACTTGAGAATACAACCTCTCTAAGTCACTGAACAGTGTGACTAAGAAGGTACGGGCTTTGCCATATTAAGCAATTATCGAGTTGATATTTGCTAAAATTATTAAGTGTTTTGTCAAACACCCTTAGCAAGATACTCATTCTAGARATCCATTTCAGCCTAAAATTTGGAAAACATTTTCCAATGCTAAAAAAAGTCAAGGGCATAAATTGTGACTCTATACAATATATAACTTAGCTCCATTTCGGGGAGATGGAAGAGGTAACAATATTTATACTCTGAAACTGAGTGAAAAATGATATTCTTGCAATAAATGATCCGCATTTGGAATTCCTTGCTCACATGGGTTATACTTGCCTGTGAACGGGGTTTGAGTGCAGCTGATTTGATGAATGTTATTTACTTCATTACATGCTGCCGTAATATATATCGAGAAAATTTCTTTCTTCTTGCAAATGAATATCTTTGGAGGCCACCACCCTTCAATCTCATTCACAATCCATTGAATGTGAAGGGACAATATTCGGGTTGAATTTAAACTACAAGGATTTGATGTGACATGGATTATCGACACCCAGATAAGCCTATAAGATACAGGAATTGTCATGAAATACGTCACAATAGAAGGAATTGTCCAGTAATGGATGGAGGGATTTAATATATAGTGGGTCTATTTATTATGTTGTTCTAGAAGACTTATTTCTATCATATGTTATTGTTAATGAGAATGTTATTTGCTCATTTTGATCTTTTAATGAGGATGATGATGTTATTGTTTGTTCATTTAATGTAAATGTTGTTTGCTTCTTTTAACTTGTGCAATTGATATTCTAAGGTTAAATGACAAGTTGGTATTTTTCTATGTGTTGTTATGATARACAGGCATTTTGGAAAGGCAAATGCTGCAAAAAAATGACTTTGGATGAAAACGCGTGGCTTTGTAACGTTATSTGTGAAAATTTATAGTCCTAGAGTAGAAAGTCTGTGGAGAATAGTAAAAGTTAGAAGATGTATAAAACACTAGCGCTACGAATTTCACATTTTATAGTACATGCCCTCGTATGTTGTACCTTTTGTATTGGAAAAATTGAAAATCAAAAAGTGCGCCACTTGTTAGCATTATGGCTAAATGAAAATGCTGCCGTAAGTAACGTTATGGCCAAAGTTCTAAACATCTCCAAAAAGAAGGGCAAGGYCTGTTTGGCTCTTTTTTGAGAGTGAAACGGTAAGAAGAACCCATGATACTTAAGTCGATCCATTRAGCTATGCTTCTCTATCAAAAGAACTCCTGATGTTGTGTGATCGYAAGTATGATTTGCCAAAGCTAGAGGTAGAGCTACTATAGGCCCACATCAGATCACTAGACTTTTCAAAACTCTTTACTGATTATGTTCACTATAGAATGAGTTATAGAAAAATGAAAAAAATTGATTGTATTGATTTCTTTATTGAATATGAGCTCAATCAAGAATTTTTTTAACCTCAACCAAGGTTTTGGTTAACCACAATCAAGACTTTTAATTTCTTTGCTGGGCATGAGCTCCATCAAATTTTTTTAATCTCTTTAAAATTATGTTTTTCCTAAAAAATTAACCCCATTAAAGTCAACACCTCTTTTTTTGGTCGAACTCACTTATTTTACTAAGAAATTCCATCCATCGCCTCCAAACCTAATTGTAGAAAGTTAGCTAAGTTGAGGCAAAGACTGACTGTGAAGGTATGGCCTCCCCCCAAAAAAACCTTGTTCTCAAAAGTTCTTTTCGAGCTAAGTTTAAAAGTCACCTTCATAACTATCACCAATTGCGTCTAAAAATGATTATTCCTTACAATTGCCGATGCTACAGATCGCGGTATCCATGAGTTATTCGAAGGCCTAATCTCAAACCAATCTATAATTTTGTTTAGTGAGTTTTTGATTCCATTTGGATGGCCGCTTAAATCAAGAATTTTGGTTTGAGTTAGGATA
Source organism: Rhazya stricta (assembly GCA_001752375.1). Classification (NCBI taxonomy): domain Eukaryota; kingdom Viridiplantae; phylum Streptophyta; class Magnoliopsida; order Gentianales; family Apocynaceae; genus Rhazya; species Rhazya stricta. Next base: position 3,113,224 of record MEJB01000014.1, on the reverse strand, counting down.
TGTTGTCGAAGTTAAGAGAGCGAAAAATTAAAAAATTTTGAAATTCAAATTTTTACTTTGGATTAAGAAGTATAAGAGAATGTTTTGGATGGAAAATTTTTGAAATTCTTGAAGGAAAACGTGAGTTAAACTCTAATCTCAACCAATCAAATGAGCTCTAGAATCAAGAATTATGTATCATTGTTTTGCTTAATTTTAACAATCATCCAAGTAAGCCTTTATCTTTTGGATTTTGAGTTGGGCTTGAAACATACTGAATATTTTGGGGTTCTTTCTACTAAGCCCAACTTAGCCCTTCCCGCTTGCTAAATATAGGCACTAGAATCTCTTCCTAGAGAAAACAAAAAAGCCACTAAAATCGCATAATCCTTCTAATCATCTCCCTAAACAGCAGGAGACGCAAGTAGAGCCCGCCCAAGGCTCAGACAATTTAATCAAATAAACAAGAAGCTCAAATCAGACAACAATGGAACGCAATTGAAAAACTTTGCGGTTCCGAAGCAGAAGGAATACTGAATATACGCAGCGATTTGTTCAATTCAATGGCCGCATCGTCGCCAGCCCTAAGTAACAACAGTAGCGAGACTCAGACCAACGCCGGTGCCTCCGTCCTCAACACGATCACTACTACTCRCACCTCCATCAACTCGTCGAAGAATCTCCGTGGCCTTAATAAACCTAAGTGCATTAAGTGCAAGAACGTCGCTCGCTCCAGGTAATTTTGTTTTTCGAATAATTTTGCTTTAGCTACTGTTAATTTTTCTTGTCTCTTCCCCGTGTGTGTTTGCAAATTTGCTTTATGAGTTTTCGATTTAACTCCGCAATTTAAAGGTTTTGGGAACTTGAATGTTGTATGGAGCTCCGTGATGGAACTGAGCCCTAGGTTTGTGTAGGGGTGTCTGTTTTGTCTGTCATATTTCTGTTTGTGTAGACTGCATTATAGTTTGTTAAGTTGCTGGAATTTGAAAAGCAGGCTTTTCGATTTCATTACTATCTTTTTAGTGTTTCCAAGTTATAGTTAACGAGATGGTGCCTCATATGAGTTTACTGCTTGCTATAAAGAGTTCGATAGATTCTAGATTTTATGTAGCCTGTAGCTCGCATGCATTGCTGGAGGAGAATTCACTGTCTATTGCTGAATTGCCATGAAGCTTTAAGAAGAAGGGATTGGCTAAGAGGAATATATGATGTTTAATGAGATATGTATTGGTTTCGCCTGATAGGTAGATGGGGATGCAAGCAAAAGAATGATTTGCCTCTTACTCAATTGGGTTCTTGCACTTCTGGAAAAGATGCAATTCCTTTATGTGGCGGATTATGGATGAGAAATTACCAAAGATATGATCAGATAGGATTGAACAAGTTAAAGGATTAACATTGGTCAAAGCAACCATAATTTCCCTTTTTGCAGTTAAGTGAAGTGGGGAAATAGTAAAGGAGCAAAAGATGAATGTTATTATTCATCACTGGTGTGAGATAATCTTTGTTCCATTGTTGATCAGCTGCATGGTTGTAATTTCCTTTCTCTTCTTTGTTTCTTCAAGACTTACTAAGATGAGGAACGAGGATTTTGGATTCTGCCAATTAGGTTAGTTCTAAAAGGAAAATTACYGAACTAGGAGAAACTTTTCTTRGAGAAAAAAAAGTTCACGTGAAGAAAAGAAACATGAAATTCACAAACAATGATCTCCCAATCGTTTTCATATGTCAGAAACTTTACTTGTGCCAATAGACCTGAAGTTTTAGTAGTTTATTAGTATCTTTATATTTTTGTGTTCATCCAGTAGGATTTCAGGTTCATGCTAAACTAGAAAAGATGAAGAGTAGGATTTTGTATAAGGAACACATAAGATGCATGCACYCAGTTGGAATAGTGTCCCGAGTAAAAAGCAATTGAAGGAAAGCTAAAGATAAATAAAAAGACACTGCTTGGCAATAACTATAATTTTACATGGGCGTTGTTCTCATGAGCAGAGCAAAAAGCTAAAAGCTGCTGTTTTTAAGCTTACGAGAGCAACCCCCTAATATTGCAGCAATATCAGACAAGAAAGGAGTGGAACTAGATCACCTTAGAAGTATCTTCTTTTCTGTCGCATCACGTCAATGTTGTTCAATAATAAAAATATTATGGAAAGAATGAAGGTCCGATTTGAGAAGTATATTGTTTATCAACTACAAATTAATTTTTTGTTCTTTGGCTTTTTATCATACTGATGTTATGGCGTGTTCTTCAATCGCAAACCAACATCTATTTTMATTTTAAATAATTGCTAATAATCCTCATAATTCTTTCCTAGTCTGCGTACATGCCCATGTTTTGTAGTTTCGTTTAACTTCTACATTAGATGATAGTCATTAAATTTTAGCTTTTGTAGTAGTTGGAGGAGATTTTTTTTGCTAATATTCTCATTGGTAATAGACCATGTACATATATACAGAAAGGAGCCTCAATCTAATCCTCGAAATTAGGAATTAGTATCAGCTAACTAAAGATATCGTAGGATAATTCACTCCTAAAAATTAGCTACACAAATCATTAATCCCTAATTTACAGGAAGTACATAATTTCCTAATRGTCTAGCTTGATTTACTACACTCCCCCGCAAGCTGGATGGTATATGTTTGCTAAACCAAGTTTAGAACTCAGTTCGTTGAAGTTAGAACAATGAAGAGCTTTGGTTATATCGGCTGTCTGGAATCAAGAAGGAACTTGTCTTAGAGAAATTACTTTGCTTTAGATCTTCTCGCAAATGAAGTGCCAATCTATCTCAACATGCTTTGTTCTATCATTGTGGACTGGGTTCTTCGCAATGGCTATTGCTGATTGATTATCACATAGCATCTCTATAGGTCCATCCATATTCATTTTGAGTTCAGCTAGTAGTCGTTTCAGCCAAATCCCTTCACAAATCCCATGAGCTAAGGCTCGGAATTCAGCCTCAGCACTGCTGCGGGCAACAACTTGTTGATTRGTACTGCATCATGTGACCAGATTACCCCATACATATGAGCAGTAACCAGAAGCTGATTTTCGATCAGTAGGAGAACGGCCCAATCTGCATCTGTGTAGACTTCAAGAGATTTGTTGAGTGTTTTTCTGAATGTTAGTCCCTTTCCAGGGTCTTTCTTGAGATACCTTAGGATTCTGTACTCTGCTTCCATATGCTTCTTGGAGGGATTGTTCAAGAATTGGCTGACAACACTAACAACAAAGCTTCTGTCTGGACGGTTATGAGTTAAACAGATTAACTTCCCTCCAATCGCTGATATCTCCCTTTGTCAATGGCTGTTCTGGTTGAGTTTGCTGTTTGGYGTTAGGATCAATAGGTGTTTCAACTGGTTGAGACCCAATGATCTCAGTTTCTTATAGAAGATCGAGAACATATTTCCTTTGAGAGACTGAGATTCCTTTGCTTGATCCAGCCACTTCCATTCCGAGAAAATACCTTAGGTGTCCTAGGTCCTTGATTTCAAACTCTTTAGAGAAATGTTCAAGGTGATCCATTTCTTCTCCATAGTTCCCAGTAAGTTCTATGTCATCCACATACACAATCAAAACCGTGATCCTACCACTAGTTGAGTGCTTTACAAACAGTGTCTGATCAGCATGACATCGAAAGTAGCCATCTTGTTTTAGTAGCTTTGTAAATCTGTCAAACCAGGCCCAGGATGATTGTTTAAGCCCATYAAGTAATTTGCAAAGTTTGCACACTTGGTTCTTTGTGAAATCACTCTCAAGACCAGGGGTATCTCCATGTATACTTCTTCTGCGAGGTCCCATTCAAAAATGTTTTCTTCACATCAAGCTGGAATAATGCCAGTTTTGATTTACAGCAATAGATAGGAGAACCCGAACAGTGTTTAGCTTGGCCACTGGAGCAAAGTTCTCCTAGTTGTCAATTCCATAGGATTGAGTAAAACCCTTGTCTACCAACCGGGCCTTGAACCTTTCAAGACTACCATCTATTTTGTGTTTGACAGAAAATATCATTGGCAGCAAAAACCCCAAAGAAAAACAGAAGGCTGAGAAAATATCATTCTAGGTATGTACGTACAAAATGTATATTGTTGTAGCAGAATAAAGTGGCTACTTTACATGCTGACAAATTTTGTCCTGTACTAATTCATGCAATCATCTAGCTGTAAAACTGGAAGTGATTGTAAGATCTTGATTCTTTGGTATTTTCTTCAATTGTGGGTTTGTTGAACCTGGTTGAGGTTGCCGTAATTCTGCATCTGCACTTTGTTTTCACATGTCAGTATTGCATAAAAGAAATGCTTTACTCCTTTTAGATTTTTCTTCATCTCCTGATTCATATGATAAGCAAATTTATACATACAGGTGTCCTTACCAGTCATGCAAGCGTTGCTGTGCACAAGCGCAAAATCCATGCCACATACATGGTATGAAGATTTTTTGAATTGTTAGATGGTTGTTATATTTTCTCCTAGTATGCTGCAGTGCATAGGCAACAATTTAGTYCACCAGAACCTGCAAATTACCCCATAGAGTATATTTAACATTTAGAACTTGCCAAGAAATTTAAACAACACATAACCTTTGGTAGCTCACTGTGTATGAACAGTCAAAGTATATAACTTGTAATAAGCATTTGAAGTTCTGACAACCTATCCTAATAAAAACATGCTCATTTCTCATCCTTCGATTTTTGGTTTTCTAAATAAGTAATAGGTGATAATCAAAATATTTAACACTYTGAAGAGCATGGTAGGGCCTTGATTCTTTTCCAAGTCCATAGTTTAGATGTGAAAACCAAAGAGCAAGAAATTCGACAAGATGAAGTAAGGAAGAAATCTAATCAAACTGTAGYCTAGGTTCTTGCATAAGCCGTAAATATACAGGAGAAATAATAGATACCTGACTAAGTTGAATAAAGAAAGAGACTATGTGATGTACTTGATGGGGTTATTAATGTTGGGTCTCCGTAAAATACTTGTTTGACCTTGGGATCTCAAATATATGCTCGAAGAGGAAACTAAATCCATGAATTTGATAACATAAAGCTTCTAGAGTTTCAATAGGTCACTCAGGGCTCGAACTAATATATTACCAGATAGATGTACTTGATTTGGTGGCTACTATGGCCTAGAGTAATGATTGAAGTAATATTTGCACCAACTGTTGCTCTAGATCATTTGGAGGACCAAGACGTCCTTGTCAAGCATGTCACTCGCACATAAATTGAGTGACAGAAAGATGACCTTCTAAAGGAGCTTAACCTTTGGAACTCTTAATAAACATTCTCTCTAATCACTCTGCACAAGTTAGATTGGGATAAAACTATTTGATAACTCGGGGAACCTTGTTTTGCCTCTAAGATGCTCCTTCATTGTAAACCTACAAACAATTCAATGTATTTTTATCTGTTACAATCTGAAAAGACTCCTTCCATCTGATCTTGTACTTTTTCATAATATACTTTCTTGTTGCCTGCAGTTCTTAAAGGTGGTTCAAATATTCCGGACAAGATAACTTCGTCCAACTCTCCTTTATTTGATCAGCAGACAACTGATGTATCGCACCCTGGGTGAGTTAATCACTGACATAGGCTACAGATATATTTTCTCTCCAGAAAATGTCTCTAATTCTCGTCCTTTGATGCCACTGTAAGGGTTATGTTTCTTAGCTATTTTGATAATTTTGCTGTTACTAATGTATGCAATAATCTACACATGTACTGCAATTGATATACAATAAATCATTGGAAAGCTAGTCTCCAGTGAATCATTTGGAAATGCATTTCAAAGGAAATCTGATATCTAAACTGAAGAACTTAATGTGCCYTTAGTCTTGCTTTATACTTCCCTCCCAATCCCAATCACAAGAAAGAAGTATAACATCAAGTATCAGAGTCCTGTTTTCCCCGTTTTTTTGCTGGAAACAAGCATTCAAAGTTTCATGTCACTTGTTTATTGAATTTTGATTCTTATGATCCTGAAATACCTCAATATTTTGGGCTAAGTTTAGCTTTTAACTTTTCGTTTTCTTATCTTTATCTGATACCCATGGTCTCATTTGTATATGTGTCTGAATAATTACTCCTTTCATGCTAGCTATAAGTTGTTGGCAGTGGATGTCTGGAATATGTGGACGCATTTTATAGTGTTTTTGCCTGAATAACCTAATTTTTTCTGCTTTTGTGAGTCTTATTTCAGGAGTTCGCATAGAGGTTCTTCGCTTCGCCAATTGTCAAACAATTTTGCACAGTTCAACAACTTGCATAACCCATTTCGATCCAGAAAACCATTGACGCGGAAGGTGATCATGCATTTAAACAGTTACCATTTATTACCGAATGTTTTAGTTCAAGAACAGCTGCATTTATCTTTGTGATTACAGGATGCTCAACTGATAAACGAATGGAGATTTCTGAAATTGAAGGAATTTAGGGACAGAAATGTTGAAGCAGAAAATGAAGCATTTGGCCGCTATATGCGAAATGTAAGTTTGTTGGAGGAAGTTTTTTCAGTGAATTGTGCAATAGATGGCCAATCTGAGGATGGAACTTCCACAATGAGCTCGGAGCATTCAGCAGATGACTCTTATGAGATGATGATGAGAGGCTTGAAGGTAAAGCTCAGATCAAATCCAGTTAGAATTGAAAACTTCAGGAAGAGGATACAGTATATTGTTGATCAGGGATTAAGGAAGCTTGGCAAGTTTGAATTGAGTGATGTTATTGGTGATATCAGCGAGCCGGATGAAATGGGCAGCAAGCCAAAAAAGTTGAAGTCCGGGCAAACTGAAAGGGCTTCAGCCTTGAGTGATCTTATTGATAAGTTGAACAAAGCCCGGAATGAAGAAGACTTAAAAGCTTGCTGTGAGATGAAATCTCAGCTCTTTAATCAGTCAAGACGGACAGCCAAAATGGAACTTGATACAGTTGAGACAGCTGAGGAGCGGAGTGCTAGAAGTGATTTGCCTGCTAAATCACAATCCTGTTATTCTCTCCCAAAGTGGATTAGCACAACTACTATTGATCAAGAAACTCTGAATCGAATTGATGCTCATTTTTCTTCCCTGGAGGACATAGAAGACTTGTGAATTCGACCAACTTCTAAAAGCAGCTGCAGATACTTTGGTCCATGTACATTGAGGCATGTAGGATTCTGTAGTTTTTACTCTAGTGCACTAGGCGCTATTGCTAACCCTATATGCTTTGTTGTGACAACAGTTCATCAGTTGTAATAATGATTAACTTCTATTTAACTGAAATTCTGATTTAGCTAGAAGTTTATTTGAAGCCAGTGCTCTTAACATTGGATGGACATACACCCCTTTGGTTCTTAATTCAGTTGGATATGGCGCAAAATGCTCTGCCGATATACACTTCGGAGACCAGACAATACTCTTTGGCCCATTGCTGGTCATCCTTATTTTCGGATGAAAACTTGTAGGCATGTGATTCTTTTGGCCTTTTTCTATTGATCTACTGGATGATGAATATATTCTCGTCTATTTTCCATGAATATTTTTGTTTCATAATTTTAGTTCTTCCAGTCATTTTGTTTTTCTTCATTAATATTCTTACATCTAGACAGAGAAAAAAGGTCAAGGATCCCAATACCCAAAGCCACTCAATAGTCTCGCGGAGATAAATATGCCTTGTATATAATTCTTTTTGAAATCCCTCAAAAGTGTCGATCAACATGTCTCCATAGGTTGGGTTTGTTGGTCCAACTCCGTCCACCAAGCCCAATCAGTTGATCATTYTGCACTATGAGTTTCTAAGAAATATGAAGTTGTAAGAAAGGCCAGGCCAAACTAGCCATATATTACTTATCTCTTGATGCCTAGAGGAACATGAAATGGGAGTCATACACTTCACCAGAGAACCAAACTTCGAAGTGGGGAGACTTTATATTCTTAATCCTGCTTCAACAGCGAATACAGTGATCAGATTCTGACGCTCAATCTCTTCTCCTCTTGTTGGTTGGATATGACATCTCAGTGATATTTGACCCACAATCACTAAAATACAGTACAAGTTTAGAACAATGGGATTTCTCCGTTGCGTAATGATAATATACATAAAAGAACACGCTTTAGAACATACATCGCATGGTGTTTTAGAATATCAAAGTGGCAACAACAAACAAGTGGTTCTCTTTGTTCAACTTCTCTGAAAATTTGACCTATAGATTTTGATTAGAGCGGGTTTGTCGCACCTCAACTGTAAGAGACATTTTTGAAGGCATATGACGTTCAGGTTCAGGTTAATTTCTACTCACATTGATTATTTATAGAAATAAAATGCTAATTAAATTAATTTCTCTATATGAGAGTAGAATCGAACTCCTAAACTCTCTTAAAAGACAATAATGCAGAACCATTTGCACCAACAAAATTTGATTAAACCTCTAAATTAAACTCTTCTCTCTCTTTCTGCATACTCTTTGGGCCAGCAAGAACGGGTCACTAGCCTCACATATTCATCCAGACTATGTCTGCCAACCCTTAGATTACTTTTCCAGATGACATCATGTCCCTTAATCAGTACAGAGTTTTTTTTTCCCGTCCATTTATTAAGTAATAGGAGTTAGGACCTCCCTGTTTCCTACCACATTTTCTTTGATTTGATTCTATCTCCCAAGATGGAACCGTATAACAAGAAAAGTAGATCATCTGATATATATCACATACATATAAAAAACAATACTGGTACCATCGTCGAATCCCAATATGTTCCCACATGTGCCTTGAAAAGAAATAGAGACATATCACAATTCTAATCTGAAAAATTTACCTTGGGAGAACCAAAAGAAAACAAGTAGTCCATATCCATTGTTTGTCTTTGAATCAAAGTCATATATTAGTTCAAATGTATTGAAACAATCAATCCTATACGAATATAGGAGTTCTATACAAAATCACTATGACAAAGAAATTCCATCTTTCTCAAGAAATTTTGCCTTCAAAGTTGTTCTTTTTGAGCTATCAACACATAAAATTTGTTGGGTTTGCTTAATGGGTTAGTGCTTTCTTTTGCAATTGCTTTATTCTCCTATGTAAAATGTACCTCAAGCCAGACCATACCACACTGCCTTTGTTGGTGGTGGATGTCTATCTTTCTTTCTCTCTATGCCATTTTCCCTTGAAACAAGGCTGTCAAATACTTTCAAAATCTGTGGCTCTGCATATCTCACCATCTACTTTTTTCCAAGTAACTTTTCCATTATTATCAACACCATTATCATAGCCACTGCTCCAAACGCTTCTTCTTAATCATGATTCTTTCTGCCCAATTTCTATTCTTAATCAACATATATTATTAACCTACCAAAAGCCCCATAAAGACAGCTGTTTAGGGAGCATAACACCATTACTCAGTAATAATATTGCAAGATATTGTTTTTTTTTCTCTTTCTTTTTTTTTTTTGTTTTCCACTTTCAGCAAAAAGATATAAATTGAGTTTAAAACAGGTGAAGGTATTTCTTGTAATCAGAAGGATCTAGGAAATGGGCGGTGTCAATTAAGAATGACTCCAATTATCTATTCTGCTGATTTTGACCAATGATAATTTTTAACAAGATTAAGCTGAACATAGCCAAAGAATCAGCCTCCCCCTTCTGAATTTTCGAATCATTGATAGTGTCTGTGTAAGCAAAGTGCTTTCTTTAACAGATGYAACAATAGAAAAAGCCAAATCAAGCCCTGAACTGAATAAATGTGTAGGACTCCCCATTCTCACATGCTCTCCATCTGGAGCCTTTCTTGAATCAAATCAAAGTTCATTAGTTTAAGCAAAGCTACAGTGAGATGGACTTATAATTATGCTGGCAATAAAGATTGGACGAGCACTTGAAAGAAAAACCCACATGGCAATGGCGACCACAAAGCCCACAGGCCACAATATACATATATATAAAAAAACACACACACACACACACACACACACAGAGCCATATATGATGTGACAATTTATTAAGAAAGTTTAGATGAGGAAGGAAGCTTCATTCATCATCTTTGATGTATGGGTTATTCTGTCTTCTTTAAAAAAGTCTTTCCATGTGTGTGCAGTGAAGAATCATGTTTCAGTATAATTCTGGACCTGTACTATAAGAGAAGTGAAATGATGCCTTTCTCCTATATCAGTGGTAGATGGTCGGCACTATGTTAAATAAAGTTTTTCACCAGTTCCTGGTACCATGCTTGTCAATTGTGAAAAGGTCCACATGTGTCTGCACATTTATCAAACACTCAGCCCTTCAGTCTTGCCTCCTTGGTTGGTTTAGTTAAAGCACTTTGTCCATGCATATAGAAAAATTGAGTTCAGTTTTCAAGAACAATTCACCTATTGTCCTTCTGGTGAAAGGGAAAGAAAACGAGGACAAAATCAACTAATTCAACCAACTCCTTGCAAGCAAAGACATTTATGAACTAATAATCTTGAAAGTTGAAACCAGCAATCTCAACTGGCTTATAGTGTATCATTACATCATTTAGTATATTTATTCAATTAAAGTGTGACGCATTACACTTTATATATAGATGCATAGATAAATCCACATGATATGTTGTCCAAACTTCATTTAGAAAAAAAAAAAAAAAAAAATGTGCATCCTTGGCAGAAGGGCTTGTGGAATTTTTCTCAAGCAGATGCTCTAGAATTCGTCTTGAAGTTATATTATTGCTACGTTGAGTCATCCAAATCCATCTATTTATCTTTTGTGTGCATATGACTCCTAATCATGCATTCATTACGCTAACAAAGGGTATCAAATTTATTAGTCAAAACACCAAAATGTGGATTTCTTTTCCTTTTCTTGACATTGAGCATATGAGATGATGCAGATTGACCCAAAGAGGACATTAGGTTTGGTAGGCCAACCTGAGGATATAATATACATACATGAGACAAATGTAGTTAGTTCCAAACAGAGTTTTAATTTGTACCTCCAAGGGCTGCAATTTGTCATTCATTCATTCTTCCACCATCACCAAGCAATACCTATTCAAGAGGAGCGGCTTGTCGCTGAGTCAATCTATCAAACACCTCATATGATAAATGCGGATAATTATAGTTTGTGAAACAGGTCAAGAGAAGCAGGTATCTATCAAGAGGGATTATGAGCTAATCCAAACATGTGATTCCAAAGATAGGTAAGTTTCATTCAGAACTGACATCTCAACCATATAATAGTAACAACGAATGACAGCAGTAGTAATAACTATAGTAATGGAACTCATTTGCTTGGTTGACAATCAACTCAATTTTCTTTTCTGAAGACAAAAATTAAAGAGGGTTTCTTTGATAATCAACAGCCATGGACAATGCTGCAAGATTTTCCAAAATATTCAATCTTTCAACCTCTTTGCTAGAGGATCTACGCCTGTCTGCCAATAACAAGAAAGACACAACAGATGAGGATAAATTTTATAACACTAAAAAGTTAATCACACTTAGGCTATATATGACACAAAGATGCCACCTTTGGGCTACTTTTACACCCTAAAGCAATAATAATGGATAATTTAGGTATACAGGGGATTTCTTTTGTTTTGGGTTTTTTTTTTTTTTTTCTTTTTTTTTTTTTTTGGCGTGGGCCGTGGGCGAGGGGGGGGGGGGGGAAGGGGGGCGCGGCATGGGGAAAGTTTCAGTGGGCAACTTGGACAAAGGTTTATCAATATGATCATGCGTGAGAATATGATAGTATATGCATATGGTTTATTGAATCTGTAGACGGAATCATAAGGGAAGAGGAGGATGCACAAAATACAAAAGGTCTATGGGAGTCGGGAGAGTTTGAAATTGAACACAAAGATGAGGTTCTTTTGATGTTTGGCCTAGCATGCACTAAGCGAGCCTTGTCGGCATTTCCTGAATCAAACAATATCATTTGCATACAAAGTCACTAGAAATCATCAACGAGAGAGGGATCAAAAAGATAAAACACTAACCAATTATCAAAATCGAAGAAATCCCATTTGAATCATCTCCGTTTATTATAAATCACTTTCTCTTATACTACACGACATGACTGGATGCAAGAACCCAGCTACACACACACACAGTAATCTTTTGTAAAGACGCGTTGGTAAATTATGGTGAATCCAAGAACTGCACTCTGTAATCCAACGAGCAACAACCCAGATTCTCTTTAGTTGTATGTGGGGGAAATAATGATGGAGGAAGGAGATCAAATTGAATCTTTTACCTAAAGATGTGGAAGGCATTGAAGCCATCTACGTGGAAAAACTAAACTAAGGTTGCCTTTCATATTCCTTGAAAGTGAAAGCAAAACATGAGCCTAAAATTGAAGAAATAGCAGCCCTTGGGGAAATTGCATTCTTTGAGAAAATGTTAAGTTGTCTCCATCATTTTAAAAGAGAAACTATTTTGAACGGCTAGAATTTTGAACAAATCAACATCCTAAGCAAACGACATTAGAGCTAGAAAGGCAGTGTTCATATTTGCTTTTCTTTAACTCTACCGACCTCACAATAATTTCCACGAATTTAGTAGGCCATCACTTGCTTGTATTTTTCTTAAAGAAAAATATTTGAGATGAAAACCAGAGATTTTGTCATGACTTCCCTGAACTGGCATTTTGATTATGGGGCCAAGATGGGTTTTCTTTCTCCTTTTTAAATAATTACCAGAGGGTATTGAATTATGAAGATGATGAATTTTTTTTTTTTTAACTATGCATTTCTTGAGTATCTCCCTACCCTATGCTAAGATAATCCCTTAAATTTGGAGGAGCTATAATGCCTAAAACGGAACTACAATCTTATTTCTATTCAATATTTTCATTTCCTCAAGGATCTTATTCAATTGATAAAATTCTTTTTATCACAGCTGTGAACTTGCTTATTTCGATGCTCATGGTTCGTGCACATCTTCCTTAGATCCAAATTTCAGACAAGATCTTATATATAGGAATAAAACGAAAGAAAACACTACTCAAAATGGGACACTTTTTATTACCACTATTACCAATCCCTAGTACTAAAACCGAAGGGAGAAAAAGCAAAGTTCTTTCTTGGATTCCATTAATTGATTCTTCTTCTCTAGCTGATGCATTTACCAGTTGGCGAAAAGAAAAAAATTCGAAAACAGTGCTAAATATATTTAGGACTTGGGAATTATGTTTGTTTTGTTTCAAACCATGTTTGTATTGGAATTAGAAAATAAAGATTGTAGTCAAATTTTTCTTGGGACAATTAGGAACCCTTCAAAAATTTATCTTCGAAATATTCCTGAATTTGTATGAAGAGGCTGTAAAACAATTTCATCCTAGAGTAACAGAAGAAGCTACCCGAACCAGGCCAAGTTACCATTTGTCATGAATGATCTAGTTTGGATATCCCTCTTGGCTTCTCCTCTGATTAATATGTACACAAAGGAATCTATTGGCCTCAAAACTTTTCCTTTTCCTTCCCTTTTAAACCTTTTTCTTGTTAATCGTGATTATGAATTTTTTTTTATTTTGAACCGCTCGATATACGAAACATTTGATTCTAACCTTTTCGTGTTCGAATCAGAGGACTCGTAAAGAGAGCAAAATTCTCCCAATGTTAATTGCTCTAATTAAGGAATCCAAACTCATTACTATTAACAATCATTGGTCATGTTTATCATCATTTGATTAATTGTTAAGATATTAAGAGATTAGTAGACCATCAAAAAGTTGTTTGGCCTAATGTTTTCGTTCATTTTGCTAGCTAGAATCTTTATAATAGGAGCTTTATCAATGGATGGCAAAGCACTACGGAAAACAACATCAGAAAAGTAGTTTGCAAAAACAATAATTGTTTTATGTTGCAAGTTGAGTTTCTGAGTTTTAGTTGGTTTCAAATAGATCAAGCACTCTACAGACCTTTTTCTGTTACATCGTTTTTACAAAAAGATTTGTCCAAACTTCTTTCATGGAATTGATATTATGGCCCCTCAAAACTAGGTTGTGGCTATAAGAATATGCCTCCCTCTCTTGTTTTATAACGCTTGCTCTATTTTAAAATCACTCTTTCGACACTTAACAAACTTCTCTTTGATGTATATGCATTAATCCTCCGAAGCTGTGGTCTCTTAGAAACAAAAGTGCTTTCCTATCTTATAACTTATTTTACTTTTGAAATATTTTAAGAATAATCATAGTACAAAATAATCCCATTTTAGCCCTTTTAAAGTTTTGAAAAAAAGCCTCTAACCTTATAAAATTAATATTAAATTTTCTAACATATTTGAGGAAGCAAAGATATCCATCTTTCCTTTTTTTCTTTTTCTAAATTACAGAATGGAAATAATGTGATTTCTTATGATCGGTCCTCTGAGATCATTATTGTAATCATTCAAAGCCCACCAAATTTTCCTTTATTTTTTTTCTGTTAATTTCGTATTCGAAAAAGTAGCACCTCAAAATTCTCAGGTTTAAGTGATTGGTCCCCAGTGATAGGACAATTAACTGCTAGAAGTTACCCTATGCTTTTCTTTCCCTGGTTGAAAGACCAATTAAGGGAAAATGTACCTCTTTGCAAGTACATTAGGTGCATAGAGTGAGATACTGCTGTCTCTCTGGAGATTTTGCTTACAAGATTGAAAAGAATGATCTCTCCCCATGTTTCTTCACATGTCGCTCTACATTTCGTGTCTTTTCATTGTTTTTCTCTTTCATTTTCTAATCTTTGGATTTCGTAATTTGCTTCTGCAGTTTCTGCTGCATTTCCCGATTCTTTTCTTGAATTCTCAAGTGTTAGCTAGATCCCATCTCAGCATTTAGAAAAGTAATTCTGACACAGGTTTAGAAGATCTACCCTCAGTAGTGAATGTTCAACATGTGGCCATAAGATTCCCCTATATCTATCTTAAAAGATCTAGCACTGAAAGATGAATTAGGTTATACAGATTTCCAAAGCATGTTATCACTATCCATGATCAGTCATATACGATACAGACATATATATACACAGACATATTAATCTACAACTTGTTGGTTTTGCCGAAAGTYGTTGGAAGAAAGACAAGGAAGAGGTGATGAGAAATGGGGAGATGTGCCGATCGAAGAAGATGAGAGCTGCATGAGAAGGACTTTGGACTTTGGAGGGGTCAAGAAAGACCGGAATGAGGAAACAAGGCAACGTGGAGGCAAAGGAAAGAAAACACTGACACCTATAGATATGTATTTTTTTGCATTTGCATTGTGGAGACGACTTAGAGAAGAAGGGTGGGGAGTTGCTCTAAGAGAGCAGACTTTGTTTGCCCATTTCTTGATAATAATTGTATCTATGGGTTTGATATGGGACTTGGCAAGATCAGAATGCATGACTGGTGAACGAGGGCATATATATATATATATATCTATCTATATGTGTGTGTGTGTTTTTGTAAGACTTCAAAGTTTTGTAGCTGTAGAATTGACCCAAAGGCAATTCTTCCATTCTTTTCTAGCATCATGGAGACTACCATTCAAGTAATCTCCAAGAGATTTCTTTTTTGTTTCATTTTCRGTCGTAAATTAATAACCTTTCACGTTTTAATATAATGTTATATTTAATTTAACGTGTTAACTAGTGTAAATGTAAAGGTTACCTTCTTAGAAGTGTTCATGCATTTTGAAGATAACAAGTTCCCACATCTACATCAGCTCTTCCTGTTCTTGAAGTTTCTCCACTTTTTGGAGTCTAGTTGATATTGGAGAGATAAGTAGATATTTCTAGTATATGTACATTATAATATCTAATCAGCAGAACGTTTTAATGTTATTAAGATGCTAATTGTTTAGCTTGATTTTCTTGTCTCTTTTTAATTGAAAATTGAAATTAAGATTTGTGCTGATAAATATTCTCAAGAGACAACCATTTTGTGGGGTATTTGCCATTTTCCACCTTTATATACCACAAAGATTAGAAGTTGTTGAGTGCCCATAAATCAACAGTCAATTTTGAGGATCTCTAATTTGTAGAGTATGTGATCTGTAAAGATCGAATCTATAAAAATGTTTTAAAGGAAAAAAAAAATAAAGAAATGGCAGTTGAACTATGGTTCCCATTTTACACTTTGCAATGACCTGTTGGCCATATTGGAATGGTAAAAAGAACAAGAAGACAAAAATAGACTATCTTGATTCTTTTCACTYCACARGTCTTGTGATTTTCCTTTTTCATCTCTTCSATATTTTGGAATTTCACCAAGGAGGAGAAAAGAAAGATCATTATTTGCCATTTATTGATCACAAAGAAGAACCAAAAGTTTGAATGGTTTGCTCTGCTGAGAAAATGACCTCAACCAAACATGTCACTTCGAAAGTGACTATAACATTTTAAACCACCCAAAGCCAGAAKTACCCTCAGTAATAAACAATCAAGATTTGTGATATCCTTTAAAGAGGATGCTAACATGAATAATAACTTTTCTAGATTTTATTGTTAGTAATTTCATAAAATTGACAATTTTCAGCTAGATGCAGAGAATACAATTTTTAGTTTTTCTTTTTTAAAATTATTCTTGGCTACTTTTTCAAGTAACTTAGATGTTTGCTCCGATTCATTAAAGAATCATCACCAAATTACAAAAGTTTTGTAATGGAAGKAGGTAGAAACTTCCAATAGGAAAAAGGTGCCTAGTGGGATCTCTTTTTTTGGTGTTACATAAATTAGAATTGTACCCTAGCCATTATTGCTGTTGGACAAAACACAATGAGAGTTGCAAGCCAAGAGGAGAATCAACTTTCTTTGATTCTTGAAGAAGAAGAAAAAAGAGGGCATTTTCTTCTTTTACTTTTATTTATTTTTCATCTTTTCTTTTTTTAAATATTTCGCATCCTGAAAATTCAGGATTTAAAAAATCTCTTCTCGTGAATAATATACATTTTAATTCCTACTTTTATTTTGGAAAAAGAACTTATTAGTAGTACTATTGCATAACTGGATGTCTGACTGGCCTTATATGAAATCTAATCAGTTAAAATAAACTTCGATTTATATAATCTTTTGGGAATGAGTTTTGACTTGGTATGCACTGGTGGCTAGGCCTAAGACTCTTGTGATTCATGGTACCCTACAATTGATGGTTTCATGGTACTGAAACATCACATGAGGGCATATATGGATGATGGGAGCGAGACATTATGGGCTTGTGCCCTATAACACTTTTCTTTTTCATTTGTTGTGTCCTTAATTGCTTTCATAATTTTAACTATTCATGGGGGGAATTAACTTGGCATTGACCATCTTTATCCCAGGATACGAGGGTGGCTGTGGAGGCATTACCGGGGGTCCACAAGCATACTCAAAGAGAAAGKGATTTAGTAAGTATTTCATATTTTGTGGAGCAGCAAAATGATAAAAATGAACCCATCGCTTCTTGTTCTTGCGTACTTCCCTTAGCTAAGCTAGCCTAGCCACATGGTCCCATCGCACACAAATCCAATACAAAATCTAACTATGTACCTATCAAATAGTTCACCAAAACCAGATATCGTTCCATAAATTAAGGCCCTGGTGTGATCTCTAGTTGTTAGAGAAGTATACATGAGCTGATGGGTTGGCTCAGCATCGTAGTCAATGAATTGGGGCATATTCTTTTCCAACAATAAAATGCATCAAAACAAAACTTGGGGAATAATTTTAGCATTAACTTTTTTGATGGATACAAACTTAATTATGACCATTTTCAGCTATTTATTTGGAATGAGGATACCTTTTTTTCCTTTCACACATGACTCAAAGAAATTAGCGGACCTTTATACATATATGTATATATATGTATATATAATAGTTTTAAAGAGTAAGTATTATGGTGATAATTCGATTATTTTTCAAAAAAATGAAAGATTATAATCCCAAACAGAAAAAAATTTTCTTGTGACAAATTCATCCAATGTTTTTTCTTTTTAAGAATTAACAATATGGGAACCATGTTGAGGTAATATCAACGTTCAAGTTCTGAAGTAGTGTGTTAAAAGACTAATAGTGAAGTAACAAAGTCAGTAATTTTAACCATCTCGGTTCAAATTGTACAATGAAGAAGAAATTAACCAGCAGATTGATTTTCCTCTTTCAAGAAGAACAATCAATGGGACCTTGGCATAGGGGCAGGTCAACAATCAATGTGGGCCCCACTTGCCTGAAAAATAATATTTTTAAATATCTCTTAATTGAGTAGTATTGCTTGTCGAACTTTATGATAAACAGTTGTGTGATGGTTTATTTGTGTAGAGAAATAAGGCTTTGCCAAAGTTTGCAATAATACMGCTATGGTGCTCTCATCTGTATTCCCTCCCAATTTACTACTACTTCTCGTCATATACCAGAGACACCCTACACTCCAAGTTCTTGAGACCATTGCTTCACATATTTATCACAATTCGATTTTCACTACTTGACAATAAACTTAGTTTTTCAGGTTTCAAAATACACTTCCTAATACATACCTCCTAACACACTTGTCYTTTGGTATTCAACAAAATTTGTAGTTGGAGAGGTGAGAGAAACGGGTGATTGTCGGGGGGTCTATGCGGCCTTGGAATTGGAAGGTGGCTCCAAAGTTGTGACCACAATGAATGTATTTTCTTAAATATGTTTATAGAATGATCTCATCTCTCCAATGCAGTGAAAGCAAGCTTTGATTCTTGGCAGCAAAAGATACAACAGACCCACCAGACTCAGCACAGCACAGACCACACTCTGATGTTGCTTCTCTCTTTGGTCCTTTCTTAGTCTGCTGCAATTCTTGTGACTGCCATTATCATCACCATTCATTCATCACACCTCTCCCCCAAGAGATGCCAAAGTACTTGCATGGCTTCATAAATTATTATCACCCACCCTCCTCTCCTCTGACWTTCTCAATAAATATGAACCTGTCTACCTTTTTCTATTTGCATCTCATTACTTGTTTTCTTTTTTCTTTAACTTACTTCTATACAACCCATGTCCCTTCTTTGGTGTCACCCTAATTATAGAATATCCTGTTTAAGGTTACTTAGAGATGCAAAACCCTTTCATACGAGTGCCTACTTTACGAATTATAACCACAAATAGATTCAAGCTTTTGATGTAAAACTAAAAGCTTTTATCACCGCGCAGTCTGCAACTTTGACGTTTCTAAGGACTCTGTCTTCTTCCTTGTGAAAAATGAAGATACTGTATTCATGCATAATTGGGAGAGCATTAATTTCCCTGATCAGAAATACCTAATCTTCCTATTTGGCAGGCTCAAATAGAAGATGGAGAAAGGAAAAGATCCCACAACTTCATATAATTCCACTGTTATTTCAAGGACCAGACGCTGTGTTTTGCTTTCCTTTTCAGTATCTTCTTTTGTCTACTTTTGATGGATGGCTACCATCAATAGCCAATTCCCTCCGCTGTTCTTGAGCATGCCGGCTACTAATCTTTTCAAATCAACTATTACGTGTTACTATATACTTAATATGAAATTAGGCAAGAGTTTCTAATGTCTTAGGTAAAAGTATATACCCCGTTAGATATAAGAAAATTTCTCTGCCATCCCTCTTTTCTCTTTATACAAGGCATAAAGAAACAAAGTCAAAAATAGAAAGAGCAAGTAAATTAATTAAATGGATGTGATGAGCCACCTGCTACACCATCTAGCACACCTATAAAGTAGAAGCTAAGTGATGGTTAGTGTTGTTTTAGGTAATAGTTCATTTGGATATCCATAAACGTGTGTTGCTTATCACTTAAACTCCATTATCTGACATGAGATTTCAAGAAAGATCGGATAAGTTTGTATAATATATATTTTGCTTAGTCTGCTGATATTCAGGACTATCTCCATAATTATGATAAGCTACTGGTTAGTTGTACCGCTTCCATTTATACCTTTGATCTTTCCTTGTAAGTTTTGCTTTTTTAGATGTTTCTCCTTTACAGGAATTTAGTACCACTATTTTCTCTGGTAGGTCTATGTCAAAAATCATGTGCTTGATGTATGGTTAGTTGATATGGAAATTGTAGGGTTTCTAATGTTCTTTTTCTACGGTTCATCGGTTGATGGATGAAATTCGATGAAGGAAAGTTGATTTAGAATTCATATTGTGAATTGATTAGATGAAGGGTGACTTGAGAAAGCTTTTCCTCGGAGGAAAGGAAAAGTGGGTAGAGCCAGCCATGGTGGGAAGTGGGAAATTAAAGAAAACATAGTTCAACAGAATTTTAAATGTAAAGAAGGAAAAGAAAAGGAAACCCTAGAAATTATGAAAGGGAGGTGTTTGGGAGTGTGTAGGTCAAGGAAATGGATGGGGCAGGCACGGTTTTGATTGGGATTAAAGAAAAGACTAAAGTTGTTCTTGTTGGTGTGTTGTTGTGTCTTCAACCCAAGGAAATGCGCCTCATTTCATGACGCTTCTTGGAAATGATGATTTTCTTTACATTTCAGTTTCAATCCAACAAAAGGAAACACAGAAACCCCAACTTCTAAATGCTTGGAACTTTGAATCTTTCCTTTGGGAATTCTCTCCCTCACCAAGAAATCTTTTTTTTTTTTTTTTTTCCCTTTTTCTTGCCTTTTCTAGCTCGCCAAGTTTCTTGACCCTATTGTCTTTGGTGGACGATATCAATAGGTAGATTCTACAGGGCATAAATAACCGAAAGAATGTTTTAAGAAAAAGTCGTATAAAAACTGCTTAATATGACCCATGAGAGATCGAAAATATTTGATTCCAGTTTTTTCGCGTCCCATGTATTGACTCTTGAATCTTGATAGTTTTACCAGCCAGCAGAGAGATAAATAAGGCCTTTTGAAAGTATGATTTCTAAGGCATAATGAAGATTCAAGAAATCCAGCTCTTGAAAAAAATGGATTCAAATCAAATCTGGAGCTTTTGATGACTCGTGATGGCATTAACTAAAAGCAGTAGAACTTGATAACGTATCAACCGCGTAATTGATTTTGCATGAAAAATTAAACCACCATGCAGTGTTGCTGTCGATTCATTTAAGTTGTTGGTTTTTCCTGCAATTCCTGTCGATTTCAGACCAGAAAAAATATTTATATATCCATTTTTGAGGACTCTGAGAAAAGTTTGAAATGTCTGAAATTGCGGCAGATTTTATTTGTCTAATCAAGTGCCAAACACAACCCTTTTCTTTTCTGGTATCAAGATCATGAGAAGAAAACGATGATTGAAACGTGGTTGCTTTGGCACTTTGCTGATTAAACATCTGTTTAATCAAAAAGGATCAGGGGAAAGACTGTCGGATCAGTTTACTTTCCCTATTCAAAATCTGTACTATGAAAGTTTTCAGCAGCTTCCAGGAGACAAAAACGAAAGACGATTCCACTGTATCTAGAAAATAACAATGGAAACTGTAGCAACTAGCAAGGTTCGGTTTTGGTTATGGACAAAGATGACTTTGTTGACTGTGCATGCAATAACTCCATTATTCATTGTTTAAATAAATACTACTAGTATTTTAGAGCCTGCTGAACTAATAGAAAATTACACGATTAAGCTAATGGCTCAGCATTTGAGTACCTATCCGAGAAACCCTTTATTTACATTCCTTCACATTCTTTTGAAAAAAAAAAAAAGAAAAAAGGAGAAGTATTTATGAACGGGAAAAAAAATATCAAGTAACATTTGAAATTAATATGTGTATGATGGACATATCCTTTTACTTTGTACTTTGATATTTAGGTAATTGACACTCTGTATTAGTCAATTCGTCAAATTAACTCTAATTATTATCACTTACTTTCTTTTGGGATGGTGGGTTATGCTAGAAATGAGACTAAATAATTAGGACAAAGGAATTATACTTAATTAAATTAAATATCACTGAATTAGTTTGAACTCCTTTTTCATGCATCTGATAATTGAGCTACTAAAACGAAACGAAAATTATACCAAAAGCAAAGCCACCAAAATGAATGACTCAACTTGCAAGTCTTAGTAGTGCAATCAAACATGGAAAATGAAAGGCTGTCTTAGGAGGGAGAAGAAAACAATGATTCTATTCCTTGGGTGGGAGATGTGTATATCTATCAACACACATATATATAATATAGAGAGCAAAGACATTATGATAATAATAAGTATCTAATTTGTAATCGAAAGAAAATGAAAATATAAATACTCTTGTGTATATATATACATACAATAGTTTTTCCGTGCAGGGTTGTTGAAGAAAGAGGGGAGCGTGGGGAGATGAAGATGAGAGGAAGGAAAACTAGCCGACGCTCGTGGGCCAAAGCAAAGACAAATTGCTTGATGCCATCCCAAGCACTCTCTTTCACATTTTTCTACTCTTTTCTTTCCTCTTTTTTGGTGGCTTCTCTCTTTCTCGGTCACCTCCATTAATTAAAGTAAAAAAAATCCTATCCTTCTTGGTTTTGGGGAAGATTACCAAAACTCCCAACTCGAATTCATCTCTACTCAAAGATTCATTTCTTAATTTCTAGTCATCATTTTGCACCCAACCTTTTCCACCTAGGATGAGTTTATGTTACTTTGTACATCTCATTGACGGACTCGGACAACTTAGAATCTTGATCATATTCTCCATTGTGGAGTTCCTGTGATTTATGAAATGACTATCATATAAAAATAAAGAAGTTTTGCCCATCATCGAACCACCCTTCAATTATGCAACTCYTGCTTGATGGCCTCTTGGCTATTTAAAGTATTGGTTGATATACATGTGAACCTATCTAAACATTTTTAACAAGAAAAAGAAACATCAATATGACAAGGAGGATGTGGAAAGGTATACACGTTTTGTTAGCTCTTCAAAATGAGGTTCTTCCAAATAATTGAAGTTTTCATACAAAACCAAAGAATCCCACAAAAGAAAAACCAATATTTTTCTACCTTAATGTACCAGTTGATTGAAGGTTTGACTAAGTCATTGGAGCCGTGGAAACTTTGGTATTCGACCCTTTGAATTGATTCTCACCGGTGGTTTTAGCCTTATGATCTGTGCATTGTTTTGGAAGTATACTCCATTTTCTTGATTATCATCTATGAATATCCGTGTGGGAGTTTAATTGAGAGATTTAAATTCGATTAATGAATCCGCCATTAAACCTGAGATAAGATGCGGCATACATGTAGGTGGGGGTGATTATGATTTATGAATTGAATTGATTCATTCTTGCCCGCGTACATAAATAATGGTCAATATTCAGATCAGATACAGATAAAAGTTCGAAGGAATGAAACTGGAAATGTCAGCCCCACATATTTTCTGATTCCTTGCAAATCTCTTATCACAACCACCCAACCAAATGATGGTCCAGAAGCAGATTTATGGCATATTTATCTGCGACCTTAATGGTTTAGAGTTTTGAATATTTCTTTCATGTAGTCAATAAATATCTAGGTTTCGTCCTTGAGAAATGGTAACAGATCAACTTGAATACTTAATGGGTATTCTAGAATCAAGGATTACAAACTCATAAACTTGTTTAAATATCTGAGTGATTATTAAAACATAAGGCGAAAGATAGAATTGAATGTTGAATTTCTCGACTTTTTAAGTTATCGGCTCGGATATGATGTTCCATATTTCACATGGTCAATAGGGAGATTTAAACTTGTTGAAAGAGAGAAAGAGGAGAAGTGAACTCAACTAACAGCATGAAATTAGGTCAGGGTTATGCTAATCTCTTCCTTTATTTTCTAAGATAAGGAATTAATGCACAAGCATAGTAGCTGTTAAGGCCCTTGAATCTTTATAACCAAGGAAAATTCAATCCCCTTACAAATCAAAAGTCGACAAATAATCATTTCTTCAAGAACCCCTTTTCCATTTTATAAAATCTAATCATGAACATATACTTTGATTCTCCAAGATATGCTTCCAATCAAATTCTGCTCCTTTTTTGATGTTCTTGGTACCCAAATCTCAACAGAGAAATAAGCGAATAAAAGGTATTTGAATATTTACCAATAAAAACTTGAAAATCCGAACGATTCTCTTCTCTCTTTTCTTTTTTCTTTTTCTTTTGGAGGAAAAACAAGATAGCACTATCTTATCATATTTTCTGGAATCATAATTCTTTTTCTGGGTTCCATAAAATTTTTATTTTTTTGCTCAAGAGTGGAAGAAACTATTAGCTAGTAATCCAACAGTAACCATATGATGTAGCTGGGCAATTTTGAAGAAAACTATGAATCTTCTTTCTCCACATTTAAAGAAGACAATCTAAGAAGAAGGAAAAAGAAAATTTATGAAGCCTCTGTTTTCTATGCAGAGAATGGATTTATTTACTGCTCCGTTTACCAAGAAAATAGACTAGAGAGTGCCCAATTCAATAAAAACTCAGTAAATATTTTGTTGCGTGTAAATAATAACTATTATTATTTTAGCAGATAGATATAAAATACAGAAGAAAGCTGGCCAGCATGGGCTATGTATAAACAGTCCCAGCGGCAGCGGTAACGGCAGAGACTACTACGCTCTGCACGCCCAACAACAACATCACCCAACCCAACACATTCCCCCTTACCATTTCATTTATTATTTTATTTTCTTTTTCCAATATATGCGCCACTATCATCCTCTACGTATATGTATATACACAACATAAGTCTATCCGAGGCATTCATAACCTATACGCTATTCTAGATAGATAAAGTAAAATGCATCGAATAGTACTTAACCATATATCCGAGGGAGGTGAAATAATTTTCTATTGGCATGGAAAATGTCTTAATGTCTTTTTTTTTTTTTTTTCATTTTTAGGAAAAAGATATAAGATAGGGAGGTGTTGATAAGAAGCACGAGAGTCGTCCCTCCCTCCAAAGAAAGAAAAGCCAAAGCCACGGGAAACAAGAGAAAAGGAAGGCACCAAAGGAAGCTCTAAGCTAAGCAAATAGCGAAAACAAAGAACCAGAAGAATAAGSGCTCTGTTTCTCTCTCTCTTTCTTTCTCTTGGACTGATTCGCTCGTTCGCATCTCTTTTTTCTTTCTCTTTCTTCTATATGCGCAAAGCATTACAAAGGCAAAGGAAAACAATTCAATTTTGATGAACAGAGCAATATTGGATGGTCTCAAGGTCATGGTGATGGTGCTCTCTTCTTCTTCTTCTTCTTCTTCTTCTTCTTCTTCTTCTTGGTAATGCCGGTGCTGATGCCAAAGAAGACTACTCATTTACTTTACGTTTCTCTTTAAACTCGAAGAAACCAAAAACAGCCCATCTTTCTTCTCCCTACCGTTTCTCTCTTTCTTCATTGAAGAATCCGCCTTGAGTTGGGGCATCTTCTTTATCTTTCATGCTGTTTCTGTGTCAGCGTTTATTAGCACCCTTCCATTCCATACCATCCTCTCCCTCTTCATTGCCTTCTAAACGCACCTAATTAATCCTCTCCCCTGCTCTCCACATATTTTCATTTTCTTTCTATATAATCATCCGTTTATTATTCCTTACAAATTCTATAGCCAAATACAATGGCCGTTCAAGCTCAGTATCCATCCAACGTTCTTCTTCTAAACAGGTTTGTTTGCATTCTTGTTATTCCTTCCTTCAATTCTCTTCGCCGATGCTTGCTTCAATGACTTTCACAGTTTTTTATTTTGTGGCAGAACTGTGCAAGAAGGTAAAAGCCCTCTTGGAAACGATTTTTCTTCGAAACCTCAAACGGGAGGTGGTGGCACTGGCAGCGGCGGRGGCGTAGGAACATTTCTTGATCATACAAACATGTCATTTAACCCTGGAGGTAAGAGTTTTGAGTCCATCAATACCCAATCAATCAAATACTGCAAATTCATTCAACTAATATTCAGCCCTCCCCAAATGCCACTACACAGTTGGGACTAATAATTCGCGAAAGAGAGGAAGAGAAGCGGGCATAGCAACCACATCAGCGGCTCTGAATTGCCCATTAATCTCAATGCAACAACCTCAGCTCATTGACCTCGCTCAGCTCCACACGTCACAAAGAAATGTTGTGTCCACTGGCCTTGGCCTGGCTTTTGGCGAACAGCAACYACGAGAGCAGCAGCAGCTTCATCGACATTCTCTTTCTCCTCAATCATCTGCCCACTCATCCGTTCTCTTATCAATTCTATCCGATGACTTGGCCACTCACATTAGACAACAAAGGGACGAAATTGAACATTTCCTCCATTCGCAGGTAGCCAAGATTTTCAATTCTTGAAATCTTCCTGTAATTTACCAATTTTGTGATCATTATGAGCTTTCTTCAAATTTTATTATCTTTGAGGAAGTCTCTTTCTTAATAAATTTATATTGGTGAATGATTTCTTTTTTCTTAACTTCTTTTCGTGAATAGGGAGAGCATCTGCGCCGTACTTTAGCAGAGAAGAGGCAGAGGCACTATCATTCGATTTTAGGCGCCGCGGAAGAGTCGGTGGCCCGGAAGCTGAGGGAGAAGGAAACAGAGGTGGAAAAGGCTGCGAGGCGAAACGCAGAGCTGGAAGCGAAGGCCGCCCAGTTGAGTATGGAGGCGCAGGCGTGGCAGGCGAGGGCGAGGATGCAGGAAAACATGGCGGCCACACTACAGCTGCAGCTGCAGCAGGCAATGATATCGACTGGTGGGGGTGGTGGCGGCGGTCGTGGACAAAGTGCGGGCCATGTGCAGGATGGCGATGAATGGGGTGGAGGAAATGGCGCAGCAGTGGTTGGTGGTGACGCCGAAGACGCTGAGTCTGCATACATTGACCCGGACCGAGTGGTTGTATCATCTGGGCCGAGTTGCAAGGCGTGCCGGAAGCGAGTTGCGTCAGTGGTGCTGTTGCCGTGTCGGCACCTCAGCCTTTGTACGCAGTGCGACTCGGTGGCCCAAGCTTGCCCAGTCTGCCTCTCTCTGAGAAGCTCAAGTGTTGAGGTCTACCTTTGCTAGCTATCCAGCCCATTATTGGGAAACAGCCCAATTTAGGTCCAAGCTTTCGCCCGGTAGGGAAGAAAAGGATCCTGGACTTCTGACGTGGGCTCCACTAGCCAGGGAGTAAAGAAGTTGGAAAATTGAAAATGAAAATGAAAATGAACAGAAAATCAAGTAACAAATAATTAGTAAATATTTCTTTTTCTTTCGGGTCCTTTCTAACTTCACAGCCACCTGAGACTCGAAAGTTTTAGTTTTTTGTTATTGAAAAGAAATGTTTTCAGGGGTAGTAATGTAAATGGACACATGGGGATGGCAATGCTTTCTGGTTGTTTTTTATCCTGAAAAATCAAAGTCATATATAAAATTCTTTTATTTGATAATTTAAATTTCATTTGTTCCTTTTATTATTGCATTTTTTGTATTTTGATATTAATAAGTTGCACAAAGTATTAATGTTCACAGACTAAATTTTCCAAGTAATTTGAAATAAATATTTTCCAAAATTAGGTTGAGAAAGAGAGCGCATTCTCGTATTTGAAATTTTAGCCAAAAAAGATCCAATTTTGGCCCATGTGATTGAATTTATGATGAAATTTCATTATATAGAAACTATAGTAAAATTTATTTGGAAATAAATCAACGTTTTATTTCTTTTAGAAGGAATAAGTATATTTTAAATATGATTGAATTCCCAAAGCTAACTTCATTCTTAATTTATACATTATAAATATATATATTTTCAATGTATATTACTTTTCGAGCAAATTGAAACATTCCATTCTTTCCGTGTAAAATATCTTTAGCCATTACCCCAACCTAGCACCTTAAGAGAAAAGAGAACGTAAATTGACATAAATACTAGCTCTAATATCTTCCTTATTTGTTCGTTTCCATTCGTAATGCTCCCTTTATCTGATAATTTACCACATTAATTATCCTCCTAAGATTTCTACCAAATCAGGAGAACACCCGATTAGGCAAATTATAAAAAAGAATTTAAGACGATTCAATTATTAATATAAATTTAGATTTTAAAATGTGAGTTTAGCCCTTTCCAACAAATTAATACATTCAATTTAGAGTTTACTTACATAAAGGTAAGTAAATGATAAATTGTGAGTGAAAATTGATGAAGAGAGAAAAAAAAAAAAATGATGAAAATATGGTTAGTCCGGATCGAAATTGTTTGTTTTGAAGTAGTAGCAGATAAGCTATGAAAGTGAAGATGTTCACATGGTCAACTTTGGTTAAGTCGACGCAGCATATTCTCGAAAAGTCCAACGAAATAACATATGAACGGCTTACATAAGGAGGAGGAATGGGAAGCAACTTTCCCCATTGGTTTTGTTGCTCTACTATTGCTACCGCTTTGAACAAGGCATCCTAACTTGTACTGACTAGCTAAGGATGACCTTTTAAGGGTTTTCTTTCGTTGATCCTTATCATCTCTTCAACCATCTACTCAACACTTCTACCTCTCTCAAATGGAACGCGTTTGAAGGTGTCCATCAAGATTCTCTTTGTTAAAAATCATTCATAAAATTGATAAAAAAGAACATGTTTAACTATAATAGTATTTTATAAATAGATGATTTCTAACCATTTCAGCATTAAAAATACCCAAAAAAATCAAATATCATTAGAAACCACGATGCTTCTCAAAACGCTTTCGATGATTATTTATGCAAGCATGTCCGAGAGGCAGCTATTTCCTTGAAAAAAAGTGGTAAGATTCTTGGTCCAAATGTGTTGTGAGGCAGGCAATCACTCGCCACATTTGATGACAGGCTCTTAGTTTGACCACAAGGATTTAGAACGAAACAAGACAAAACCAAAACTTTGATTAGAGTCATACTAGCGAAAGTTGTATGGGTCACATGATGTCTAAACCACTGTTGCAAGGAAACTGCTCATACAAATTGACCAGATCATTATATAAGGCTAATCGTCCAAGTTTTCAAATTATTGGTAGCACAGGAGGTGGTAAAACAGCCATTATTTAACATGCACCGCGTCTCTATGGCTCAACCTATCAAGAATACTATTTAAAAAGGTCTTAAAAATAACACTTGTTTTATTCTTAATCGAATAAAAATTCACTTTCTTAAATTAAATATATCTTTTATATAAACTTTCATTATTACCCCGTTAAATTTAACTGCGATAATCATGATGCTACTAAAGTTTGCGCAAGATAATCGCCCCGTCTTTCCATTTTCTAAGAGATGTATATATGAAGCCAAAGTTATCATGACAAAATGCCCTTTTGCTTTGTCAAAACTTCCATATTGATACTTGTTAAAATGCAAATAATTGCGTTTTGAATTTAAGAATCATCTTCACATCAGATAATGGAAAACCAAACATTGATGAGCCCAAACAAGGCCTCACAGACGCCATTATTTAGTCCAAGAAGAATGGTTGTGATCCAACCCTCCACTGTGAGAGAGGGACCCTTGGAAATGATCTGCTGTTTGGATGGCYGATTTGACAACACAAAGGCAATGAAGCATCGATCTAAAATGTCTTTGGGTACCTCTTTTTTTGGTAATATGGTCGGTATGAAAACCACATTAGCAGTTCATGTTTAGTAATAAAAGAAGTCAACTCACTTCTTGTATTAAATTATATGCATCAAAACTCCAATTCCCTACTCATCATTCATATTCATCCTTTACTATTCTTGTAAGGAACATCACAATTTGGCAAATTTGGTTTGGGAAAGTAATCAATTTTGATACAGATATTTGTCACATATGCTTGCAGTATTAATCATGRATTTATCGACTCAATAATCAAACATTTTAACAATATTGACATAAAAAGTAAAACACATTTAATAACTTTCATACAAGCATATCTACATCAAGGATTGATAAAATCGCGTTTGCATACGTTTTTTTATATAAACATGTAAAATAATAAAATTATAATTAAATATTTTACCGACAAAAGATTATGATTGAAGAAGTAAAAAGTATGAAAGCGAATCACTCCATTTTATTTATTTTTCTCCTCATCTACACGTTTATTGACTCTTGAATGTTATCTTAGAAAAAGCGGATGGGATTGAAGAAGAGCTTCGACGGAAAAGGAAAGAAAGGATATTATTTTTTGTATAAAAGAAATATAAAGTCCTGTTTGAATTGCAACTCCAACGTGCGATGGCCACTATATATTAGGAGGATGGAATCATGAAGCATGATGTAGATTGCACAATTTAAGAATTTAGAGGCCAACCCTGCACGGGTAACGTAACTTCATAAGAACCTTCATCATATTAAAGGTTATTTCCCACTCTACACTGTTTTTTTTTTTCTCTTTTTTTTTTTTGAATATGAGAAAAGAAATATATATATACATACATATACATACCTTTGCTGCAATTAATCTTCCTGTGTTGTGATCTCAAACTTTGCTGTGGGACAGTAGTTGACTCCATAGTAGTTGGCTGGATGGAGATTGAACCATTCCTTGTTTGATTGTTTCGCTTTTCTGATACTCAGAGAATAGGAAGAAAGAAGCGTCAGTGGACTTGGACCAGTATTTGCATTCAGGCCTGCCCAAAGCATTTGGCACAATGTGAAAATGGCCTTCATAATGAGAATTTAGTTGATGTTCAATTCTTTTCGAGTTAATCTTTTCTTATTGTTGTGATTCAAATTAAATAATTTAGAACAATTTCATTCTCCTTATTTAAGATAGGTTATTCGAATCTCGTGGACTCCCTCACTTCTTTCCTATACGTATCTAATATGAGAATCGATGTATTGCCAAACTTGCCAACAAAGAAAATTGGCGTATTATGAGAGACAAAATAGAAAGGGCCCTTGATATAATGATGCATGTACGAGGCCAGAATGAAGATATGTGAGTAAAAAGGCTCCCATAAATTTGTGCTAGGGTTTCTGTTAGGTGGGAAGCTACCATTTTGATCTCCCACGAATAATGCCGACCAAAATTATAAAAGCAAAGATAAGATGACGAGAAGAGTAGGTCTGTGGTTTGGTGACTAGCCATGTTATCATGGGACATCTCTCTCAATTCTCATCTTCCTTCGTACCAACAAGCTGTTTTTGTACTAATCCTTTTCTGCTACATATATTTCTTCTTTCTCTCTTCATTTCATTTATTTGTCATTTCTTTCTCTTTCAAAATCAAGAAATATGGTTGGTGCTGAGTTTGATGATCAATGGGACAATCTTCAGTCATCTATATTATTTAATTGCAAAATAGTACATTGGAATCCCTTGCAGTGTACTACTAACTTACTTTTCATCAAATTTCAGACATATTGAAGATTAGTAATGCTAAAAAGCTATTAGTTCACTAGTATGTAATAAGATTCTTTAACAAGAAAACGGTATTTCTCTTGGCGTCATTCAAACTAAAACATCGATTTGAGTTTTTCTCTTTTCTTTTTGTTCACCCTAATGGTCATAGTTACCTGCGGTTGACACCATTCTCCAACCAAGCTGGCCTCTGATCGAACCTCTTTTATCTGCAAAATCCAATTTCTAGTTAATCTTTCATTGTTCATTATGTGGTATGCATTTGTTTTCTTGATAAGAGAGACTCATAGATCATTTATGCTTCTATCTTGAAAGTAATCAGTAATTTCCAACATGACCAGCATTTTATCTATTCTTTTTCTCTCATCAGATTAAGGTCAATCCAAACGGTTAAAGTTTCTTAGCAGATTAGGCAATTATTATACTTGCTAATTGGTTAAATGATTAGGCACGGCATTCAAGGATACATAATTCCCCAAACAAAGTATACAAAGGTTGATTGCCACAAGATACAATGAACCAATGAATCGACAAGAACAACCGATGAAAGACAACTAGCTAGCATATGATATTGATCATGCCCGCTCGACTACCCGAGAAATCAACTGAACCTGTCGTACTAGATAGGGCTGTCATCGACGGATCAGCTTAGGCAGAAATAGAAGTTAACAAGGACTCTTTTCCAAGTAGCTCTGACTGAGTCTTAAGGAGGTCAATCTTTAACACGATCTCGTCAACTTTGAGGGGCATGTTTTCAAGGTCAAGAGATCGCAAGCTTGGAACTGCTTTTCATCGCGAGTTCACGGGAAGTAGCAGAAGTTTCCTGATGAGTATAAATGGAGAAGAAGAAGACAGAAAAAGGGGCTAGAAAACCGACATTGCATACGCTTATGCATGTTCAAAGAGCCTGTTTTTACTGTTTTCTGTTATTATTTCTGGTCATTTTACCTCGATTGGTCTTGCTTCTGGGAGGATTGAGAGTGTTAATTTGTATTTTGATACAAATACCCCTTATTTTGCTGATGATTTCATGCAGGAGATGCTCATGTTTAAAAGACACATYTATTTCCCCTTCCGGAGCAGCATCCAATAGATCCTAAKCGTTTCCCAGTATGTTTGTTACATATGCACACGAACTTGAGAGACAGGATGACCTAACATTTGGCATTTGACAGAGTGAGATGCTTACATGCTGTAATCTTTACATCATGGCTCCCCTCTACTTCTTTTCATATGATTTGGAACAGAGAACTATTGTTGTCCTCGTTATGCTTTTAATTTCTAATGTTACTGGTCGTCAGCAGATCCTCTCTATGTTTTTCATTTATGGATAAGGTGCATCCACCTACCGTTTCCTGCTTATAATCTGGTTGAGTGGACTACACCATCTTCTCTTCCCCTACTGATCATTTCCGCTGCAAGATAGCGTGTAAGTCGAGCAATCTGAAAAGGGCTTCTTGGCCAGGAAGACTTAAGGCTGTACTTGGGTTAATTCTGAGAAAACTTTTCTTGTTGAGGTTAAGAAAAGTCAGAATGTTCCTGTCAAGGAATCTTAAATGTGTGATCATAGACATTTTTTCATTTCAAATATTATTTTGAACGGAATTTCTTCAATTCTATATTTATAATAAAAAAGTTCTTCGAGTCCTTGAGGTGGGGAAGAACTTTTTTCGTGGTCCAACAGTTGAAGAGGCGGAAGAATTATTAATGATGTCTAGCCGAGTGGGGTGAGGGAGAGTCCAATTTTTAGGCATAACAATGTCTGGCTCGTCCCTCTTGTAAAGGATGGAGCTTGAGTTTTAATTAGTCGGGGTGCGTTTCGTGGATTTTGGCCCAGAAATTGCAGCCTATTCAGCATTCAAAAGTCTGCAGATTGCTTTTGGTCAGTACAGACACAGCCAGAAGATARAGATCCAGAGTGCTTATGGGCCTGTTCYGTTGTTGCAACTTTTCTAAGCTACTCAAAAAGAAAGCCTTTCAAAAATAATATTCGAAAATCAATAATATTCCAAACAATAGGATAAAAATACTGTATTAATGAGATAATAAATTGATTTAAGATTGTTATTAAAGTTACATTTTTACCATTACATTCGAAAATYAGAGAGATTAGAYAAAATATTTTGACTTATGGTATTAATTTAAAAATTAAATAAAAGTAAAAATGATAATTACATATTTAATGATGTTTCGATAAATGTAATGTGACATACTTTAAAAAAGGAAAAACTATTATGATATTCCCAAAAAAACAGGGCAAGTCATAGTTTTTGTACGTTTTAAAAATATTGAATACTCGTCTAAAACTTTTTGCTATTCTTTGTGATCTCCTAGGCCTTTTTTTTTTTCCCTTTCCTTTGAGAATATTAGCCGAATGCTTTGGTTTCTTTTTTTCTTTTGTCATTGGACCGGAGTAATTTAAATTTCAATCAAAACAATCAGGTATTTCTTTAGTAATTTCAAACTTTGATTGGCAACTATAACCTCATTAATAAAGATATAGAGGAGCTCTTCTAAGTTTAAAAGTAATTAATTTTAACTAAAAAGTAAAATTTGTTAGAAGTTGAGAAGGAGAAGGAGAAAAGTCTTGTAGTTYGACAAAAAAGAGGAAAAGAGAAGTAGAGAATAAACTCTAGAAAGATTGTCATTAATTTTTATAAGAACCAAAGCTTTCTATTTATAGATGTTAAACTTTTAGCACTTCTAAGATTATAAGGGTAGAAATATCATTCACTACTTATTTATA
The DNA here is from genome assembly GCA_001752375.1 of Rhazya stricta. Lineage (NCBI taxonomy): Eukaryota > Viridiplantae > Streptophyta > Magnoliopsida > Gentianales > Apocynaceae > Rhazya > Rhazya stricta. Next base: position 3,079,404 of record MEJB01000014.1, on the reverse strand, counting down.
ATACTCCCCCTTGAATGACTAATCTATAAAATAACGGGCCCATAAAAATTTATTTGGGAAAAATTCAATAGAAAAAAAAAAACTAAGAAAAGAAGGTACAATTGATGTTGGAGTATTAATTACTGCCTCATTAAAACCTTGTTAAATCCAGTGGGACAAAACCTGCATGAAGGAAAAAAGAGTATAGCTACTCCTCTRGATATGAATGATCATTGAATGTCTTTGAACCCACGCATTCCAATTTGATGTATCGACTTTATGAGTGTTCATGTTGGCAATGTTTTGATAAATAAGTGTCACATTATCATTTGAGCGAATTTGTTGAAAATCAATGTCGTCACTTTTCTAAAGCTCGTGCGTGCAGAAGAACTTTGGAGAAATATGTTTGTCCTATCTTCTTCGATGTAGTCTCTTTCCAGTTGCACAATACAAACTCATTAAATTTCAATAATTTTGAACAATTTGAACATATAATTAACTCTTATAGTTTGTTTACCAGATCTACTAGATTAGCAAGAATATTTACAGAAAAACATATTTAGGTTGAGTGCAATTTGCAAGATAAGTTTATGGTACTTCAAGACTAAGATTATATTTTCTATCTTTAAGTTTGTGAAAATAGTCTTTATCAACTTCAAGTAATCTAATGACTATAAGTGATAMTGATGGATGTGCTTTATCCATATAAATTATTTTATTACTTTTTACATATACTTGAATTGATAAATAAATAATCGAAAATGTTCAATTTGCAAATGAAGATAAAATTTTATCTTTCCTGAATCTTTCATCTCAAATCTATTTTTCATATAGCCTGGAGTTTTGTTGAGCTCGATTAGGGGGCTCATTTAGACTTAAATCAATGTAAATTGCYATGATTGTGAATAAATGTGGACATCATTATACTCCTCCATTCAACAGACATCCAATAAGACGATTATATGAAATACGTTTAAGATTATTTTTTTGTTATTTGATGAGGAATGATTTTCTTGAGTAAAAGTTTTAGACAAATCAAATCATTCTGGGATTTTCATGTAATTGTCATTGCCTACTCCACATAAATAAAAAATGACTATATAAATAAAAAATAACAATATTGCTAAGCTTACGAGATATTTGAACCTAAGTATATTCATTGCAGGTGGATATGTTTTTATATAACCAATACATTGTCTTTGTGAAACCTTGAGCTTTGGTCGTACTTTATATCTCACGATTTCATTATTTTCATCTCTTTTATCTCTTTTATCTCTTTTTTTGTATATAAATACACATTTATAGTCAACTTGCTCTACAACTCATAGTATTAGGACTACAGGTCKAAGAACCTCACATTTCAAAAGTGATTTTAATTATGATTCAATTGCATCTCTCTATCTTGCCTAATCATATCTATGTCAACATTTTCAATTYATTTTAGTTGCTCTACAAAACCAATTAGAGTATGATATATATATCTTATTTCCTAAAATAGAGGAAAAGATGTGTTGGACTTAAGAATATATAAATAGAGTCTAGTAGGACAGTGTACTAGAAGATCTCCGACCATTTTAGTTCAGGATCCTTATTATCATATATGATATTGAGAGCTRTTTGTATTACTTTGAGGAACTTGAATCTCTTTATCAATATCTCTTAGCGTTAGTATATCAACATTTTATCCTGATGGGACTTCCATTCGAATGAAAACAATTATTAATAATAAATGTGATTTAATAATTCTTGTTAGATCAATACAAGTATTAGGTACCTGAATTTGATACTTTCTGCAAGTGAATTATCTTCTCAACTTTCAATTCACTAACTCATACCCAAAAATCAACTTCAAATGAGAGAATTTATGATAATCAGCTATATATGTACACGTGCTGCTTTATGTAAAATAGCATATCTCTAAGCATTTATAGGGAGTTTTGTTCTCATTGYTAAATGGTCTATTAATCAGTTGCAAATGTTTAATAAAATATTCAAATAAATCATTTTGTGTATGAAAATAAGTTACGAGATGTTCAACTGTAATCCCAATAGACATGAAATAAGCTAAAAGAAATATGGGATGAACATATGCACCAGCATTATCTAAATGAATATTTTTAATTGGATTGTGTAAAATGTGCTCGTAATCGAATTTTCTGAGCAAATAATTTTGCAAACTTTAGGTTGCAAGTGGATAATAAAGTTACATGTGACCATTGATGAATGCATCAATTAAAACCATATTTAAATCGACCACATGCTAGATAAATGAGTCCACATAGATCATCAAAAATCTATTATAGAGATATAGGACTTTCAGCTCTCACTTTTGCTGGTGTTGGTTTAATAGTCAATTTCCTTCAGAACAAGCAACACACAGGCATTCATTTGGGTTCAACACTTTTTTATTTCTCAATGGGTGATTGTATGAAATCTCAATTATTTTTCATGTCATTATAGATCCAACTTAACTTAATCTGTTATGCCAAATAATAAAAATATTTGAATCGCAAATAAACTTGTGATTTACCAAATGATGCACTTCAAGTGCCTTAACTTTGGCATAATACAATCCCGAGAAAAGAGAGTTTCTCCAATATATACTCCAAACTAAAGTGGTGATACAACAATATTTTAAAGCACTTTTTTTATTGTGTCTATATGATACCCATTTCGATAGATAGCTTTAAATTTAATAAATTTCTTAGAAACTTTAAAGAGAATATGATATTATAACTTTTGTCTATTTCTAAATAAAAATATGATAATCCTTCCGGAACAATACATCAAATTTACTCTACCATTTGTAGTATTTATATATGTCTATCCCATCTTCGGGTAAGAGAAATACTTCTTATACGGTGTGTATTATTGCATTAATCAATGAGATAAATATTTCAACAATCTATTACAAATCTATAAACATTTTTTAAAGAAAAGTAATTAAAAAACTTTTATAAAAAAAATAGTACCATATGAAAACAACCCAACCAAATGATGATTAGTTTTAATATAAAATCTTAAAATACTTAAAGAAAATCCATGAATACTTAAAGAAATTCCATAAAGATTGAAAGAAAATACATAAAATGAGAAATTAATCTATTTTTTCCTATCACACCACCTCCAATTAAATAGTCAGAATTGGAGATATCTAAGTGAATCGTATCAACTAAACCATCAAAATCAAGAAAACTTTTTATCTTCATTCCCTTTTTTCTTTATTGATCTTTTGATAGAGATTATTATATGCTTGTCATACGATAGTATATAGTATACTTTCAAGTCATTTTAGAGATAATGATGAAAGAAAACTAGTGTTTTTGCACGATCTTACTGGAATTCATTTTTTCCTTCTTTTATTGTCTCCCTATACCCTTTTAAGGTGAATTTTGACATGAAGAGTCTAATAATTAATTCTTGTCGGATATGTAGTGCAAAAAATTTAAACTATTAGTGATAATTCTACAATAAAACTAAGAAATAATGTCAGCATGGCATATATTGTCCATATTCCTTTGAGTATCACCAAACGATTTCATTTTATTTTCTCAAGACAAGTGCTACTCCAGGAGCAAAATAACAATAAATTAATATGTTAATTGATTTAACATATTGTTACTTCAAGAATAGTGGTTTAATATTTTTCAAGAATATTTAGATTGGAATATACCTTTCTAGAGTAGATACTATAAACTTATAGATAACTTAATTTATAGCAATAGTTTTTGGAAATATTTAGATTATAATATACCCTTCAGGGGTATATAATATTAATTTAGAGTAATAATTCAATATTTTTCATAAATATTTAGACTGTAATATATTTTTCAGGAGTATATAATATTAATTTAAGATAATAGTTTAATATTATTCAGGAATATTGAGATCATCATATTATGTTCTTGAAGAACAAATAATGTTAATTATGACTACATTGTCAGCTCAGGAATAATAGTTCGATATTTTTCAAGAATATTTATATTATGGTATACTCTTCAAGAGTAAATAATATTAATTTAGAGTAATTGTTCAATATTCTTCATGAATGCAATATGATGTTTTACAAGCATATATCATATTAATAATTTACATTATAACTACTTCAGAAGRAATAGTTCAATATTGTTCAGGAATATTAATATTATAATGTTATATTTATCAAGAGTATATATGTAATATATATCAATATTCTTATACTTCAAGAGTAGAAAAATGTTTTAAGAACTTATAAATTATAGAGAAAAGGAAATATTACATCTAAAAAAAATAAATATTAACACTCCTAACCCCTGTTAACACATGAATATTGTTAGAAGAAAATTAGAAATCCTTTAAAAAACAATTAATCTTGAATGGAGTTTAAAACAAAAAAAATCATCCTAAGTTTTCTTTAATATATTAAAGCTAACGTCAAGGTCGTGTCGTGATTGAGAAAAAGATTTAGAAAACACAAAGCACATCGAACATGCTTAGAACAACAAGTCGGGGAAACTTCAGAATAGAAGAAAAAAATCCATTCCTCGATACTCGATCGAATGAATCCAAATTTACACTCGCATTAGACGTGATGTTAAGATGCTTTAGCGGAACTTCAAAGAAAATCAACTACTTAGACACCATCTAAACTTTATCTATATGCTAGTTTCAATTAATTTTAAGTAGCAATAAGGAAATAAATTGTACAATAATCAGAATAGAACTAACCTTGTGTTCAATCAAAAGCTTTAAGAGGTAGATATGAAATTTTACCGTCGGAAGTGAAGACTTGTGTTAAAAAGCCCTAAGGAGTAGAGATGTAAAGAGTCGTGTGTCTTAGTAAAAGCTGAAAYSTTTAGGTTAAGAGGTAGAGATATTTTAAGAAGTAGAGAGTTGTGTGTTATATTAAAATCTTAAAGCTTTAGGTTAAGAGGTAGAGAATAATGTGTTATAAGTTGATAAGGAAAAGGGAGATAGTCTTGTAGCTAGAAAAGGAAGAGGAGAATAGAAGTAGGGAGAAAACTCTAGAGATATTGTAATTAATCTTTATGTCAATCAAAGTCCTCTATTTATAGAGATTAGATCCTAGTTTCTAGCATTTCAATGGTAGAAATATCATCAACTTATTTACACCAAAATTGACAACTCAGAGAGATTTGCCAAAAATTGTGTCTCTATTCCTTTAGAGTTTGCAATATACAAGTAAAATACAAATTGAAATGAAAGTAACTATTGCAGGCTGATTTCAACCATAAACATTAGCTACCGCTACTATTTTAGTATTTGCGCTGCAACCTTAGCTACTATCATATTCAATTGCCTATTTACAGCAATAACTGTCAGTCAAAAATTACAATGTTTACAATAATGATCGTCAGTCAAAGATTGCCAAATATTACAATATTTATAGCCGTATTTACGACAATAACTCTCAGTCAATATTATTTTTAATTCCTTTGACACCGCCTTGAAATTGATGCTGGTAACTAAGAATTGATGACGTTGACGTTGCATGGATTTGGTGGAGATATTTGCAGTCTTTAGAGTAGTGGAGATATGTGGCAGTGTGATAGCTTGATGATCATAGGCTTCTTCGATTGAGTGACAGTCAACTTCTATGTGCTTGGTGCATTCGTGCTAAATTGGATCYGCTCCAATTTGGATTGCGCTAGTGGTTAGTGTTAAAATCCAACAAGTGGAGTAGGTTGATCTAGACAAAATCTAAGCTTCATGAGAAGACCACCAACCAAATGATTTCAAAGCATGCATTGGACATGGCGCGGTACTTGCCTCAGTGGATGATTTTGAGACATGGTCCCACATCTCGAATTTCCAAAAGATAAGTACATCGCCAAGAAACATATGCCCCTGTAATAGATATCTTGGTGTCTGGGCAACCAAACCAATCGATATTATTATAGGCTTGCAGTCGAAGGGAAGATCTCAAGGGAATAATAAGCCACTGCAAGGTGTATCAAGAATGTAGCAAATAATGCATCTTCTGCAGATAAATGGAGATGCATTCATTCGTGCATAAACCTACTAATGGTATGAACAACATAAGATATGTTAGGTCGGGCAATGATTAGAAAGATAAAATTTCCAACCAATTTCTGATAGAGAGTAAGGTCATCTAGGAGCTTCTCTTCATCATGACAATATTTCAATTGAGTTCCAAGGGGTGTCAATAGATGTAGTGTCGATGAGGCTAGCCAACTAGATCAAGTGTTGACTATACTTGTGCTGATTCAAGAAAATACCCTAAGGCTGATGATGTATCTCTAAGTCCAAGAAATAAGTAAGTTGGCCTAGATTTTCCATGTGAAATGTATAATGTAGCAAAGTCTAAATCTCGGAGATGACTCGAATCCAGTGACGACAATATCCTCCACATAAACAAGAAGTAGAATTATGCCCTTAGATGTCCTTTTAAAAAACATGGAGGAGTCATACTGACTTTCAGTGAATGAAAAATCAAGAGTGCATCGAAATTTCTCAAAACACACTCTCAGTGCTTGTTTCAAACCGTATGAAGAGCGTTTCAGTTTGCAAACAGAATTAGGAGAGAAAGAATGCAAACTAGAGGGAAGTTTCAAGTAAACATCTTCTTTGAGATCACAATGGAGGAACACATTCTTGACATCCAATTGATGTAAGCCACAATTGAGAAACAACAATAGCAAAAGAAGTTCGTACAGTGGTCATCTTGGTGACTGGTGCAAATATCACATCACAATCGAGACCATATTCTTGTTTGTTGTGAAGAACCACTATCTGAATCTTGTAACGATCTATGGSCCAATTAGATTGAAATTTTATATTAAATACAAATTTACTGGCAAGGGGTTTCATAGATTTGGGACATGAAACAACATTCAAAGTTTGGTTTTGTTCAATGTGAGAAGATTTGTTTCAATAGCTTTCTGCCAACAATCATGCTTCATTGCCTGTTTATAAGATGAAGAAATAGGAACAGAAGAGAAAGTGGTGGTGAAGGATGATGGAGAAGTGAAATCAAACCTATTTGGTGGTCTACGTTTCCTAGTGCTACATCTGAGAGGAGGAGGTGGTGTTGCTGGAACAAGATCAGCAGGCAGGGAATAAGCTTGAGGGGACACCGAAGTTATAGGAGTCTGCGTGGATATAACAAAGGAGCATCTTTGATACACGAGAAGAGGATTAGAAGGAACCTGATATGCAGAAGAGGTAGAAAACATAGGCAAAACAAAAAAAGGTTGAAGAATTGGGATCTTGATAGGTACAAAAGAAATATTTATTTTCGAGAAATATCACATTTCTAGAAATTTGAGCATGACGTAAATGAGGATCATAGCAAAGAAAACATTTATGGTGTATCGAATATCCTGGGAAAGCACATTAGATTGATTGAGTCGTGTGTTTTGTGTATTCGTGCGTAGGTAGATGGACATAACAAACAGTCATGGTTCAATGAGGGAGAGGGTAATCTATTGATGAGACGGACTGTAACACCCCCAGATTAGGAACCTTATCCTAACCTGGGAATATTACATCATTTCACTCGTTATTAATCAACTATCATTTAAAACTCAACATATATTCAAAATGAAAATAGCGGAAGCCTRAAGAATTTAAAACATTCAAAAATAATATAATTAACTTATACATAAAATAAGTTCGAAACAAATTTTCGGGTATCATAACTCACCCACAAGTGACCTCCTCGCCCCATCTGGTTACATATCATCTGAAATAACACATRAGAAAAAGAAATGAGCTAAAAAGCCCAGTAAGTAACCTCATGCATGAATGCATGAACATGTCCTACATGTCATGAAATTATAAAATTTCGCCTTTAAATAAAATTACTTTCCAAACATTCCTTTTTGAAAATCTCATTACAAAACATTTCCTTCAAAATTCACTTACAGTAAAATCATTCCATTTCCTTTCATTRGTGAGCTTACTAAAGTGTAGCACCTAGCCACTAAGCTCTGCAGTGGGTCATAGTTATTTGGAACCTGATTCCATTCCTATCGGTAGTACCGCAAAGCGGTTAAAATTTCATTTCTTTTAACTTCCATACTTTCACCTCCAAGGAGGTGAACATTCTTACCTACCCTCAAAGAGGGTAGGGTCAGGTGCGCTGGTCCCCCACGCCCCATTTCCTACTCACATCTTTTGTGGCTAGGTTTACACTCCTTTCTGAAAACTTTAATATTTTCAAAACTTAACATTTTTCTTTAAAATTTCATTTCCTAAACCATTCACCTTCTAAGTATGTGAATGGCTCATGCCAAATGTGAAGTAGAATTCTAACTACATGCTCATGATATGAAATACATGCAACCTTATAACATAACATTCGACAAATAAAACAAGATATGAAACATAATAGCATTTCATTTGACAATACAGGATATGAACACATTAACATTCCACACAATTATACAGACATCATCATACAATCTCATACACAACATATTCGAGCAACGAAAACAGTTCAAGTATATTCATTCATAACATAAATGAGATGTGAGGATTACTTACCCGGAGTCCTTTACGTAAATGGGTTCTTACTTAAGTTGCGAAGTGGACTCCTTCAATCGATCTCAATGTAAGCCCTCGAAATGACCTAGTTGATTACAAAAAGAGGGTCTACTTAGTTCGATCGTCCCAACTTAGGTATTATGTGTTTAATCCAAAAACGTCCTTTATTAATTATTAATCCATTCTTAGTTRCTACATTACCAATTATCATGTCTTTTTAAGGTTATAATTTAAATTCCTTAGCTCGGTTATAAATCTATCTATGTTCTCTCATTAATTCACTCCAGGGCATATTTATTTACAAGTCATACAATTTCAATATTAAGTGTTAGTGTTTTTACCTTAAAATTCACAGTATCCAAATGTCTCGGGAATGGCAATAGGTCCTCAGGAGTGCACTCAAACTACGTGCACAACAGTGTCTGGGCGCTTGGGCGTCGGGCGCTGGGCGCCTATGCTTGCTGGGCACTGAGCGGATCTGGCACTGCTGAGTGCCGGGCCTTGTTCTTGGCCAAACAAGCTCACGACTGGTCGGTAGTGTTTCTGGTCAACCTCCGGCGAAAGTCAATTTCTGCTCAAGCTCCTYGCAACTGATTGACGGCGAGGGACAACCGGCAACGCGAGTAGCAAAGACAGAGAGCCAAAACGACGGCCAACAAGTGAGCAAATCGAAGCACTGGTGACTCTAAATCTGGATGAACTTGGCAAGCAGATCGGCGGAGTGCTTCATCCGAGCGGCTATGGGTTTTGGTAGACTCGGATCGCGCGCCTCTGGCATGACGCGACTCGCTGCGACGTGACTAGAAGTGATGTGCGAGTCGCGTCGTCGCGCTTCTCCGAACGACTACAAATCTGACAGATCTGGTCGCGTCTCTGAGAATCGAGCGCTGGCGATGAGTGCTGTGAGCGGCGTCCCTCGAGCACTGGCGTAGAAGGGACGGTACTGGCAGAGGTCTTCTGTGCGATGAGCGGCCTGCCGATCTCACGTAGCGACAAGCAGCGGCCACTTCAAGTGTCGGCCAAGAAGAAGGGAAGAGAAGAGGGCGAGAGGAGAAAGAGAAGGAAAAGTCACGATGAGGGCATCGGGTAGGCAGAGGAGGAGCGGCAGTGGCTGCGGTGAGAAGAGAAGAAAAAGAGGCGGCAGGGAGGGTTTGGGCGGCAGCGGCGGGAGGAAGAAGATGAGAGTTTCTTTAGGGTTTTTCTTTTTCTTTTCTTTTCTTTTTATTTCTTTTTATTTTATTATATATTTTCTTTTCTTTTTTATTTATTTATTTTGAACCGTAATCCAAACCCGTCGGGCCTTCCCATCCAAATCTAATCTAAAATCCGTAAATTTAATATAACGGGCTCTTTTTCGATAAAAAGCCCAACTTCCGACTAACAAACAAATAGGCCCACGAGTCGAGCCTTTAACCAAACGATAACTCTTATTCGACACAGACAATATTTTTGCATCTATTATTTAAAAATATTAATCACATATAAAATGTCCAACTCTAGTTAGCACACAATTTCATGAGATCAAACAAAAATTCATAAAAGTAAAATCCGGGGGGTTACACGGACAGCCGCATATAGTGCTTCACACCAAAACCGAGCAGGCATACATGACTCCAACAAGAGGGTACAAACAACATTGAAAAGGTGAAGGTTCTTTCTTTTTGCAACCCCATTTTGTTGAGGTGTTGAAGGACAAGATCATTGAGAAATTGTGCCGTTATTTTGCAGAAAATCCTTAAAAAAAAAAAAAAACATGCATTAACCTTACTGTTAGAACGAAAAATTTTGATTTTGTTTGAAAATTGGATTCGTATGAAAAATTTTAAAAACAGAAAATACTTTATCTTTAGAATGGAAGAAATAAATCCACATGAAACAACTATAGTTGTCAATAAAAGATGACGAAGTATTTGAAGTTAGATGAGAGAAGATTGGTGCTGTACCCCATACATTACTATGTATGAGATCAAAACTTGGGACTACAAATGGTCTATGAAAAAGAAAAGGTAGAGTTTTACTCTTTCTAAGCCTGCAAAAATAGCAATCAAATTAAGTAGTATTAGGAAGGTAACTTTTTTATTCCCAAGAAAACATATGTCAATAAATCATGAAGTACAATATTGTTTGGATGTCCAAGATGTTTATGCCATGTTCAYTAATCAACCTGAGCAAACTTACAAGTGATACAAGGCAAAGAAAAGAAAGAGATAAAGGAAATTGAGAAGGAAACAGACGTCCCACTTTAGGCCCTCGAGCGATCATCCTCCCTGGTTGCTGATCCTACACAACAGAATCAGGTTTAGAAAATTCCACTTTACAATTTTTGTCAAAGACAATGAGCTATTGGGACATGTTGATGGCAACAAACCCATTCCTGGCAAAAGCAAAGACAAAGACCAGCWCACCAAATGGGAAGCCAAGGATGCTCAAGTCATATCATGGATTTTGTGATCTGTCGAACCTAAGATCATCCTAAACATTTGTCCCTCTAAGGCATCAGCCCAGATGTGGAATTACCTGATYAAAATCTTCAGTCAAAAAAATTGCCAACACTAGAAGAGCCAACTGAGGAAAAAATGATGATGTAAAGAAGGGTTTACCTGAGAGTCCTAKTGTTGAAAATGAAGAAATGATGATGTAAGAGAAACTACATTCACAAAACTGCCAATGCTAGAAGCGCCAACTAAGGCAGAATATACTATTTTTTATCTCTTGGGCTACCGAATAGGGCATTCCTTGACAATATAATGATTATTTTTGGGATAATTACAGAATTTTCGAGGACAAATGGAGGCATAATGACCAAATCCATTGCAATAGAAACATTGAACAATACTCATATCTCCACCTTGTGGTTACCTTGTGTTGCATGGGCCACAAGAACATGTGTATCGATATTGTTCATTAGTGGTTTGAGTGAGAACATGTTGCTCCTCAGGAGTGAATCATTGAGACATACACCCAAGGAAAGGACAAATTCGTAGTTTCATAACATTAGATCGGGTAGCTTCAAATTTAAGTCTGAGTTTCATTAGAGATTAATCCTTCTCAYTAGTTTCATGAACAGACTGGATTGCATTAAGACCTTCAAATGGTAAGAGAGCGTAAACTATATCAGTGTATTCAGTCCAAAGATTAATGAAATTAGAGTAAAAATAAAAAATAAAGAGACTATCATGATGCAGTATAGCCAGCTGATGTTCCACTTGAATTCGGTGAAGTAGTATTTTACTGTATATTTTCCTCAGGTAATTCCACATTTGGCTTTCCAATTGGCGTGCTAGTTTTTTTCTTTGTTTTATCAGAAGCAAGTTTGCTACCATCAACATGTCCCCATAGTTCCTTGCCTTTGACAAAAATCATGAAGTGAAACATTCGACCTTAATAGTTCTTGCCATTGAAGTGAATCAAAGAATTATTTAACTTTTTTGTAGACATGAGATCAAGAGAACAAGAAAAAGATAGAGAATAGAAAATTGAGAACTTGAAACAACGAAGATTCAGAATTGTGGCTCTGATACCATGACAATTTAAAGAGACTTTTGATAAGAAAAATGTCTCTATTCAACTTTGGAGTCTACATTATATAGGTAAGATACAAATTGAAATGAAAGTAATTGCAGGCAGGTTGATTTTCAATCCCTAAAATTTGTTATTACTATATATGATAGACATAATTGCATAGCAATAAAACTTCACTCATGCAAGTATACACGGTCCACAAGTTATATAGAGTGAATAAGAGTATCGTCCAACAAGGATTGTTGGTTCAAAAGTGATGGTTTAGATTCCTAATAAAATCAAATAATTGTTGATGGCTGTCACGAAAGTAAAGTAAAATAATCTAAAATTATCTAATTACAAAGATTCGGGAACAGATCACAACAATCACACATACACAAGATGATTAAGAGCCTAAAAGTGAGTTAGAGTTAAGAATTCCCAATGTACTAATGTCCAAGAAATCAAAACATCAATGTTGCAAACAGTCTACAACAATGGCTGCTAAGAAAAATGCTGTAGCAGAGGCTTATCTATAGTAAAAATGCAAATCGAGACAGAACACGACTTGACCCTTTCAGTTTCTTGGCCCTTGTTCCCATTACACTAAATTGTTTTACTTGTTGGAGTTACTTAGCTTAAGGAACACGAATAAAGTTCAAGTCTCATATGATGTTATGGGTTGAACYTATATYTCTCCAATATTCAATGACATTCCTAAGATATTAAACCTTATCTCAAGATAACCAAACCCACATCTACTCAAGTTTTTCACTTCTTTTACTACCTTTCAAAGTTCAAGAAGCTCACATAAATACCATTCATGGCCACAAGTCAGTGAATMTAAACAATAGATATCATTGAGTAAAACATTTATATAAAGAGTAAACTTTGCTCGAATAATTCAAATAAACATTGAGTACATTAGTTCATCAAAAATCTAATTTTTAAGAAGTTAGCTCATGCTCTTAGATGTAATAAAATACATAATGTGAAAGCTTAACATCTCAAAATGCATCTCAAAATAATCACTAAGAGAAGAAGAAACAAAGCCTAAAAAGTTTGATGAAGTCCAATAGGGAAGTACTTCTTGAGTTGTTCTTGTTCTTGTTCTTGTTGTTCTTCTTCTTCTTCTTCTAAGTTTCCCTTTTTTTGCTCCCTTTTTCTCTCCTCTTTTTCTGCCTTCTTTTTTCTCTACGTATGTTCTGTATTGYCTAAAATTGGTCTCCATTCTCTTTCCTCCTCTTTTTGTCAGATGAAGCTTCCGTAAGAAGATTGGTATAAAGTTATCATAAACAATCCACTTGTCAATGTCTTAGTATACCAAGGACCCACTTGTATTACATGACTTTTTATCTTCTACTTTATGCCTTTTTGCCTATCAAGAATCCCTTAAATTAAGGCTCTTAGGACTTCTCAAATTTTGACAGGATCAATTCTTTCCTTTGGTTTCTCGATTGTCAATGCAGTTCCTATTCAGTCTTTAGTGTTGCAGCATCACATTTCTATAGCACTGAACAATTTTTTACTTCTTCATCAAATAATCTTTTATTTCATTATAGAATCATTTTTCCTACAAAACATGACATTTTACCTTAATAATGACACATGAATTCTATAATTTTACAATATAGCATAAATAAAGTCACTTGATTAAATTTTAGCAATCTTCAAGGTAAAATAGTACAAAGTAGTACTTCATATTAAAAAAGGCGAAAATGTTCATGTAATTACTAATAAAATCGATGGGTTTTCACCCTCATCAACACCCCCAAACCTAAACATTGCTAGTGATGTGAGTATAAAATCATTGATTTTAATAGKGATTATATGCATGTTTTCACCATTTTTWATAAGATGAAGTACGACTTCGTACTATTTCAAACTGAATATTGCTTAAAATCAACCAAGTGACTTTAATTGTGCAATAATGTGAAATTATAGAATTCATGTGCATTTGCTAAAATAAAATACTCTATTTTATAGGGAAAAGGATTCTTAAGCAAAATAGAAGGTCACTTGATTAACAAGTGAAGATTTATTCAATGCTGCTACAACGGACAACAATAGCTTAAAAATGCAATGCTACAATACTGAATATTACGAGCAAAAATGAATATTTTATTCAAAGAAGAAAAGTCAAGGAAGAAAAAGAAAGTCAGCATTGGATAAAGGAGATAATTATTTCTGGAGCCAAAAAGCTAATGAGCAAAAGGTGAAAAGTAAAAAGTCAAAAAATAAAAAGTGAAAAAGCAAAAGTGCTTATGACACCTTTTTGCTAAGCTTCCTAGGCAAGCTTCATGGGACAAAAAGCAGGAAGGCTAAAACAAGATAGGCATTCTGAACTCACAGCAAGAAACAAAAAGGAGAGAAAAGAGGAGAGAGAAAGAGAGCCAAAAYAGGGAAGCTTGGAAGAAGAAGGAAACAAAGAAGACTTCAAGGAAGCTTTACCATTGGACTTCATCAACCTCAGGCTTTGTTTCTCCTCTTAGTATTATTTTGAGATGCATTTTAATATGTTAATCTTTCACATCTTGTATTTCATTTCATCCAAGAACATGAATTAACTTCTTAAAGGTTAGAGTTTTGATGAACCTATATATAATGATTTAAGTAAGATTTGCTCTTTATGAATGCTTTACTCAAGGTTATATATTGTTTACATTCACTGTTTTATTGCCCAAGAATAATGTTTTTGTGAGCTTCTTGAACTCCGAAAGATAGTGAAAGAGTGAAAAACTTGAGTAGATGTGGGTTTGGTTATCTTGAGATAAGGTTTAATATCTTAGGGATACTATAGAATATTGGAGACATTCATATTCTACCCATAAAACCATATGAGACTTGAATTTTATTTGTGTACCTTAAGTTAAGTAACTCAAACAGGTAGAACAACTAAGTGAAATAGGAACAAGAACCAACAAACTGAAAGGATGAGGTCATTTCTATCTCGATTTTTATTTTCTACTGAAGCTAAACCTTTGTTGTAGCATTTTGCTCAGAAGTCATTATTACAGATGTCTGCAACATTAACATTTTGACTTCTTAGACATTAGTGCATTGGGGATTCTTGACTCTAACTCACTTTTGATCTATTGATCACCTTGTTTGTGCAATTGCTATGATTGTTTTCGAATCCTTGTGATTAGATAAATTTAGATTATCTTACTTTATTTTTGTGACAACCATTAACTATTGATTTTATTAGGAATTTAAGCCATCACTTTTGAATCAARATTTCTTGTGGGACAATACTCTTATTCACTCTATATTACTTGTAGATTGTGTATCTTACATGAGTGAAGCTTTATTGCATATGCYATTTTGTCTATCAACTAGTCTTTGAGCAATAATGAAAGAAAAAGGGAAAACAAAATTATCTACCTTGAATAATGTAGCAAAAAGTCAATAGTAGATTCATTACTCATAAAAAAAGTTGGATTAGTGTTTTGGTCACCTTAAGCAAGTATGTAGTAATGAATCATGACCAACTATATGTCAAGAATAKAATTTATCCCAACTCAATACAAAAGACTAGTGTGATTTCAACATATGCTCAACAAACCTCTTTCCATAATATAGAATTTCCCAAATTAGAAATAAAAAGGAATAAATAGAACTCAAGCTGGCAATAGGGGTTAGAAGTATTGGTGCAGCCTCAATATTGCAAACATTGTAAGTTCTCTTTTCTTTTTCTTTTTTTCTCTTTTTTTTAATCAATGTGCGCAAACTTTACTGTARAATATCACATGAACTATTTGATGCCAAAATCAATATTTTGTGATGAAGGTTCCCGGTTACTAGGTCCAAGTRAGAAAAATGAGAGTTGCTATGCATACTCTTACCTAATATCACTTTTTGATGCAAAATTACACACAGGTAACATGCATAACTCTGGTTACTAGGCAATTCAAGGTATTAGAGTAGTTATTATASTGCAAAAGTAAATAAGTGAATCAAACCTGTTCTAAAAAAATTCATTCCATTTCTAAGAGTAATAAGGGGTTTTTGCAATCTAGTTGCAAAAGTATTTGTAAACACAATTCAAATCCCATTTATGTTCTTAAAAAGGGTGGGATATACAAGTATTGATAAAGAATAAATAAGCGATGACCATACATAGTACTTGAAATCTTAAAGGATTACTCATACTCAGCAACGTTTGGACTAAGGAGAGGAATCCGTTAAGTAATAGCAATTATATCCRCATGAGGTAGGAAAATATCAAAAATAAATCAATGTTATAGCGTGGATATGAGAATTCAGTTGCATTAGCTACCGCAACATTGAACAAAAGGTGTGTGAAACAATAAACAAAGCCACACAAGAGTTAACAACAAGAGTAAAACATCAAAGTTTGGAATTAAAACAAACTAATAAAATCTATTCAAGAAGTCAATACCCATAGCTATTTAATCYAAATAGATTCCTAATACAGAATTAGCAAGTTATTAAATCACAAGACAAATGGCCCAAAAATAAATAAGGTAATTCTATAAGAAAAATATAATTCAATCTAATGATTGTTGTCCAAAAATAATTTAAGTCAAACAATCCTCAAAATTTATTACTCATTAACCAAAAGTATTAAAAATAGAAATTGTTCAATCGATCCAAACTAAAGGCATGCCTCCTAAAGTAAAATAATAATCCAGAAAATTGAAATAAATATTTCCAAAAGCAATAATAATTAAAAGTTAAACTATACTCCCTTAGTTAGTGTCCTCATTGTCATCCTGTCCATGCGGTCTTTCGCTTGAGTTCGTTCCTTCTGCTCCCTCTCTTCTTCTTCAATGGAAGGCTAAGGGGATTTATAAACTATCTCTAATAACCCAAGTGATTCAAATTGTTTCCTTTGTTTAAAATGAGATCTCTTGACTTTCATCATTCCGCGCTTATTGTGCATCTTCATTATTAAGCTCAAGAAAATCACACAACTTCAAATATGCAATTTTGCACTCATTGCTGCAGAACTAACGCTGCAACATTGCTGGAAATTTTCATCCATTAAAYAATCAACCACATAAGTGGACGAGCACTCTTCAACCTCATTGGAGAACTTTATCGCATTGAGGATTTAAGTGTCATATCTTCATCTTGTACTCTCATGGTCAACTCTCCTTTTTGTATATCGATCAAGGCTATCCCGGTGGCTAAAAATGGTCTTAACGAGAACTTTATTGTTCTCCTCATAGTCAAGAACGAGGAAGTCAACCGAAAAGATGAACTTATTAATTTTCACCAAGACGTCTTCAATCTTTCCCTCAGGATAGACAAAAGATCTGTCAACTAGCTGAAGAGTGACTGTGGTCGGTCTAGTTTCTCCTACTCCAAGCTTCCTGAACACTTACATGGGCATCAAATTGATACTGGCACCAAGATCACATAAAACTCTCACATTGTAAGTGCTTCKAATCGTACACGGAATGGTGAAGCTACCTGGGTTTGTTAACTTCCGAGGTAATTTGTTCTGCAATATAGAATTACACTCCTTAGTCAAAGCCACAATATCATACTTCCTTAATCTTCTCTCCTTGGTTAATATGTCCTTAATGAACTTCACATAATTTTGCATTTGCTCAAATGGCTCTACAAGGGGAATATTAATGTGAAGTTGCTTCAAGACATCTAGAAACTTGTTGAAATGTTTATCTTCTTTCTTTTTCTGAAATCATTGGGAAAATGACAACTTTTGGTGGCTGGTCGCAATTTTGCCCTTTCTGGTGGTAATGTTGCAGCATCTAAATTATTGCATTAACTAGTGATGCTAGAGCATTGAATTCAATTTTCCTTGGACTAATGTCAATTACAATTTCGGCCTTCTTTTCAGTTTCTAATGCTTCTCCTTCAATTGGAATTTTCTCCTTATGGTGGGGGTTCWCCCAACTCCTTACCACTTTTCAAAGTGATAGCCTTACAATGTTCTTTACCATTTCTCTTGAGAATTTCTGTATCACTAGGAAGGGTACCATGAGGTCTACTATTCAAAGCATTAGCAAGCAGTTTCATTTGGTTCTCCAAGTTCCTAAGTGAAATAATATAGCTCTCAATGGCTAAATCTTGTCTCTAAATATCTGTTCCATTATTGGCTATAAATTCCTCGAGAAGTCTTTCAAGAGASTTGTTCAGATCACTAGGRTGCCCTCTATTTTGCCGATTTTGTTGTTGAAATCCAAGTGATTCAYAAGGTCTAAATGGTTGTCCTTCTGCCTAGTTGCTTCCTTGGCCACCCCATGAAAAGTTGGGTGATTTCTCCATCCTGGATTGTATATGTTGGATTAGGGTTGGTTGTTGTTGTTTAACCCTCCTCCTAGCATAACATACAAACTTCGGATGAGAAGGACAACTCTCAAAAGAGTGCCTCTCACCATAATATGCACAAGAAGGTAATAAAGGTAATGGTATAGAAGTGTGTTGCCCCAAAGAAGGTTGTTGTCCCATAGAAAAACCTGATTGCACTTGCATAGACTTCAACATATTAGAGATGGACATTACTTCAGCTACAAGAGAAGATATTGCATCAAGCTCGTGAATCCCTACCACTCCCCTTGTTATTGTAGGCACTATAGTAGTATTTCTGATTGCAGGCCACTAAAAACTATGACTAGCGATCCTCTCCAATATCTCAAAAGCTTTATTATACGACTTCTCAAGCAATGCTCCATTAGCTGAGATGTCTATTACATTGCAGTATTGAAGGCTTAATCCATTATAGAAAGTCTCCATTTGCATKCAATTAGGGATCCCATAATTTGGACATTTCCTCAAAAGCTCCTTTAACCTCTCTCATGCCTGTAAAATTTTCATCACCATGCTGTTGAGAGGCTATAATGTCATTCCGTAATTTGACATTTTTGGTTGGGGGAAATATTTGAAAAAGAGCTTCTCTGCCAAATCACTTCATGAAGTAACAGAATGGGAAGGTAAAGTGTTTAGTCAATCTCTATAGCTCGATCACTTAGAGTTTCTTGACGACCCCTTGCAACTACAAAGCATCACTCACTTTCAAGAATAAACGGTATGGAGATCCTATATAGTCATACCATTAAACTGCCCACTGTCTGAAGCATCTGAAACATAACTGGCTTTGGCTCAAAATGTTGAGCCTGAATAAGAGGCTTCACAATGTCTAACTAAAGATCATTTAACATGGCTACTGCATAATCCCTTATGGATCTATTTCTATCATTAGCCATAGCTCCAACATTTCTTTATGCATTCAATCTGGCGCCATTGCTGCAGCATTATGCTCAGCAACCATTGCTGCGAGGTTCCCTGCAGCATTGAGTTCTATGCCTGTACCCGACAAATTCCCTTGTTCTCTTCCAGCCATTCCTTTTCTTTTACTAGCACTTGCATGTTGTCTTATTCTCATACAACGAAAAGTTATTTTCAGTTCAGGATCAAATGGATACATGTTGTCCTCTTTGGACATTTATGGAAGAAAATTAACTGTCAAGAACAAGAGTAGAAAATAAGAATATAGGATAGGAATAATAATAATAAAAGAAATAGAAATTCAAATATTACTCAAACACATAACAATCTCCTGGAACAGTGCTCGAAACTTGATAGACAAAATCGTATACGCAATAAACCTTCACTTATGCAAGTATACGCGGTTCACAAGTAATATAGAGTGAATAAGAATATCGTCCCATAAGGATTGTTGGRTCAAAAGTGATTGTTTAAATTCCTAATGAATTCAAATAGTTGTTGATGGTTGTCATTTAAAATAAAGTAAAATAATCTAAAAATATCTAATTACAAATATTCGAGAGCATGTCACAGCAATCGCATARACATAAGATGATTAAGAGCTTAAAAGTGAGTTAGACTTAAGAATTCGCAATGTACTAATGTCCAAGAAATTAAAACATCAATGCTGCAAACCGCCTACAACAATGGCGTTGAGAAAAATGCTYCAGCAAAGGCTTAGCTARAGTAAAAATTCAAATTGAGACAGAAAACAACCTCCCTTCTTCAATTTGTTGGTCCTTGTTCCTATTACACTAAATCGTTCTACCTGTCATAGTTACTTAGTTTAAGGAACACAAATCCACATCTACTCAAATTTTTCACTTCGTTTACTACCTTTCGGAATTCAAGAAGCTTACACAAACACCATTCATGGCCACAAGATAGTCAATGTAAACAATAGATATCCTTGAATAAAATATTTATAAAGAGCAAACTTTGCTCAGATCATTCAAACAAATATTRAGTACATTAATTCATCAAAACTCTAATTTTTGAAAAGTTAGTTCATGCTCTTAGATGTAAGGGAAATACATAATATGAAAGTTTAAAAAATGCATCTCAAAGTAATCCCTAAGAGAAGGAAAAACAAAGCCTAAAGAGGTTGACGAAGCCCAATGAGTGAAGTACTCCTTGAGTTGTTCCTCTTCTAAACTTTCCTTTTTTTACTCCCTTTCTCTCTCATCTTTTCTGCATTTTTTCTCTTCTGCATATGTTCTGGACTTYGCCGAATAGGTTTCCATTCTCTTTCCTCCTATTTTTGTCATATTGAAGACTCCTTGAGAAAATTGGCATAAAAGTGTTATAAACAATCCACTTGTCAATATCTTAGTGGACCAAGGACCCACTAGTACTACCTAACTTTTTGCCTTTTTGCCAAACAAAATTCCTTGAAATTAAGGCTCTTAGGACTTCTCATATTCTAAGAGGATCAATTCTCTCCTTTGATTTCTCAATTGCTGTGCAGTTCCTGTTTAGTCTTCAATATTGCAGCATCACATTTCGCACTAAATAACTTTTTACTTCTCATCAATTAATCTTCTATTTCATTTATAGAATCATTTTTCTATAAAATAMAACATTTTACCTTAATAACAACACTTGATATTGCATAAATAAAGTCACTTGATTAAATTTAAGCAATATTGAAAGCAAAATAGTACAAAGTAGTACTTCATCATATTAAAAAGAGTGAATATGTGCACATAATACTATAAATYAAATAGAATATAAATATCTAAAATAAAATTTAAACAAATTAATTTGACTAATATTTCTATATAACACCCATTAGTATAAAATGCAGGGGAAGAAATGATCTCATCTAAATAATTTATTTTTCTTGTTTGCAAAATAATAGCTATTATTGCACTTTTATCCTTTTGATTTAAACAAAACTTGTCAATGTAATAACTTCATTTGGTAAATGGAAAGAAGCTTCTTGGAGGAAGGGCATTTCGTCATGCAAGAATTATTGTAGAAAACTAATTTTTCTAGTGATGGTTCCATAAATAAATTGAAATAATCATTTCTAGCAAAGGTTAATATGCACTTCACAATATTTAGTATTTTTTTCAAAAAGAAAAAAGAGATATATAATATTTTCTTATGATGAAAGGAAAAAGAGAATCATAAGTTAAACAAAATAAGGGCAAAAGAGCATCATAAAAGTAAAAATTCCTATGGCTTCAAATTCTATAGACGTCCAGTAACAAATTTAAGTTCGGTTTGATTTGATTCAAATTGTGAAAGTTTTCAAATCAAACCAATTTTTTCAATTTGATTTGGTTTGAAAAATTCTTCAAATCAAACCAAAAGAAAAACCAATCAATTTGGTTGGATTGGGTCAATTCAGGTTATTTTTGTTCACTCCTACCATATACAATTGTAGTGTTTCAGCTCCTAACATTACCTTACCACATACAATTACCGATTTACATCAATAATGGTCTGTCAAGTATTACAATATTTTACAGCAATAATTATCGATCAAAGATTGCAGTGTTTACAGCAATAACTGTGAGCCAAAGATCTCTTTTAATTCCTTTGACAAAAATCAACTCCATTTAAGCTTAAGGTTGGGGAAACGACCGAGAATCCAAAATATTTTTCCTCTAGAAAATATGCAGTATAGTCCAATAATATGGCAATTGCTTTAATCAAGAAGATATAGTAACTACCTATTTTGTTTCAAGAATAGCAACTTCTCACTTGCCAGATATTTTATAGTCAAATACTAATTCAGGTGGATGACAATAAATAGAGCAAATCAAGTCGTTCTCACATCCTTTTTCTTTTTCACCTTGCAACCCCCAATGACACTCCCAGCCCCCCCGCCCACCCACCCCACCCCCGCCGGGCGACACCGGGGGCCAGCCCAGAAAAAAAAAAAAAAAAAAAAAAGACAATTATGGACTCGAAATTGCAAAAATAACATGTTGCACCCATGTTCAACAAACAAAACAGGACGTATATAACGAAATGAAACTCAAGCCTTCATATTGTGATCCAAAAGTCTGTCATCCATTGCACAGTAATAATCAGAACCAGAGAGTAACTCGCCAATGCATAAAAAATGAAGTATGAGCACTACAATCCAACAGTCAAGCCGTAGAAGACAACAACCATGAACAATATATTYCCTGCAAAGAAGCACTTATGGACTACCACAATTCTTACACACAAACTGAGGGATGATGAAAGACTTCTATGGATAATATGATTATCTGAGGACAAATAGAACTTAAGATCTTTGTGCTAGATTACGGACACAGAAGAATGACATACCAGAATAATGAAGAACTTGATCATAGAATGGTACAGTGCCAGGAATATTCATGGCTAATCACATACCAAGCATCACATCTATAACATACTTTTGGCAGGCAAGGTATTGTATCTTTCTTCTCATCCTTCATTTCTTCTTCCTTTGGGCGGACCAATGCTTGTTATTTGCGCAGATCCTCTGAACTTCCTCACCTGTATAGTAGTACACATAGGATCAGCTTCACCTATCACCATCGCTGTACTTTGGCAGTCAAGGACGATGCGTTGTTATCTCCTCAACTTTTGATACCTTCATTCTGCACCTTGAACATAGTAGATCCGCTTACATTAGTGTTTTATGCAATAAAAGGAGAATCCTTGTCCTCAGTACTTCAGATTAGGAAACAAAATACTCCTGCCGCATCTGACGATCATAAACAAGCACCAAAAAAAAAAAACATTATGGGGAACAGAGAATGGCGTAGAAAATACTGAACGAGCAACATAAAATAGAACAAGACTCCGGCGAAAGTAGAACTGTTGCGATCAATGACATAATATATTGTTCAATTGTGAGAGAGAAAACTGTAGTCTTGTTCTCAATTTAATCCAGGAGATGCGTGTTATATTGTTAGCTCACCACAGTCATTATMTTATGAACCTCGATGTATTTCCATGTCTCCTTTTCTGTCGTTAAGGTTAATTAATTCCGAGCGCTTTTCTCATACAGGTGCCCGACATTAGCAAAGGACTTACAGGAGTGTCAGTGAATGTAAATGCTTGTCAGAAGTCCATTTAGTGATCACCAATGGCTATATAACATATACCCTTTACAATCAATGCCGAGGATATTCAGTAATTAATACCTCCTTAATTAAGAAAGGCAAAGGTGATAACTTATCCATAATCAAATGCACTCCTAGATCTTTATGCGAAGTCAGAACAGGACATTCAATTCCGTTCGCCAGGAGTATTATTCGTTGTATCTTTTCAAACTATGACAGGTCTGACTTGGAACAATTTTAATTTATAAGGCTTAACTAGGCATGTGCAGCTCTGCATGCAGTTGTTCCACAGTCAGAAAATATTTCTTCCAAGTGCTAAGAAGAATGCCCTCTAAGCGCTAACAGTGATAAGAAGAAAGAGAAAAACATCGGAAGCAGTCAAGTATGTGATCCTAACACCCAGTTTGGGATATGGTATAGCTTATACGGAATGAGGTTGTCCAGAARCTTTTGCACACATGAGGAAATAATAACCAACCCAGAATCCAAAAGATCGGGTTCTTCTTTCATCAAATAATTCCATGTAACATCCTTCTACGCCATACTGCAAAAGCTTACGTCCCAAACCCCAAATGTTCCTCTCTTTTTTCTTTTCTTTTTCTCTCTCTCAGAGAGATAGAGAAATGACGGACCTTTGAAGACAGGGAGTAGGCCCAGCCACCGCACAGCCCCACAATTCATCAGCTGCAGACTCATTCAGACTCCCTCTCGTTACTCTGTGCAGAAGTGCTGGAGAATATTCGTACGATTGCCTGGATGACAGAGTACTTCTGCAGCTCTATATGAAGCCATCACAATGTAATCTTACACCAAAAAGCAACCAAATTAATTAGCTAATCAACACGATATAAACAATCTTTGCTTTTGTTAAGGACATAGATTGTAAAATCAACCCCTGCATGTAAGCTTTATATTCCCTTGTAAGGATTTCAATTCCTATTCATATAGGATAAAGTCAAGCAAATAAAAAGGCTAACTTTTGGTATTAAATCTGCAACGACACTGCAGAATGTCCAAAAGCATCATGTGACCTCCTTCGGATAAGTTGGAGGCCTCCTGGAAACTGAATCCTGGCACTGGCAGGGGAAGAGTGACCAGACAATAAAATGAGACGCAATATTCTTGACAGGTACATCTCTAGTGCACATGAAGAGTATTCGCAACCTAATCCCACGAAAAAAACAGGCATAATGAAAGTTTCAAGTATGAAGAATTACATGGTGTCACCTTAAACACATAAAATCCACATTCATATTCTACAATGAAGATGGTTTTGATGAAATGGGAAATGCAAATCAAATTTTTGCATTTTCTGTCTTTAGCTCGCCGTGCAGCAATGCAACATTTGAGAAGGTTCTTTCCAGTATGCAAGTATGTTCTAAAAGCATGCCAACATGCACTGTACAACAACAACAGCAGCAAATGTTTACAAATTTTGAGGCTGACCTTCAAATATGAGGATACAGGCTAAATTATGGGAAATTAAAAATATGTTAGTACAGCTGTCTAAAGAGTTCGATTTATACTCAATATTCTTGTCCTTCACACCATGCCATTTCCTCAGCCTAAAGTTATTGACTATCCAGCTGTGTGAATAAATAGCTCATCTGGGATTGGGATGGTCGGGCAACAGAGTAGTTGATATATCACTTTCCACATAGAGTAGGAAGATTCTGATCTGTCTCTTTTGGCACAGGTATCTACTTAATCTCTGATCTCTGTGAAACAGAATAAAGAACCACCAAGATCAGATACACCCAATGAAGGTTCTGAAGCAGAATTTCGTTTACTGAAGAACACCACCAGAGGAGAGACATGGGCAAATGTGCAGTTAAATATGTGCATTCTAATAACATTCTTTTCTTCCTCTTAAAATTGGAGGAAAACCAAAATTCATGTTGCCCCATTAACTACTTTCGTCAAATGATCCTTGATAACAGTAATTCAAATAAGTTATAAGACGATGGTGTTTAACTTTGCTATAAGCTCCATACTTAGAAGATCACGTAGCTGGCAAACACCAACCCTCCCCCCACCCCCCACCCCAACAACCTCTTTCCAAAAAGAGGAAAGAAGAGAAGTACAGAGTAATTCCTATAGTTAAACTAAGCATTGTCATCATGCATGATCCAACTACTATACTTTTTCCTTAAGGCTCTCTATCTAAATCTCCATCACTCTCTCTCAAAATGTTTATTTATATTTGTTAATCAAGAAAGGTGAATCAGGCTATATAAAGCATCAAGTGCACAAGGCTCCCAGCGCTTAGGGCTCTAAGAATGGAACAGAAAACATGTGAACAGTCAGGAAATTCAGATTTAAACAAATACAGCAATTGAGAAATAGGTATTTCATTTCTACTGGCAATAATTATGGATAAAAGCCAGGTCAGATTCAGAACAGTAGAAAAAATAACTCTTTGGGATGTGCTTAGCTAGAGGCCACTATGTCCATTGATGAAAGCAGGAGACTGCAGGGGGATCAACAATTAACTATTCCTAATAAGTCATTTAATTTTCCAAAAGGCCGAAAGATGATCTGACTTAGCAATCACAGCCCAATTAACTCAAACAACCATCAACAGCAAAGCAAGGCAGATAAATGAAGAAACAGATTTAAGTAATATCTGAGAAATCAAAACTCAACACTTTGTAACCATTTTCACATTACCTCCAGCATGTTTAGTATGAGAATCATCCATTACTGAACTCCCTTCTGAATAGAAATTTTCTGCAGTACACGCATCATTATTTGAGACGAGGCTCTGTTTCAACCATATCAGCATAGAACCTAACAATCTCCTGATCTAAGTCATAGTCATACTCCATTTTCGTCAAAGGTTTCATGTCCAGGTCTATAAAAGAAACCTGAATGATACGAAGAAGGATGAACAACCAATCATGTGAACATAAAACTTTATTSCTGAAATTAGAGAAATTTCATGAAAATTTGCAGTATTGGCATAGCAAGCTATTAAGCTAGCAGGATATGGCAAGAGGTTTTCAATATGAAACCTGTCTCCGAAACTTCAAAGCAGATTCTAGAAGGGGCACAAATAACAAATGTTGAATCTATGCAATTATCAACATTCCTATTAAGTAATGCAGTCCAAACTGCACTATTTTCATCAAAATAACACCATCAATAGAGTCACAGGCAGAGACTCAGGGAGGACGGACAAAGATATGTACCTTGTAGTCAAAAGTTTGATTGGTTGATTTTCAGGAAGAGAACATCATATGAAGAACTTACATCCCTTTCTTCTCTGGGTAGAAAACTGAGCATCATGCTCAAGTCCTTCACAGTTGCAGCTATCATATAGTCTCTCACAATTTTTGCTCTCTGCCATTGGTTTGGAATGCAAATTAGTGTATTTATTTAAAATTTTATTTTCATCCATATTCCTACATAAAATACAAGACTGTGAAACAACGTCAGAGTATGCATGAACTGAGCCTTCGATGTCAATACTATCACGTTTCTGGACATCAAGAAGCCGATCTAGTAATCCTGATACAGAAAGTGCCTCAGTGACAAGCTCCAGAAAACGCTCGAGTGCATCCCATCTTCTGCTCCAATAACGCACTTAATCGCACCTTCAAAATCTTGCCCAGCCACTTGATTAGTACTTCTAGTAGCACCACCCAAGCCACCAAAAAAAAGGGAACCATTCAAGAAAACTCTGAAATTGTTCTGAGGGGTTTTATAAAGGCATTTATGGCTTTGTATGTTCTATCCTTYGATCCAGCAAACAAATATAGGGGATCATATTCACTTATTTCTGAGATCTGATGCAAAAGAAGAAACATACATGAGTCCACATTGATATTAAGACGGGAGGCCTATTGCAATTGCAAATAAGATATAAGGTTTTAAGCTGCCAAAATAAGCAAGAAATGCTATGCAACGGAGCAACTAAATTAAGAACTTCACTAAATATAAGTCCCATCTCAACATAAAGATTGCAAAACAGTGAGCATTCACCTTTCCTTCCTGCAACTTTAGAGCCTGGTGCATCTTAAAACGAGTGACACTTCTTTTAATGGCATTTCTTTCCTCCATGTATTTTGACTCTGGCAGAAATCCACATTTGGGCTGCTTGAGAAACAATTGTAGCAATGAAACTCTGAAGTAACATCAAAAAGGTTAGTGCCACCAAAAGCAGAAAGGTAATAAAAAGGAAAAGAGGGAAGAACCTTGATCTCAACAGACATACAGAATTCCTCTTTAAGTAAATCTGAGGAAATCGACGAAGTTTAGTCAGCACAAGTAAAGAATTTTTAATAATATAACAAAAGAGGAAGACTGTGAAATAAAATGCTGAAATAAAAAGAACTTATAGTTATATTCATAACCAAAAAGGAGAACAACGAAATTTGTCCAAGCATGTAAAAGTATTCATATCAAGTCAAACAACCCACACAAACAATAAATCCATGTTTCCAAGTCAACAAGTAACATGTGTGGATCAGAATATTACATCGATTATAATTGGAAATTAAAAAGAGTAACGACTCATGTCAAAGACAAAGTTGTGTTTGCCTTCTATGCTTATGCTTAAGTAAGTTTTTCAAAAGGTAATAACAAGAAAATATGACTGCTATGTTTAAGGATTCAGTCATTTTTCTACCACCAAACACCCAACCACACAAAGAAAGGAGGTCAACTTCTAATTATTATCCAAAATACTGCTAATCCGCATAATGCTCATTTGCAGAACTGCCACAAGAAATGGGCAAAAGGAGAAGTCTTAAAACGACTCTTCCAATAATATATCAAGCAATTAAAGAAGTTAAACATAAATAGAATGCAGCAGAAAGTAACGAAGATAATTAATTCAAATTTTCTTAAATTTCACGGACACATACTTTGGTTTCTTAGAAGTAAAAGTTGGACATTGCAGAAATGAGTTTTTTCTTTCACATGTGCCTGACATAATTTAACTTGGATTCATACATAAATTGGTTTTCCTTGGTTCATAAATTGTTAATGAAAAACCTTTTCTTTGATGTTCAATCATCTTCACTCTCAAACAAGAAGTGAAGAGAGAAACTTTGGATCCAAAGTGGTAAGGAATGAAGAAGTATAAATGAAGTACAAGTGACTTGCACCCGGGATTGACTGAAGCCACAGAATCAACTCCAGAAAAATAGCTACTAGATCCCCATTGTCCAATAACAGAAAAAAGAAGAAATAGAAACAAGCAAAAAGTAACACGCTAAACTCCTCGATACATCTCAATTTCCAGATATTCTCATCTATTTCTCATTCTAGCAAATTTTAAATCCTAGTAATGTTTTTCTTTCCTTTTCCATCTTTATCACGAGATATATGTTAAAGGGAAATGCTTATCCGTAAATATATGTACCGTAGGTTATAATAAGGATGAGCGAAACAGGAAGCTCTCTTTCAAAAGCATTTGAGAGTAAGTACCGTGAGGGAAAACGGAATGATCAGATATCAGAAGAACAGAATCACACAGGAGATTGACCTGGGTAGCATTAATCAAGATGGACGTTGAGAAAGAAAACTCTTCTCCACTGCCTCGAGGAATTCCCTGGATACATGCATATGCATCTGCAAAGTTGAGCGATACAGAGAACAAAATCTGATTATGAGATATGGAGGAATAAATTTGAAGTATGCATGTATACATAAATCAACTGCAAAATAACTACCAAGTTCTAGTTCTTCTGCAGTGTAAAACATGCGAAAGCAGATAGAGCTTATAGATCATGAACCAAGCCATAAAAAAGAAATATAATCTTTTTAGTTTTCAGTGGCGTTCTACATATAATATTTCACTTAATTAATAACGACAACGGAAAGTGCTCCAAAGGCGTGGGCCGAAGCCCCAGAAAGTGCAATTCACTCCAACTTTCGGTGCATACATTTCTAACCCAAGCATACTCAAGGCAATTAGAATGACAAACATGATCGATGGTGCTTGAGATTATAAATTTATAATCAGAGGCAATAGTCTACATGGTTAATAGTAGAGCACTGAGTGAGATTCATGCATAAGGGCAACAACATACCCCAGGATCAACATGTTCAGAACCTAACAACCTGCACATTATATGCTTTACGTACAGATGCTCCCAATTTCCCTTGTTGSGGCTGATATGAGCTCTTCTGTTTCTTTCAACAAAAGGCATTCATGCAATGTTAAAGCTGAATGACCACTCTCACTTTGCGATCCACTTTTTGAAGTCTTTTGAATCCTTAACACTTTCCCAATCTGCTGGGAGATCAAATAAAAGTTGGTAATGAGATAATTAAAAGAATTCTGTCTTGAATTATGTGTCAAAGGTCAGACCTCCTAATTTCAAAAACAACAACAAAACTAAAATTGAATGCTTTTATAAACAATGAATAGCATTGACCAATGTTCCATTTTGTTCTCTGTGTTCATCTATTTTTCTTTTTCTCTCCCTTTTCCAAGTTAATACGTTTTATGTGTTCATAACAGCTTCCATGGTGATGTTACAAACCTCAACTAGGTTGCCTCACTTCAGACCAAATAAACAACTTTAACAAGTAACCAACTATGACGACTAGAAAATAAATCATTAATTTCCTYACTGATCTTATCATTACAAACTCCTTACAGTTTYGATTGATTGGAACAGCAACAGGAGAAGAAAAAAGTTTAAAATTTTTAAATATTTACAGTTTAGAATTCCCAAAAGTTAACAAAACAGAAGTTCATGCAACATTCATGAAATTTAAATTGTAATTTTCCACCACTGCAGTTATTCTTTACAGGCTATCATCTTGCGACAAGAATTAGTTTGACTGATAAAATTAAAATTTCAAAGAAATATAAAGGGATACATGCATGAGGAAATTCATTAACACGTACAAAGTCAGGAGAGTTGCCAACATAAGAGAGAACAAGATTGACACCTTCTTCCCCTCTGTAGCACCCCTCAATAGCGTCCTTTGCCTTCAATACCACCGCTATCAACTGCCGACACGCACAACCTACACGCATTTAAACGCGTGTACATGAACTACAATGGAAATGCATGTCATAATATACCTCGATTCGACAATCAAAAGCAAGAGCTTAGTAGAAGGTGGAGAGTAATAGGTTTTATAGCAGCCAACCCTAAATTTTTCATTGAATTCTCGCTGCACTGCAGTCTGCCGAGATCGACTTCGGACTCGACGAATTCTGCTTGTGTTGCGTGTTTAAAGAGTGGTCAAGTAGTATTCTAAATGACTGCAAGTTTCTTTGTCTTTGTTGGTAGCGTGCTCGAGTGAGTAACAGTAACCCCCCACTGCTATCCGTTCAAGTTACGGATTCTGTGTGATTTCTACATGCACCATCACAATGGAGTATCTATACAAATTAGAGAGGCCATGGTGCCATCGAATATCTGATACAATGGGCACGGTGCTTTGGAATATCTTTTTATAATGATTTAAAAATACTTCCCACTTTTTTATCCTTGAAAGACCTCACGCTCGTTTAACCGGCAAAAAAAGTAAAAATTGGACTCAAAATCTAATTACTAGAAATCAAGATTCAAGAAATTAAACTATTTAAAATATTTATTTATTTTATTTGGAGGAGGCAAATGAATATAAATAGAAAAAAATATAATTGTAATAAATTGTCAGAATTAATCTGACTTATGATTTTGTATAATTGAGGTCATGGTTGCGTAAATTAATGCTGCAAGATGTAGAGTAGGGGTATATATTGTTTAGTTTGATTCGATTCTCATCAGTTTTCAAATCAAATCAAAAGTTTTAATTTAAAATTTTTGAAATCAAAATGAAACAATTTAAAACTTTAAATCGTTAATTCAGTTTTACAACGGTTTAGTTCATATTGGTTGTTTGATTTTTTTTCTTATTATACACTCCTAACGTGACGACCTACCCACCCCTAGGTAGGACTGGGGTAGACACAAACCGTCTCCTGTTTTTCGATAATCAATAACCAATCCTCGAATATAGATATACAAAACTTAAATGATTAAAGCGGYAAAATAAACTTAAAATAATATGCAACCCATATAACAATATGTAGGGATTAAGTATCCCTAAATAAAATGCTAGTAAAGCTAATCTATTACAAAAACTCCAAGGCAGAATATAGCAGAAAACTTCAACATTTCATAAAATAATAACACCGTAAGTAGCTATAGCAAATCACATCTGGATGCTCTACGAATTAGCACTTATCACTTAAACATGAAGAAAATTGTGAGCAAAGCTCTATGAGTCCCGCACGTGTGCAATGTGAATTTTAAAATAAAAGTATGATTTTCAAGTAAACAGTTAGCAACAATATCTTGAAAGCAGATTTAACAAGTGTAAACAGTTCATGAGATGATGAACATGTTTTTCAATAAAAGTTGCCCTTTTGAAAACCTACAATAGAACATGTTAAAATTACGATAATGAATATCGAGTATCAATAAGCAGATTTTAATAAAAACTGTACTCTATAAACCTATATTCGTCAAAAACATGTCAAGAGTGAACAAAGTTGCTATAATGAAAACTCATTAGCTTCCAATAATCGCAACTCAATTCGCAAATTGTTATCGCAGAGTTAAACTTATACGGGTCATTAATACCAGTCTTATCACCTAGTAATGTGTATGTGATTTTCAACTTTATCACATCTTAAACAAACAAACAGATGTACTCACTAGTTGGGTGACACGAAGTTGGTCGCCCTCGAACTAAATCTCCTGACGAACATCCACAAGTGAGTCGTGGGTGCCTATGGTGCAACTGTCCGTCTGATACGTTCCATGAATGTAATTTTTGTGGATAACAATCAAACTTTAGCTTATAAAAGTCGTGCAATATGAAATTTCTTTTATCAACAAGATAACAACAAAAAGCATCTGCACAAGAAAACTTCATAGAAGTTATGAAAAAAAATTGACATTGAAAAAATAAGTTCCAGAAAGAGAAAACCGTTCTGCATAATTGAACATGCAAAAGATCAAAACTTCAAAGATACGCATAAAGTACACTTTGTTGTCTTCAAAATGAATGACCATTGGACTATCTAACATTTCAAAGACCATGTCAAAAGTGAATCCTGTTTGGGTGTAGCATTGATGGAACAAAATTTCCAAGGTTACCACCATTGAAGCGATTAGAAGGCATGATAGAAATTTGTAGTTATCCTTTTCAAAACCAAGTGACATACACCTATTAGTGATATGCCCTAGAGCATTATCAATTTTTAATAGTTTGATATTTGTAATAAAAGTATTATTGACATTATTTTTTCATTGCYTCTATTTATTAGTTTTTTATTCTTTTCATATGAGTATGATGATGAGATAAAGAATCAAGACTAATAATAAAGTTGTTCCTAGTCATAGGATTATTATTGGGGCAATTAATAATCCATAAAGACTAGTGTTATTTACATTCTATATGATCAAGTATAGAGATACTGATGGGTTGGAAAAAAGGTGACTCTTGCACCATTGTAAATAATAGAGTTATTTGTAAATGGAAAATTACTTGTCATTGAACTATGAGGTTTTATTCCTTTAACCTGAGCTAATATATGTTCTCATATTTTCTTAACTATGACTTACTACTATTGACTACTCTGAGTATATAGGAGTGCAAGATAGTTTGCAGTACTAGTATAAAATATATGAGAACATGTGATCATGCAATAAGGATTCCATTACTTATTCTTTAATAAGAAAGATATCCTTGTAAGTTATTTTGTGACTAAAAAATCTTCTACTGAAGTGAAATGTAATGAGAAAAGAGTTTCTCATAGTAGTCAAGGAATCGAGATAATGTACTTGATATGTTCTCAAAAGGATATCAAAATGGAAGAAATAAAATGTTATATTCTTAGTTTATTTGATAGAAATCTAACAGCTTCTTCATTCATTAAATAGGGGTTGTGGAATGTCTTGCTAGACACCAACCATGATCAATCAAAATCCTATTATGGAGTTATGGAAACATATGAGTGAAATAATATTAAATGGGTTTAATATTAGTTTCTATTGCTATTTAATGATAAATCTAGGAAGTCACACACAATAGCACCGTCAGGGTTAAAATGGTCATTTGTACTAGCTTATACCGAATAGTTAGGGATCCTAGCATATCTCGAAGCTAAGAATAATGTGAGAAATTATTAGCAAGGTTGGTAAATTAATTTATTTGATGGTGATCAAAATAAATTAATTTAATTTAATGAGCTAGTAAACCAGAATCTTAAATGAGAAAATCCAAATAAAATGGTCTAAAGTGTTGGGCTAATATAGGTGCCAATTGGGTTTTTTGAAGTTCAATGAAAGTTGCCTAATAAATCACCTAATTCAATTAGGGTCAGAATTTCAAAAGGTTTATAAATGCGCCATTATAGACTAGGATTTAGGATTGACGAAAGTTAACAAAACTTGAAATTATAGCTCTTACACACCCCAATACATTCTCCCGCAATCCTTTTATCTCGGGTCGCATAGGCAGACTAGAGCAATTTGCCTYTTGTAGATTTGCTAGATCACTCCTCAGTTTAACATTCAAGTCAGAGTTGAAGCATATGGAAAAGATAAATTTTTCATTATTTTTCGCCTTTTTGTATTAATCATAAAATCGACAAGATGATACACACTTGTATGCATTTTATATTTTATTCCACTGAGCATGCCTTTCACTTACAACATCAACAAACACATATCTCTGGACAAGGATGATGTAAAGCATGCAATTCTGCTATTCCTATATTTCTTGGATAGGAAGATGTTGAAACTAGAATACTGATGACTACATATTATACAGAAAGGGGGAAGAAGCACTCAAAGTAAAGTTTAGGTGGAGAGGAAAACTTATGTTTCGCATAAAGAATGATGCAATGAATTCAGAGATAATGAATTGGTAGGATGCACAAAGTGGTTAAGTGTGTGGGCGTTTAGTACAAAACAGTCTGCAGAGCTTTGTTTTGCTTTTAATCTTTAAGCTATATTTGGTCTAGGATTACAATGAAACAAACCACACTTTCACAATGTAACAGTCATTTATTTTACACATACATCCAAATAGAGGTCAACCTTTGGATGTACCAGTCATTACACTTACACTTAAACAACCTCTTTTACACAACAACATTTTCTCAATCCCAACTAAAATCTAAAAGTGAATAGTAAATGAATCTTCACTATTCATTTTCAAATCACTCCATCCCAACATTTAAAATCAAAATTTTCACTATCTGAACTAATCTTTCCCAACTTCTAATCCAAACAACATTTTAACCAAAACTTTTTTACACTCAACAAAAAAATTTGTATTTGAATTTTTTTTTCTCATTTTCCCACCTTCTTCAATTAAACAATCTTTCTAGAACCATACAACTTTCCCCCCCAAACCCTAGTCCAAAAAGCATTTTCCTACTCCTGAATTGATCAAGAAAAGAAGCAGAAGAAAATGTCTCGAGTAAACCATGATGCAGATTGAAAAGAAGAGGCTGGCTTTTTTCCGATGTTATTGTCTTTACRTTTCCATGCATATATATGGATAGATTAGTCTATTCAAAATCTTCCAGTACTACCTTCTTTGCTGCTACATATGTTCTTTGTTTCCACACGAGCCACAAAATAGTTCTGTACATTCCGCCACACTATTGTTGTCACACCATTCTCTACATTCTCTATTGACACATCAATTAGAATACACACACACAAGCGCGCACACACACACACACACATATATATATATATACATCTTCACACCAGCCGCACCATTCTATACTACTCATTCTCTACTACCACACCAATTAGAACACGATATATATATATATATCTTCACACCAGCCGCACCATTCTATACTACTCATTCTCTGCTGCCACACAAATTAGAACACGACGTATATATATACTTAAATCTTCTAACATATTTTCTCCTCTTCTATCTTAGCCTTTATCTTAGCTCCTCTATCTTAGTCACACCAATTGCACCATTCTCTACTGCTACATTTTTTGTTGCAACACCAATTAGAACACGACATATATATATATATATATATATACTTAACTCCTCTAACATATTTTCTCCTCCTCTATCTTAGTCATAGATATACACGTGGTGCTCTGCTAAACTCAAGTCCTCCAACACATCCCTCTTAGTTACACATCATTCTGTGCTACACCATCTCTGCTTAATTCCTCCAACACTTCATCTCTGTTACCTCTATCTTAGGACTAAGAATATGTACAAATTGTGCTTTGCTACACAATGTCTACATATATACACGTTATACTTTAATGAATATAGTAGAAGAAGTAATAAAGAGTGTACTAAAATATATACACAATGTGTTTTTTTTCCACGAAGTCTATGTATATGCATCATACTTTGATGAATATAGTAGAAGATGTAACAGAGAGTACTAGAACATATGCACATCGTGCTATGATCGATATGATAGAGAGGGTATGTAATAGAGGATGTACTAAAAGATTCAGCATCATATTAATATATTAGTCATTGTTTAATGGAGTTTAGGCATGTTTATTATAATGATATGCTAATGTCAGCCTTCGTTGTTTCTGTCTTATCTTGGCCAATTGGACTTTAATGCGAATTATAAAGAAATAGTAAGGGGATTTTCACACATGATAACAGCTAGCTTAGTRTAGTCCAGCTGAACTTAAACCAATTGCAATCATCTACGCTCATGATTGTAGGGTCTCTTGCTCCACTTGATTAAATCAGAAAAAGAAATGTAATATATTAGGCCTCTAGTTTTCACTATTTTTATATCAGTCGTTGATTATTATTTGTAACTTTTCATATTCATATTTATTTTAATTAATAATTTTGTGATTTTTTCACACTCAGTTAATTTGGCAATTTTTTCTTCCTTCTTACTAATATTTAATTCTAATTACACTTATTTTTTCTTCCAAATTTTAATATAAATAGTATTAACTTCCACTTCTCATGTAGATTTTCGACTCTGATAATAATAATAAATTTCTAAATGATGGTTCTTATCGGAAATAGATAACAACTTTGTTCGAATATGGTCATTTTCCCCTTTACATTAGGAGTATACAAAAAAAAAAAAAAAAAAAATCGGAAATAGATAACAACTTTGTTCGAATATGGTCATTTTCCCCTTTACATTAGGAGTATACAAAAAAAAAAAAAAAAAGCCAAACCAAACCAAACCAAACCAAAAATTTAGTTTTTATTTTAGTTCGGTTTAGGAATTCTCAAACCAAACTAAATCGAAAAAATTAGTTCGATTTGAAAATTTTCTAAAACCAAATCGACTTTATTAACTTATGTGATTTTGACTATCTTTACTGTTGTTGGTGAAAAGATTATTAGAATTGAAAATGAAGAAACATATGGAAGTCCACATACAATTACTGAAAACCATGGCATCCTAAATATCACACACTTGAGAGAGATAGCTCAATATCTCCATAATGAAAAACATTCAAAGGAAGGATAATAATAGACAATTACCCATTCACTGGAACGAGATCAAAATATGAAGCCATCAAGAAGGAAAAACTATGTCACATCATCAGTTTGAATACATATGTAAATAGATTTTTAGAGTACATCTTTATTATCATGAAGGACCTAGAAACTACAAATCCAATGGAGGATACATTAGTCTTGTTTCCAAACTACAAATTTAGATTTCTATCTCTATTTAATTGATGTTTATATATTCAGTTGATTACACTTGCACATTGTTTTATTTCTGCATTTCACACTTTGCTGCTTTAGTCCTAGTCTTTTACCTTTTTCAACATTCCAGTTCTATTATGTAATAGCTAGGTGTAACGATCCGCATTTTTACTAGGTCTCGACCCTAAGCGATTATGATAATTAGAGTATACAGGGCAGTTAAATAATTGTTTAGTTATGATTAGTCCAAATAAGAAATTAGATTAGATTGGATAATAATGAATCCGAGCATTTCCTTAACTAAATCGAAAATCTTAATTTTGAACCTTACCCAATCTTTAAATTTCATTCTTGATGTTTCTAACTTGGCCAAGATTAGAAGGTCCGATTTTTTAACCATCATAACATGTGTATGATCTTTGCATACATTTTTGCTTTATTTCATTTGATTAGATTCCAATATCCTACATAAAGACAAAAGAACATGCAAGATTTTGTCTTGAAGCTCTTAATTTGAATTATCTTCTTGCAATTTATTCTCCATGTCTGATTCCTCCATTTCTCTAAGTTTGAATAGCATTTTGTTTTCTTGCACTCACTATAATCTAAACTTACATGCATGAAATCCAATTGGACCCTAAAGTTATTAAAAATTTCTTTTCATTTCCTTCTATTCTTGCACTAGGCGATTGGTTCCTTTAATTTTACCTCATTTTTAAAGCTCTATTGAGGCTCCTATTGGTCCTTGAATTCCAAGTAATAAAATATTTTTCTTGAAGACTAATTACTTCCCTATCCAACTAATTCCTCTATAAAAATCCCACTGCATAGCCGACCTTCTCTTATTTTTCCTTTAGCAAAAACTTCAAATTCTCAAACCTCTTTCTCTCTCTCTCTCTCTCTCTCTCTCTCTCTCTCTCTCTCTCTCTCTCTCTCTTC
The DNA here is from genome assembly GCA_001752375.1 of Rhazya stricta. Classification (NCBI taxonomy): domain Eukaryota; kingdom Viridiplantae; phylum Streptophyta; class Magnoliopsida; order Gentianales; family Apocynaceae; genus Rhazya; species Rhazya stricta. The sequence goes on along the minus strand of MEJB01000014.1, from coordinate 3,041,509 downwards.
CTCTCGGCACTCTCACCCTCTCACACCACCGAAGCTCCACCGATAGCCACCCTCCTCTGTAGCTCTTAGTACTCCAACAAGGTAAAGGTTTTTCTTTCTCTTATAGTTTATTTCTTTTCTTCTCTACTGCTGCCTTGACTGGTTTGGTCATCATCTTTTCTTCCATCTTTGTCCAATCTTTGGATAGTTTGCAAGAATATCATCAAGACTCCATTTTTCCTTCCTCTTTCAAGGTTACCAATCTTTACTCTTTAATAGAATAGCATGTATTAGTTAATTTACAGCTTGATGGTGTTTGTTATAAAGAGATTATGAGCATGTTGCATGATGTTTGTGCTAGCTGATTGTATGAATATTTGTAGTCTTGTATTACTTGGTTTTTGGGAGTACAAGCATGTCTATTAATGTGACTTAAAGGCATCTATCATGTCTACTGATTTGAATTACTATAATATTGCAAATTGGTATGATTGACATGATGATATAACTTTAAGATTAGCAAAGGATATGAGATATTGTAAATACATGTTGCTGGAATTTTTGGACAATATACGATTCTGCCTTGTTTTCAGTCCAGAATTAACCCACGAATAAATTACAGAAATTAGGATTTAATTATAATTAAATTCTTAGGATTCAAACAAGGTATAGGTCAATGTTATAGTCTTCCTCAATCATAAGATATGAACTTTACAAAATCACTAGATAGTGTAACCCAAACATATATCTTACCTACAATTTTGGATCAATTGCAACCTAACCTTGTGTCCAAACTATGCATATGATATATGGTTGGAAATAATATTATCTTATAAACATTTTAAGATCAATTTTTAATCAATTTGGATTAATAGAACTTAAGATATGATCAAATTACTTCGACCATGTCAGATTAACTTTTCCCTATCACAACCTGGTTATTGTGATACAATCTGGTGTTTAACCATACATCTACTAGTATTGAGGTTATATGGTTGAAATCCGTTTTGTCTTAGGAACTATATAAGACCAAGTTTGTTAGATTTTACCTAGTATAATCTGAGATATAAACTAAAAATCTAATAGTGGTCAGTTTTGGATATATTGCATTAGACTAATTGTTTTAACCTTGTTGTGTTGTAATCCTACGTGCAAATTGAATTTATACATATGATTAGAAATATCTGAGTCTTAGAATAATTTTCCACCATTTCATACACTGATTCCATTTATAATTCGACTTTTGATTGAAACATTCAATGCTGATAATTTAGGGCAGTTTAAGCTCTTAACCATTTTTGTTGTGTTTCTACACTTTGAATGACTTCATATAATCTAGAAGACTCATATAGATCTTTTCCTTGTGAGACTAGGACTGATTGTTATTTAAATTATCTTGATTCATAATCCAAAACTCAAATTTGTGATCGATTTTGTTTGCATCAATGGTTAAGCTAAAGAAATGCCATAATGGTTAAATAGGAATTTGTTTAGTGTTTGTTTGAGAATTAGATATATTTTAGAACCTTAGAATGTATCATCTAAATTTTGACCATACGAGGGTACCTTATTACTTTATTTAGGTCCCTAGCTGTAATTGGGAATCGTGCTCATGAGAAGAATCCCCTTAAAATCGTTTTCCGTATAAATGTGCTTGTGAGTTATTCTCAAGGCTGTTTTGCAGATGCAATCTATGAGTTATTATTTTATCAAGCATTTGAGAATGATATCTTGATTTCAAATAAATCTATTTTACTTACATATTGCATTGATTTGTCTTATGATAGAGCATGAAAAAGAGAGCATGCTTGATTTGATATGATCAACAGCACCTTATGACTTTTACAACTGAGTTTTATTGATGCTCATGAAATGTTTAGTTTTTGGACAAAATGTGTTGGCTATACAAATTCGATTACGTTCAATACTTTCTAGCAGTTGGATCGCGTTTCCGACATCCAATACTTGCTGGTTTATTATGAACAACAACTCAGCTTAAGTAAGCGCAACATCATCATCATTCTTGGCTCTAATTATCTTTCTTCATTCTGAAGGTTCTTCTTCTTTACTCATACTTGACTATCTATCCCTCTTATAGCTCTATGATCGTCGTTCTCCATGGTCATTGTTCTGCATGGTTGATACTTGAATTATTGAATTATTTGTTTACTCTAAAGACAAATTCACAAACCTACAAGAAGAACTTGAAAATATTTAGGATACTACCATATCTAAAACATGCAAAAATTTTAGGATACTAGAGACTTACCTTAATTCCTATTCGCACTTTGCTTTGATTACTAGATATTTTGGTTTTGAAAATTTCCCTATTTTGCTYATAGGGTACTAGTTTACTCGACCATGGCATTTTYCAATACAGTAAAACCTCTCTCAATTACTAATACTAGTACAATTCAAATTCTAATGATATAAGAAGGTATTAATTAATTGATRGATTGTATTTACTAATACTCATCTAACCGGTTTAGAAGATTACTTAGATGAGATTTTCAAAAAATATTTATGTTATCAAAATTATTAATGTAGTTAGTTTACTCAAGTCGGGACCAAAAAAAAAAAATACTATTTGATTGATGTTATTAATTTATCAAGTATTAATTTATAGAGGTTTTAGAGATTTCAATCAAACTCACATTGATATGCTCTCCTCTTGCATGAGGAGTTATCTCTCCTTAGATTTTAGGGTTCCCACTTACACTTGATTATGTAGATTGTGATCATCGGGAGCTCCAATGATCGTATTTTCTTCGGGAATCTAGCAATGGACGCTGAAATACTAAAAAAGCTGCTAGATTTAAAGATCACAATGATGAAGGGAATTGCGGTTGGCATTGATAAGACATATATCAAAGATGGAATCCAGGTTTGCTTGAATTCCTGCATTGCGAAGCTTCATACTGAAAAAGATGTGGCTCTTCACACTCTTAGGAATATTATGAGCAAGGTTTGGAGATTAGAGGGGATCCAGGTGATTAAAACTAGCGGCTAATATTTTTCATGTATTCTTCAAAGAGCCTCAGCTTATCCGCAAAGCACTGGAGAAGAGTTCGTGGAGCTCTGAGAATTGCCTCCTTYTGTTCAAACACATGGCAGGAAGGGCTCGATTATAAGGATGCTTGTCTAAACCGAACATGGTTTTGATATAGATCCATTGTTTGCCCCCAACTTCCTATACCAAATAGATTGGTCTTAAGTTTGCTAACCAATTTCTAGAAGAGGGGGATGTTCAAATCCGGGAGAGATTGACAGATGGAGCTTTGTTTTTTAGGGTTAGGGTTATGATTGATGTAATCCAACATGTTCACAGGTTTCTGATGCTTTCTTTTCCTTCTCATGGAAATAGATGGGGTGTGTTACGATATGAACGCCTTTTCTACATTGGTATGTCTGTACAATACAGGGTTAGCAATGACTGTTAAGGAGCATAGAAATTTAAATTATGTTCCGTGGATGAGTGTTGACACAATTTTGCAGAGATGTTTTAGTATGACAAGGAGTCAAGGCATYGATTATTTTAGTTTGTTTAGAGTCCACCTGGTGTGTTGGTCAGAGGAAAGGGTAYWTTATAGGGGAGGAACATGTCCCTAACAGTATAGGCAACTGGAAGAGGGGAAGGAGATTGACTTGGTGAGGGTGAACAAACCTAGGTGTAGGGTGCTCAAGGGTTCTATAGGTGGCGAAAGAGGGGTTAAGGACATGGAAAAAACCCTCATTCTCTCCATAGATATGGAGGTGGGAGTCGAGCCTCATGCTTATCTGGTCAATTGGGAGAGGGCCCGAGCAGGTGAGAAAGAAGAGGTGTGAGGAGGGATGTAAGAGGAGGCAGGTGGTGGTTAATATAGATAAGAATGGTAGGAAACCAAAGGGGAAGAGCCACATTCTTAGTATGAGGGTTTTAGGATGTGAGGAGTCTGTAAGCCTTGAAAAAGCTAGGCCTCTGGAGCATTCTCAAGGGGGCAGGTTAGGCTGGTTGGTAAGAGGGCTAATGTTGGGATAGTGCAATGAAGAGAAGGTTGGAGAGGGTGGATTCGCATGGTCAGAAAGGTATGACTAGGCATATCAAACCAAAACGTAACTCATCTAAGATGGATACTACTCAATCAACGGTAGGGGCTGCAGTGCAGTGCTATTGAGACCGATAGGTATTCTATCTTGGAATTGTCGGGAGGCTAGGAAACCCCGTGCAATTCGGACGCTTTAGCAATTGGTTAAGTAGAAAGATCCCACGGTAGCGTTTTTATGTGAGACCAAGACAACAGAAAAGCGAGTGCACTGGGGTGAGGAGAAAATTGGGCTTCCAAAATGGCTTATTTGTGGAGAGAAGAGGCAAGGGGGTGGTTTGGCGATGTTTTGCAAATCAGACTAGACTATGACTTTACATACCCTGTCTATCGATGATATTGATATGTGGGTTCATGTGGATCACCATGGATTTTACCTAACTAGTTTTTATAGATCTCGCAGTGTTGATAGCATGCGGGGTAGCTCGGAATTGCTCAAATGGTTGGGCATGGGAGAAATGTGGCATGGATGTGCATTGTTGACTATAATGAAGTGCTTATGGTTGATGAACAGCAAGGTGGGAAAGGAAGGAATTCTGCACATGTTGACACTTTTAGGCAAGAGGGGGATACTACTGGACTAAGGGACTTGAGTTATCAAGGTGTGCCTCATACATGGTGTAATAGGCAATAGAATAATGCGACTATTAGGGTGTGTTTGGACAGGGCAATGGCCAACGATGAATTGAGTAGTTTTTTTCTATTGACAGTTGTGAGTCATAAAGGATCTAGTCACTCAAATCATGCAGCGATCTTGGTTGTTCTTTTGCCTAGGGTGGAGTGGGCGCGAGTAGGCCACAAGCACCTTGTCTGATTTGAGACTTTCTTGTTATTTGAGGAAGAATGTAGTGATATTGTAGATGATGCTTGGAGGGATCGGAATGGTAGCCCTTTCGAGGACATTGCAGCAACTTGGCATCCCTTTGAACTGCTGTGGAGTTCTACCAAATCTTGAAATTTGCTGAAGAGGGTTGATCAATTGCTGAAACGGTTAAATAGGTTGCATTAGGTTCAAGGGGATCGCAAAGATATCAAAGCAACTATGCTACAGTTGGGCCATCCTTTACAACTCCAAAAGGAGTATTGGCTGGTGAGGAGCCCATCGAATTGGCTGAGACAGTGGGATCATAATACCTTATATTTCCACCACTATGCACAACAACGCCATCAACAAAATAATATTATCCAATATTTTTTATGGTCTTGGTAATTAATTTTGTGATAAGAAAATGATCCATGAGATGGTTATTCAATTCTTTGAGGGGCTTTTTTCTGCAAGTCTAGGGGTTTTGGCAATTGATGCAGACATACGCAATGTGGTAAAGGGAAAATTGGCATCGGATCAAGTTGAGTTTCTGCCGCAGGATTTTTCAAGAGAAGCTATGTATCAACCCCTTATGGGATTGCACCCTTCAAAAGCTCTAGGCCTGATGGTGTTCATGTGATTTTTTATCAGTGGCTCTGGAAGGTGATTGGTGAGGATGTGATGCGAATGGCATTGGAGGTTTTTAATGGGGATGCTAGTGTAGGGGCGATTAACCAAACCTTTCTAGCCTTGATTTCTAAGCAAAAATGTCCGAGGATGGTGGCAAACTACCGACCAATTAGTCTATGTAATATGATTTATAAAGTGATATCTAAATCGATTGCCAATATTCTAAGGGTGATGCTTCCTTTTCTCATAAATGAAACTCAAAATTCCTATGTGAGGGATTGGCTAATTATAGATAATTTAATATTTGCATTAGAGGCCTTCTACTGGATCAAGAAGGAAAGGGTTCAGGTTCCTCAAATAGCCATAAAGCTGGACATGAGCTATGATAGGGTGGAACAGATTAGCTTGCAATTGAGGATTTTAAAAAAAAAAAAATGGCAAAGGAGTTTATGAACTGCATCAAAATTGTGTCTTTCCAAGTTTTCATTAATGGCAAACCAACTAGAGCTTTTAAGCCTAAACAGGGTATTCGCCAAGGTGACTCCATCTCCCCACTTTTATTTGTATTATGTAGTGAAGGTTTTTCCTCTTTGTTGAATAAGGTTGTTTGTGATAAGAGAATACTAGGCATGAAAATAAATCTAAGCAATATTAAATCTAAGTAAATAAAAACAGATTTATTTACATTAAGTAAATAAATCTAACTATTAATTTATATTAAATCAAATATGTAGTTCTGCTCGACAATGAGGAAAATATGTGAACTTTTTGGAGAAACAAAGACATCTTTTTAGTTCAAAATATTATTATAAATATAAAAATCAAAATCCTATTGCATATAATTAATATTTTAATATCAAATATAAATGAAACTCAATCCTCAATTTGCTTATGATGCACTTTTATGTTTAATTTCAATCTATTTTGGATTTTTAGGGATTACATACATGCCACCAGTCTGTTTTGTTCTTGTTTGTTCGTATTTTCAAAATATTATACAAAATGTCTATCTTATTAGCCTAGACACTTTTATTTGGCATTGGAATACTAATTAGAAATTTAGCCAAAAAAGGAAAAAAAAGGAAAAAAAGGAAGAGGAATATTTATTGGGGGAATATTAACCTTAACACTTTTATTCATTGGAATATTAATTCCTTTTGAAATATCAAAGTAATTCCCCAAAAGTTGGAATTTAATAATGAGGAATAAGATATATAAAACTAAGGTTTGAACACTATGAACTAGACATCTCAAAATAAGAAATCTTATAAGCAGATAACAATTGACCAACGAAAAATTCGTGTCTGAATTATGAATAATCTTGTATATGTATAGTCATGTTCGTGGACAAGAAATATATAATAATCTGACAAGTACGAGAAGTGCATTGAATTTACCAAACTCGAACTCAGTTGGAGCTTATTTTTATTTGTCAGTACATGAGAAGAAAATAGAGAAAAAAGAATATCGTTAATTTTATCTAATAGATAAAAAATTAATTAAATTCATTCATATAAACATTTATATTCAAATTTACTTATTAATTACGTARTGTCATCCAAATATTATAGAAGGGCTTAAGAGATCGTTAAAGTCTTAAGGGTAATCTTTATCGTTTGACCATCAATATTACTAAAATTTTGGATTTTGAGCCTCAAGTTTAAAATGGTAATTCGGTACCCTTAATGTTAAAAAAATATTAATCTTTTACCTTCCTTTAAATTTTCCCTTTAAGCACTAATAGTAGAAGCATATTTTAGTCATTTTTCAAAAATTCCTAATCTAACCAAATCCAAATCCAAACTCAATACCAATTCCTAACCCTAACCCTAATCGAAAACCAATTCATAACCCTAAGCTTAACCTATCTTCTTCCTCCTTTTCTCCAACACTGCCATCAAAGAGCTCCTCTTTCCCCTCTTTCTCCCTTCTTCTCTTCTTCTCTTCTTCTCTTCGTTTCTCTTTCTCTTCCTCTTTTGCTTCTGTAAAACAGCCGCCCCTACTTCTGCAACCAACCTCTTTCTCTTCCTTCGCCAGAGCCACTGCTTCTGCAAACAACCTCTTTCTCTTCATCCTTCTCTTCCTCCACCGCCAACCTCTTTCTCTTTCTTTGCCAGAGCCATTGCTTCTGCAAACAACCTATTTCTCTTCATCTTTCTCTTCCTCCACTGTTGTTGATATTGCAGTAGGGGTTGAGGGAGGAAGAAGGAAAAAATAAATGAAAACGAAAGAGAAAATGAAATTTTGTTTCAGAAAATGATAATTTTAACAAATAATTGTATTGATCAAAAAGCCCCTAAAAATGGGTTGCCATTAGTGATTTAACCGAAAATTTAACATACTATCAAATATTGATATTTTTTTTACCCATTAAGGATACCGACTTACCGTTTTAAACCTGATGGTCAAACCCATAGTTTTGGTATCTTAAGGGTCAAATAACATAGTTTGCCCAAGTATTAAAATATTTCAAATTATATATCGAAGAGTTTCAAGGCTTGTTCCATAACACGATTCAACAATTAAAACTGAATTTATTAACATTATATTAGATCATTAGATTAAGACGGTTTAATAACATATTTCGCATGTTTTTCATTTTTTAAGTGCCTTTTAATTCTTTAAGTTTTAAGTATAAGATATTCACTTAACACTTATCACGTGGAATGCTCAAGACGCACGAGTTTAATAAATTCTTGTCTACTAAACAAAATTAATCATATTATTTTCTATTCACTCCATTTTTTCTTTTAGACTGTCAATCTATATAAATCGACTTTAGTATAAATTTTAAATGYTAAAAAATATAATGACTAAATAGAGCAACCAATTACTAACCACAGAGATATAAAATTCCAAAAATATCCTCATATCATTTTTTCATAACCCCAAACTTTCTTTTGCTACACTTACCATCTCTCAGATCCTCTCAACCGCTATACTCTAACTTTAAATTTTCAAGCTTGATTTGCATTTTTTCAATTAAACTTCTTCAATTAAAGGTTATTATTCAACCCAACCTATCTAAATTTTTTTTTTCAAAAAATTATGAGTTTATAGCAATATAATTTTTCCAACTGAAAAATATTTTCCTTCACCTGCAAAGTGTCRTACCATTTGCGAATCCTCTGAGGTTGACCCAAATGTTGATCTAGGTTTGACTCAGTTTTGAATTTTTTTAAAAAAAGTTTTTAAATACCTTAATTGATTTTATAATTTAAATTTAAATTCCTATTTCCTAAAATTTTATTTCTAATTTATTTAATTTTTATTATTCTTGAGTTTAATTTTTATATAATTGTTTTATATTCTCTAAGTCATTTATCTTAAATTATATATTGTGTTTAATATTGTGTTAATTCATCCTTATGTTTATATTATGTTAAGATTACATAATTGGTTATGTTTATTTATGTTTATTTTACAAAATTTGTTATATTTACATTACGTTTAGTTTACTTAACTATTTATGTTTATATTATGTATTGTTTAAATTTGTTAAAATATATTATTTCAAAATGCACTCTTTTATTTCTTCATTTATTTTATTTAGTTTGTAACTAAGTGCCCAGTAGGGCCCTCATGGGACTTTTCATATTGTAACAAGTATAGTGGACGTTTACATGGAAGTCCGATGACTGCATATTCGAAATGTCACTTGTCCAAGTTGGTTGATGKGCACAGACTTGTACAATGACTATTTCCTATTTTCGGATACAACTTGGTAGATTTGACYTCAAGCAATCTGATCATGTCTGAGAGATAGGATAAGGTGGAGGATGAGAATGATACTTATCATCTCCCATCCCCCACCCATGGTTAGGAGACATGGGATTGGAAAGGGTAGTATGGCATGTCCTAGTGGTCATACACCTTTCCAAATAACCTCTCATGGGATTGAGAAATTACCTCCAATTCGGCCACCACAATCTAAATTACAGCCTCAAAGTTCAGGTCCTGTCGGACCATGTGCGCCAAATCTGTTCATGATTATAGTACACAGTCTTGACCTACTAGTACGTGCAGGCTCATAGCTAGACATGACGGGACATATAATGTATGCTGCGTGGACTAGCTCCTGGAGGATGGATCAAACATAGTCTATTGTTCAATTTCGGTGAACACGTTGCTTTCAAAGTTTAAGCTGGCGAGGAGTAAGGAGTTCTGACTTTTCATACTTGATAAGGTATAATAGCTCGGTGCTTGCATTCCCACTTGCGAGCAAAGGTGCATATTTTCACGCATACATTTGTTATTAAGTCTAGACTCAATCATCTCCACTCATGCACGTTCAAACACCTGAATAGTGTTTCATTTGTTGATATTTGTTGAGCAGTGGAATTCCTAAATGAATAGTTTCTACCATTTGGTGATATGACTATCACGCTTCATGATATCGAGTTAATTTTAGGGATACCGAGAGATGGACTACCTCTGTTTTTAGAGTCGAAGCATGTTTATATGATTGCCTCCCTTACCTGATTATTAGACGAATCTACTGTTGAGATCGATAGTAGTAGAATCAAAGTAACGTGAAGTTTTTATTCATGCAGCAGGCTTGTGATACGACTGGACACACTCTCACGGACATCATTTGCACGTATTGATGCCTTTACTCGATGGAACATATTTTTGGATAAGTCTCGTTCATCCATTCAATTGCTGATTTTGGGCGAGTTTGGAGGATATTACTCGTACCTAGTCTTTCTCATGGGTGATGAGTGTGGAAATTGTACAAGTTATATGTCATCTTATTAAACAATTTTACCTTATGAAATTGAATCATGATTATTCATAAGCTATTTGTGCATAAATTCATATATTCCTTTATGACATGTGATAGTATGATTTAATATAATTATTGAATTTATGGACTGATTTCTATTTAAATTATATGGAAAATGCATTATGATAAAAGGAGAAAAAGGTTAAGAAGTTATTTTCAAGGGCAGTGCTTTAGCATAAATTACCGTGTCACTTTCCTGCAGCATTGTATGACATGATAAGCAGCTTATTTAGCAGCTTGAGCAACTTGTAGCAAGTGGCAACCACAATTTGCCACTTTGAATGGTGATTACAAGCAAAAGAAGAGGAGAATGACATAAAGGAGCTTGTGGACAATTGAAATGATAGAAATAGCTAAATAATTGATAAAAAGATTCACAAGTTACCAACATGAGCAACTGGTGCCAGTGCAGTGTTGCCATTAGACCGTTCCATCTCTTGTGTCCTTTGTTGCGACATGTAACCATCTCATTGGAAGAAAACATACTTAAGTGCCATGTGTAAATCTCTCATTGGACCATGAGTTCAACTTGGCCAATTGGCTTACAACTTGCAAAACACTCACAACTATAATAGAAAAACAAGAGAAGAAGAAAACATTTAGGAGATTTTGCTATTCTTGGAAGCTTGAAAGCTTTCCACCATTTTTCACTTCCAAATCTTTCTATGGAGGTTGAATGCCAAGAGATGAGCTACTCCTATGATCAAGAGAAGATATAGAAGTCTTTCATTAGCTAATGACAAAAGCTGATTGGGTGAAGAAAGAGCCTAGAGGATAACCAAAGCTGGACTGCAAGTGGATGTTGTAGCATTGACGACTGTAGAAGCACACTTCCATTTAAAGAAGTTTTAAACTATTTTTAGTTTTTCATTCTTTTTATATTAGTCTAAACCTTATAATTGATTATCTATATAACAAAATGATTTACACAACATGAGTTTTAATTCTTTGAGCATGAGCAAATTTATCTTAGTTAGGGTTTATGGTGAATTTGAGCATGATGATGTGCCAAATTCGTTCCTTGCATGCTTAATCTAATTATTTAATTCCTGGTTGGAAACTGTTCCGCTGAGTTAGAGTTGAGAACATAGGACTAGATGCTAATTCTAGTGGAAAGGCTTAAGTAAATTGAGTGGTTTGCATGATTGTTGTAGCATCAAGCTATAATCACCAATGCATTGTGAGAAAGTCTGTTCACAAACAAGGTTCGTAGTGAGAGTATTGAAAGCAATACCCCTTGAGCCTAGAGCTTTATAGTCGTAGTAAGTCCAAAACCATTGCTTTAGTAATTAGGAGAGAACATAACAAAGACCAGTAGTGCTTGCACTAGTGAGCAATGTTGTAGCATTCCCATAGCCCATTGCTATGCCCAAACCGATTTTTGTACATCCTTAGGGTTTTTTTGTGAGCTCAACTTCCTTTCAAGGGACTGCAATTAGGTCAAACTACGCTAATATGAACTTAGCATCGTGTTTGGAAAACATAACACTTAAGTTGATATGAACTACCTATATATAAACTTAGGTAGAGAAGATCTCGAGATTTGTTGTGATAGAGCAGCCTTGTTATGGGATCAAGGACTTAGTCATTTGAGGTAATGTAGGGCTAATGCTAGGTAGTTGGTAGGCCAAAAGGCTGAAAAGTTCAGGACTCTATCCGTTTAGCGAATATACTCCCTATTGTAGTATTTCTTTTATCAATCCTTTAGCATAGGTACAGTTGTATGTCCATCTACTCATCACAATGTGCTGCTAATAATGRTGTAGCATGCCTCGCTGCATCCCATAAACATCAAACTTAAAGGATCCCTAATTTCCTAACTAAATCACATTCCCAATGATCATTTTTCTACTCACTTACCTATTTCTTTCTAACATCTTATCATTGTATTAAGTGTAATTTGTTTTATCTTTATAAGTTATCATTCCTAATTTATTAAATTATTCTTCGTAACATTCATATCACTGCTATGGCATCAATCCTCGTGAGACCAACATCCACTTATCACTATTACTTGTTAGATATTGTATACTTGCACAAGCGTGGTAAACTCATTTATAATATTATTGCATCACAAAAAAAATACAAACAATATAGGATACAGTTGAGACAAACAAGCGTGGGCACTTATCCTACTTATACTAGCAATGGGGATTGCCTCCAAAAGCGGGTCCAAGTAGCTCTCTAGTTGTATTTCTTTGTTGTAGGCGAATGTAATATTCGTACTTCATCAATTAAACATCAAACTGTTCTCAGGAAAATATAAATTTTATATTCATATTTGATTTTTATAAAGATCTTGGACTTTTTAATATTTTCCTATGTTAGCTCCACCTGTGTGCCATGATTGAGACCCAATTTGTCTCAGGATCCAGAGATAAGTCTGCGAGCATGTTATCTGAAGTCCACAACTATCATGAAACAGTATAGGACACAGTTGGATAATGTGACTCATGATCAAATAAACTTTACAAATTTTAACTAAGTCTTATAATAAACAAATATGTTTCAAATATATTGACTCATTTGCCTCCTGTAGATTATTTGGAAGCTCTATACTGGGATCGATGTATGTGAGATGTCAATGATTTTATATCACGGCACCATCAAGATAGGATATACAATGGAGCTACATAGGTAGTAGGGTCAGGTGCTTCACCAATATAGATATGTTCAGATTGTTCCTTTTTATTCTATATGGCCCATTGATTGTAATCAGGTAGGTAGCTGAGCTTAGGAAGTACACAGTCACACACACCTTCACACATTTTGCTTGGAGACAGCTAGAGTCACGTAGGATTCAACGGATAGACCTAGAGAGCATGCTATGCTCCCAAGCTCTCTTCTCCAAATAATCTATGCTGATACGCGTGAACTTATCCATTGATGTAGAACCCACGCTCATACACCGTGAGGTGTTAATGTAGCACGTCTTGTCACTAGTTGATCGACTGACCCGAACCCAGTATGTTGTGAATTTTAAATTCAATAGATATGCAACAATTAAATTTTATATTTATATTATCTTTGTTTTGGCACCAATATTAGAGGAGATAGGATTTCAATTGAAACATTTATATGTTTCAGCTCGAGAGCTTCATTCACATACAGAGATGTTAGGGCACACATTTATTGTTAGAGAGCTCCACGAGCAGTCACGATATAAGCACCAGCACTGCGATAGCTATTCAGCTCCAGATAGCAACTCTTCATCTCATGGGTCTTGGCGTGGGGAGACTTTGAGACATATCTTATTGTATTTTTGTCATATAATATTCTTTGTATTGAACTGTATTCATGTTGCATTTTATTTCAAATTTGAGACTCGTATGGGGTTATATTCTATTTGTATTGTATTTTATTTAGACTTATGTTCTATTTAGAATCTCCTTAAGTTAGTTAAATAAACAATTTTAAATATGCAATAACAGATAAAAAGGACAATAGAAACTCCTTAATATCAATATATACATAAATGTACATCATGTACTTATCCACTTCTTAAAGCTATCGTCAATAATTTGATCTCGTTGATATACATTAGGTAAAGAATATCGACTTCAACTTGAGTGCAAATGAGATAAAGAGCTATGCTTGTTCAAATAAGATAAAGAGCTATGCTTGTTCAAATAAGATAAAGAGCTATGCTTGTTCATCTTTATAGCTATAAAATGCTAGAGTCCCCCAAAGAACCTAAGGCAAATAGTCTACATAGATGTATGTATATATCGACTCAACAGTTAAAGGCAAGAAAGTTATGTCTCTTCCCATGTGATGGAACAACAAACATATTATACAGAGTAACTATGACACAATCTATGTCGAGAATATCCATCCAATGCTCTAATGGCAGCTAATCATCYCCAAAACATACCACTGCAATCAACAATCAATTGACTCCATCTACTCCCAAAACTTGATCTTATATATGTCGTTTGTGCTTAAGCTCCCTCAATACAACCCTGACGCATGACAGTCCATATAGTCTCAGTCCTATAAATAAAGTGGGAGACTGCCCTATAACCGTAGTTTCCATTCGCACCAACATAAAATAAATAATAGGCAGAAGTTCGCCCCAATAATATGAGTTGGAATGGGAGAGATCTTACTAGAAYATGTAGATTAACCTCAGTCACGATCACTAGAGAATGATTTACTGCTATTTGAAGTCCTAGCTCCCTTCCTTCGATTTTTATACATCTTCTTAAAGTTTTCACGCTTCCTCGTATAAAGCTTCAATCGACCACTGAGATGTTGGACTGGGAGCTCCTGGAGATCACTGTTCTCAGGCCTCATAACACATCTTATCTTCTCCAACTATTCTACTACTCCTATCTAATTGTATCGAGGTATGGCCTGAAGCTCGTCCATCCAACAGGCCATCTCCTCCATCCCATCTGTACAAAATATACCGACATAATCTTCTTTGACCTCATATTCAACCTCCAGATCTAGTTTCTTCCAAAAATAATGAATCTATGGCAACTGGATATGGCGTCCTGACTATGACATTATGTACATCTCATGGGCGAACGGTAATCCCTATATTTTCCTCAAAACACAAGAACACATCTCATGATATCCCCAGTCGCTGACACCCTATCTAACTCAATACACAAGAGCTTTATGACATTGTGCGTGATTTGATTCGAAAGTTTATTAAACAATCTAAAAGGATTAAGAAATAGTTAACAAGACAGTATATAACAATTAGTAAAATTTAAAAGCAAATAATGACTAAGAATAAATATTAAAAAAATAAGTTCAATTAAATCTTTTGAAACCATTGTTTTTTTTCCATATGGAGATCTCTACATCATGCTGCTAAAGACCTCTCTTGATGGCAATCACATGTTAAATTGAAAAACAATTTAACATGTTAGCAATCTGACAAGCTAAATTAAAAAACAAGTTAAGATACTGGAGCGCAATCATTTGTTGATCGACTAAAGTATCAATCTTCTTCCAAATCGTATCAAAACTACCGAATGAAGATTGTAACAAATCTTTCAAAATCAAGTAGGCACTCCCTACAAGGTTTGTAATGGTATTCCTCAAATGAAAAATATTCTTTGTCCAAGCACAAACAAATTTATCAACATATGGAGTGAGCCCCATCTCCATACATAATTTAACAAAGTCAGAAATCTACTCCATGTCACCTACATGTCCCTAATATGCTGAAGGTATTCATCAATAGTAGAGGAATCCATCATTTGTCGCTCTAGCCCCACATTCTTCGATATATGTCATTTACATAGTAAATGTGGGTCTTTAGGAAATACTCGCCCAACAAATTGATAAGGGTCAATTCTCTATTGTGACAATCGTCGGTGATAGCTGATCTAGGCCTAACAATTCACTAATAAATTAAAGGGCCCAAACATAATTGTCTTCCTTCCCATCCCTCAAAATTTTAAAAAACAATTGCAAAGTTATTTCCAATAGGAAATACACCAACAACATACAACATGAGCATCTTATATCTGTTTGTCTTATATGTGCAATCCATGATCAACACACATATGGAAATATCAGCAAAATATCAACAGATTTCCAATGTGAAAATAACACATTACTCAGTACCGTGGTGCCTCAATATTTTTGTGCCAATGTCAATAGTGACTATCCATCAAACTAAACAAAAAATTCTTGTATCACTAAGCGGCCTTGTATTTCTTGTCTGAATCTTACTTTGCTCGTTGTAAATATTCTTGATAATTGTTGTAGTATTTGGGTCAACTTCTTTAAATATTTCAAAGTCATTTTCAGTTTTGCATGACACTCGGTAAGTTCATCTATGACCTAACCACCAACCGCCTGAGTAGATGGCCCAGGTGCATCGAGGTACTTAGAGTTGCATCGGTCTCCGTCGGGAATATGTATGTAATAAGATGCAGGATGAGGACCACGTCATCTGTTAGTGATGTGCTCTAGAGCATTATCTATTTGTAATAGTCTAATACTTGTAATAAAAGTATTATTTCCCATTATGTCCATCTATTAGTTGTTTTATTATTTTCATATGAGTATGATGATGAGATTAAAGAATAATCAAGACTAACAATAAAGTTATTCCTAGTCACAGGATTATTATTGGGGCAAATAATAATCTGTAAAGACTAGTCTTCTTTACATTCCCTATGATCATATAGAGATATTGATGGGATGGAAAATGGCAACTCTCGTACAATTGTAAATAAGAAAGTAATTTATAGAAACAAATGAACTTGAAAATAACTTAAAAGAAATGAACAAATAAACGGGAAATTGCTTGTCATTGGACTATGAGATTTTATTCCTTTTGACTTGAGATGATATATGTTCTCATATTTCCTTAGCTATAACTTGCTATTATTGACTACTTCAAGCATATAGGAGTACAAGATAGTTTGTAGCACTAGTATAAGATATATGAGAACATGTGATCATGCAACAAGGAATCGATTACTTCTACTTTAGGAAGAAAGATATCCTTGTACATTGTTTCTTGACTAAGTGAAATGTGATGAGAAAAGAGTTTCTCATAATAGTCAAGGAATCGAGATAATTTAATTGATATGTTCCCAAAAGGATATCAAAATAGAACAAATGAAATACTATAGTCTTGGTTCATTTGATAAAGTCGAACATCTTCTTTATTTATTAAATAGAGATTGTAGAGTGCTTTGCTAGACATAAGCCATGATCTATGAAAGTTTTTGTATGGAGTTATGAGAACATACTAGTGAAATAATATTAAACGGGTTTAATATTAGTGTCCCTTGCTATTTAATGATGAACCTAGGAAGTTGATGCACTTTAACCATAGCAAGTATACTAGTGTCAATAAGTGTATGGTGTGTGAATTTTAAGTGTCGATTACACAAGGATTTTTGAATGAGTACCAAAATTATCAATTCTCCTAATCTAAACCTAATCAAAGATGGTTGAATTCAATTAACAACTACCAATTATGAAATAGCCCTAAGAAGTCTAATTAAAAGATTAATTACCTAAATTTCAAAAAAGTCTAAGGTAATAAAATGAGTTGGTTAGCGCTATGTTCTGATTCATGCTAATCATGACCTAAAATAAATGCACTTTAATTTCCATGATTCCTAAATCCTAACAAGTTTCTAATAGTAGCATTTCCTTAACTAGGTTTTGCTCAATCCCTTGTCATAAACCCCTAATCTCAATTAACCAAAACCGTAGCCCTATGTGAATTAGGTTAATTGAAGTTGCATTAGTGATCTAACAAATTCCTGATTTCACTAACCACCTAAGAGAAACCGAATCTATCCCTAGTCAAATGGATTGTCATTGCCTAAATTCATAGTCAATCAATTCACCTCCTAGTCCCTCTCAATTGATTATTAATTCAATTTGTAGTTAGCTAATCTACAAAAGCATTAAGGATGCCACAATAATCATTAACAACTCAAATAGGTTGGGAATGAATAAKTAAGTAAAATAGAACTCAAGCTATTAAAAAGACATCATCTTTACGATATCCCTAACCAACATAAAGAAACTAGCCCATGAAACTCATGAAATCATCCATAAAAAGCTTAATAAATATATTCACAACCACTTAATAAACATGTTACAACCGAAGTTAGAAGAGATAAGACCCGATTGAAGAACAAATCCTTTGATTGGGCACAAGTCCTTCAAACTCCCAAGAGGTTTTGATATGAGAGGAAAATCATTGATTTTACTAGAGCTTATGTACATGTTTTCACCCTTTTTAATATGATGAAATGCGACTTCGTACTATTTTACCTTAAATATTGCTTAAGAATCAATCAAGTGACTTTAATTGTACAATAGTGTGAAATTATAGAATTCATGTACATTTGCTAAGATAAAATACTCTATTTTGTAGGGAAAATGACTATATAAGCAAAACAGATGGCCACTTGATGAACAAGTYAAGATTTATTTAATGRTACGACAAGAGGCTACTGCACTGAATACTACGAGTAAAAATAAATATTCTATTCAAAGAAAGAAAGTCAAGGAAGAAAAGAAAAGTCATCATTGAAAAAGGAGAAAGTCAAATCTAAAAAGAAAGTCAAGGAAGAAAAGAAAAGTTATCATTGAAAAAGGAGAAAGTCAAATCTAAAGTCCAAAAAGCAAAAAGCAAAAAGATGTTGATGACACCTTTTTGCCAAGCTTCCAAGAGAAGCTTCATGGGACAAAAGGAAGAAGGCTGATTCGCATTGGGCATTCTGAAATTTTTAGCATTAGAAGCAAAAATGCAGGAAGAGAGAAGAGGAGAGCGAAAAAAAGCAAAAATAGGAAAGCTTGGAAGAAGAAGAAGAAAAAGACTTCAAGGAAGCCTTCACCATTAAACTTCATCAACCTCTTTAAGCTTTGTTTCTCCTTCTCTTAGTGATTATTTCAAGATGCATTTCATTATGTTAATCTTTCACTTCTTATATTTCACTTCATCCAAGAACATGAACTAACTTCTTAGAAGTTAGAGTTTTTATGAACCTGTGTATTTAATATCTATTTGAATGATTTGAACAAGGTTTGCTCTTTATAAATGCTTTACTCAAGAATATTTGTTATTTACATTCATTATTTGATTAGCTATGGTGTTTGTGTGAGTTTCTTCAACTCCGAAAAGTAGTAAAAGAGGTGAAAAACTTAAGTAGATGTGGGTTTGTTTATCATGAGATAAGATTAATATCTTAAGGATATTATAGATTATTGGAGACATTCATATTCTACCCATAAGATCATAAGAGACTTGAAATTTATTCAAGTTCCTTAAGCTAAGTAACTCCGACAAGTAGAACAACTTAGTGAAATTAGAGCAAGGACCAACAAACTGAAAGGGAGATCATTTCTGTCTCAATTTGCATTTCTACTGTAGATAAACCTTTGTTGTGGCGTTTGCTTAGAAGTCATTGCTACAACTCGCCTACAAATTGACATAGTAGCTAAGCCTGTGCCATAGCGTCTGTTCAGAAGTCATTGCTATAGCTCGCCTGCAGCGTTGACATAGTAACTAAGCCTGTGCCATAGCGTCTGCTCGGAAGTCATTGCTACAGCTCGCATGCAGCATTGAAGTAGTAGTTAAGCCTACATTATAGCATCTGCTCGGAAGTCATTGCTACAGCTCGCATGCAGCATTGAAGTAGTAGTTAAGCCTACGTTATAGCGTCTGCTCAAAAGTCATTGCTGCAGCCTGTCTGTAGCATTGATATTTTAACTTCTTGGACATTAGTACATATCAGATTTTTAACTCTAACTCACTTTTAAACTCTTGATTATATCTTTTGTACGATTGCTGTAATTATTTCAAATCATTATAATTAGATAACTTTAGATTATTTTATTATATTTTCGTGACAACCAACAAACTATTAATTTATTAGGAATTTAAATATCACTTTTGAACCAAAAATCCTTATGTGACAATACTTTTATTCACTCTATATTACTTGTAGGCCCTGTGTACTTGCATGAGTGAAGTTTTATTGCATATGCGACTTTATCTATTAGGTTCCTTCAAGTTTTTTTCAGAGAAAGCTACTCTAAACATGTGAAAATATCCAAAACTGCCTCTCTTTTAGGGTTATAACGCACTATTTATAGGAAAACACAAAAACCCTAAAAACTATCCGAACCGGCGCCAATTTGATCTCATCTGGCCCAAATCAATGCCTAATTCTCAGCAGATTGGCGCCTAATTGGTGAAATTTGAGCGCGTAATTAGATCTCGAAAAAGGCTTCAACACTTAGCCAAATTTTTTGAGGTTTTCAACTTCCAGAAATTGCTCATTGATCCCAAACTTCTTTAAAATCGTTGTGTGGCCTCTTTAAGCTCTTATTTTCTAGATTTTGCCCATTTTTTTGTCTTTGAGATAAAAACCTTCCACAAACATTTCAAATAAAAACTAGTCTAGTACAAGGTTAAACACATAAAACTTGACAAGAAATGACTTAAGTAAGAGAAAAATGAAGTACAAAATATGGCCCTATCAAAGTCACACACAATAGGACTGTTAGGGGCAAAATGGTTATTTGTACTAGTTTGCACCGAATAGGTAGGGACCCTAGCATAGCCGGAAGCTAAGTTTAATGTGAGAGATTATTAACGAGCTTGGTAAATTAATTTATTTGATAGTGATCAAAATAAATAAAATTAAGTTAATTTAATGAGTTAGTAAACTCAAAATCCTAACTGAGAAAGCCCAAATAAATGGTCCAAAGTGTTAGGCTAGTATTAGGTGTCATTTGGATTTTTTGAGACCCAAGTTGCCTAATAAATCATCTAATTCAATTAGGGTTAGGATTTCTGGAGATATATAAATACACTATTATAGATTAGGGTTTAGGATTTATGAAATTTTAAATTATAGCTCTTACACACTCCCCATAAATTCTCTCATAATCCTTTTGTTTTGGGTTCGTGTGGACAGACGAGAGATTATGCCTTTAGTGGTTTTGTTGGATCACTCCTCAATTTAACATCCAAGTCAGAGTTGGAGCATACGAAAAAATGTAAAACTTTTGTTATTTTCTGCCTTATTGCATTGATAACAAAATCYGCAAGATGGTATGCTTCGTATGTATCTTATATTTTAATCCGTTGTGAATGCCTTTGACTTACATCATCAACATTGGCTTGCTCTGGCTTTGGAACATGAGCCATGGGGTGCTTACTGCCTCAATGAAAACCCGTCTAACCCCGAGCATCAATATTCTCCATCTAACAACAAGAAGTTGGTGCAATTGGTCTTACCTCAATGTCCTGCCTCCAATGGCAATCAAAAGATGCAAAATGAGAAATGGCTCTTCTAATTTTCTCTTGAAGTAGTGTGAGTGCCCGTGCAAGTGCATGTTTGCATGCATTATCAACTGATCTATAATATTCAAACATTCCCGAACTATGGAAGCCTAAACACAAAAAAGAATCATAATCATTATATTAGCAAACATTGTGTCGAAATATAGTGATTACAATTATGCTCACGTTGACTGGTAACCTTTCAGATCCTATTAGCAACCAAGTGCTAGGGGACTACCTATCCATGTGCTCATGTCGAGCGACAATAACCTATTCTTCACTACCCAAAAAGCTTAAACATTCAATGGAAAACTCCATAAAATCTATTCAAGGAGAAGAGAAACAATGCCTAAAGGTGGAATTGAAGATGCTTCTTGAAGATCTATTGGATTCTTCTATTCTTCTCCTAGATTTGCTTGGCTTCTTCCTTTTCTCTCTTTTTGTCCTTCCTGAAGTACCACCGTGCAGATGTATGTGTCCCAAAAATGTGAAATAGGTAATGACCTTGAGTTCTTTCTCTTCAAAGCCTTATGAAAGTGTTGTCCCAAAGTCCTGTGAACATGTGCTACACTTGTCAATTTCTCCTTTCTTCACGATGGATCACATGTCCTTTTTCTCTTTTTTACTTTTGACAAATGCCACTTCTTCTTTTTGGCTCTTTTTTGTTAGTGTTTTCGACGTGGCATCTCTCTATTCATGGTTTCCTTTGCTTAACATCCTTTTTGGTCTCTTGCAAGCCTGCCATTGTTGTGGACAATGTCCTTCCTCCCTCTTTAGGTAATGAACAATTAAAGGTAAAATAAACTTTTCTATAAAATAAGGCATTTTAACTTTGTATAAATACATTAATTTCTCAAATTTACAAACTATCAAGGATAGTGTCACTTAACTTCACTAGCTAATGTTTGAGGTAAAATGTTACAACATCATACATAAGCTCATCATAAAGGGTGTAAATAAGCAATAAATGCTAGTATGAACAATGGAATTTCACCCACATCAATAACCTCTTGCTTCCAATATATTTTCCTTCTTGCCATAAAAAGCCATTTGTTTTACTTTTGTGTTTAAATAATTTTTACTTTTTGAAGCAAAATTTACTTTTTCATCCAAAAATTATCTTCTACACACGAACAATTTTTTTCTCAACCCAACTAGAATCTAAAAGGAATCGTGAAGGAATCTTCATTGTTCACTTTCAAATCACATCATCCCTTCACTCAAAATCAAATTTCTTTCATTATTTTAGCACTTCCTTTCTAATTCCTAATTGAAAACATCTTAATGAGAAAATTTTAACTCAACAAAAAACATTCAAGTTTCACAACATTTCATTTTCCACTCCTTTTTGTACCCAAAAAATCTTCCTACAACTAAATAAATTTTCTTCCTACAAAAGCCAATCCAAATGAAACGAGAAAGTTTAAGGGTGATATGAGTTGTTTACTCCTAGAAAAAGTATAYAAAGTCAGACTACATAGTCTTTTATTCTCTCAATGAAAGAACAACCTTTCTATTTTTTCCCAAAGTTTTCAAATAAGTAGCATCAAAGATATTTACAATTACCTTTAAACAAACTTATAGATCCTTAAACACAAGAGTATGAAATGGTCACAAAATAAAGTGTACCCTATGAGCAACAAAAATAAGTTCCAAAATCCAAAAATAACCTCCACTTTTCTATATATACAAAACTACTTCAGCCATCCCAAATCATGATGCATTCAATGTTGAGGTTGAAAACCAATCATCAATTTGTTCAAAATATTTTTATGCCTTTCCAATGGATAGCAAAATAATCCTCTTCACTTATGAGGATTCTAAATTAAGGATAGATAGTAGCCATCAATTAAATCTGCTTCTGCGGTAATAAAATTGAATTTGTTAAAAGTTTCTTATTATGAATATACTCGAGGTCTAGCTTTTGGAAAAATAGAATTTCCTTCTCTTATTGCATGAGCAATGCTATCAAGTGCACATTTTATAATCTCAAGTTTTGAATCATTTGACACATTTCTTTTATTTCCTTGCCATTTTATTTTTCTTTTTCAATAGTTAGTTTATGCTCACAAACTTTTGAGACTTGCAAATTACATTCCTAGGTAGTCATGCCTTTCTAAACTAATAACTTCCTAAGAACAAAAGAGTCAATATTAATAATACTTCCATAGTTTTTGCTTTGGCCCACCACTTACATTTGCCCTTGGAAGTTTCAGTACCTTGTCCTATTGCTCTATCTTTAGTCAAAAGTTCTTCTAGACTATGATAATTATTTATTTCTCCATTTTCTAACTTCAAGTTCTTCCTACGCACATAAAAGTATAGCCACTATCTAATTCCAACAATACGCAAAGGAGAATAGAAAATAACAATTAACGAACGTCACCAACTAGTTCATTTGCAAGATTATGTCATTAATAATGATAATAATTTATCTGATGAGGATGTTGTGAATTGTGATTTGTTTGCAGATTGTGATCCAAACACTTACTATGATGTTGCTAATGATGACCGCTGGTTCATCCTATAGATGATGAATCCGTGCTATTGAGAAAATTAAAAACTTCGGAATTGACTACTCTTCCCACTGATGAAAAGCTCATTGGTGTTAAATAGGTGTACAAGATCAAGTAAAAACCTATTAGTAGGTCGTTTCAAAGCAAGGTTAGTTGCTAATGATTTTAAACGAAAAGTTATTATTGACTATTTTGAGGTTTTTGCATCTGTTGACAGACTTGATCCAATCACTTATGAGGATGTTGCTAATGATGACTGTTGAGAATTTGACTACTCTTCCAATTGATAAAAAGTCCTTTGGCATTAAATGGGTGTATAAGACCAAGTACAAACCTTCTAGAGCAATAAACCGTTTCAAAACAAGATTAGTTGCTAAAGGTTTTAAATGAAAAGTTGGTATTTACTATTTTGAGGTTTTTGTGCCTGTTGCCAGACTTGATATAGTTCAAATGTTGACTTGGAAATTTAAGATGGATTCTTATCAACCTGTCATGATTCCTATGGAGGAAAAATTGAAGTTGACAAAAGATGGCATTAGTGAATGCYCATAAAAATATCAAGTTCCATGGTCACAGCAAACACATCAAGATCAAGTTCCATTTTGTTCATGATCAAGTGTTATTTCTACTATTCTGAAATATTGATGTTACAAATAAATTCAGCAAAGTAGGGATTCTAAACTAAGTTAAATTATATATTAGAGTTAGGAAACTAGATTTGATAAGGAGTCCTAATTGTATTTGAAGAGGTTAGATGGGCTAGACCCCTATATAAGGAGGTTGAAGTTGTTAGGTTCTTCAATAAAATATAATTTATCTCCACAAAATTTCTCTTTTTTCTATTTAGATGATTTATGTGATTTCTACAAATCTATATCCAATATGTCAATTTACAAGATTGGCACAACTGAACTTTCGATACATAATCATTTTTTTTACACAATAGATGACAACGTCAGTACCAACTAATTTGTGATTTCTTTTCTGAATGAGAGACTTATCATGCTCTTCATTTTCTTCCTTACTATCTAAAAGATTAAGAGTTAGCTTTACATTTTCTTTCATGAAACAATATCTACATCCAAAGTATTGATCTTTACCTGCTAAGACCTTTATGAAACAATTAAATGGTGAATCAAAACACTCATAAAACAAAGAGCAATAAAAAGGAACTTTACAATTAATTGAAAAAAATTAAAATTTGGAAAGATTGTTGTTGATTAGGATTCTATATTATGCTATTTATGACAACACATTGTGGTTTATATTTTCTTCATATGCATGGTAAATGCACATTGCACAAGACCCAAGGTTTGCTTTGAACTGTAATTTTACAAATTCATAAGCTCAATGTTTTAGAAAATCAAGAAAAACTATGAAAACAAAGTAATAAAAGACGACAATCTAATGTTGATAAAATGAAGACTCCGTATACATATATAGCTTCAATTTAGAAAACAAAAAGGAAAGAGAAACCAAAACCCTAGAAAAACAAAAATGCATAAGGGTAAAATATTATCTTTAATAAAGACCTAAATGTGGCCTACTTATTATTTAAGTATAATATAATTCTCTCTCATAAGATAAGGTTGATAACTATTAGAAAATCCTTAATTGATTATGATTAGATCTTAAAAGATATTAGGTAGTTTCCTTGATGGTAGGAAACCCAATTATAACCATCTTATGAGGGTTCCTAGGCTACCTATATACGTCAGTGATAGCCATCAGTCCAGTTGTTCCTATGACAGGAATTGGCGAGAATTTCTCTCATTAATAAAATCATACAACTTAATACAATTACTATTATTATTATMGTTCTTTGTTGTTAACTCATTGGGAGATTGATTCAAAGGGCATTCATTGAGAATTGCTAATCAAGAAGGGCTATGGGTTGAAAGAGGATTAGTTTGAGATCATTACTAAAGTATGTATTCGTTTAATTAGTGTTCTACTGCTATGCCTCTTATTTGTGTATATTTCAGTCCAGTTGTTCCTATGACAGGAATAGGCTAGAAATTCTCTCATTAATAAAATCATACAACTTAATATAATTACTATTATTATTATTGTTCTTAGTTGTTAACTCATTGGGAGATTGATTCATTGGGCGTTCATTGAGAATTGCTAATCAAGAAGGGCTATGCATTGAAAGAGGATTAGTTTGAGATCATTACTAAAGTATGTATTCGTTTAATTTGTATTCTACTGCTATGCCTCTTATTTGTGAATATTTCAGTCCAGTTGTTCATATGATAGGAATAGGCTAGAAGTTCTCTCATTAATAAAATCATACAACTTAATATAGTTACTATTATTATTATTGTTCTTCATTGTTAACTCATTGGGAGATTGATTCACTGGGCATTCATTGAGAATTGCTAATCAAGAAGGGCTATGGGTTGAAAGAGGATTAGTTTGAGATCATTACTAAAGTATGTATTCGTTTAATTTGTATTCTGCTGCTATGCCTCTTATTTATGTATATTTGACAACATGTGATATTAGAGCCATCCTTTGGCGATATTATTCAATTTTGATTGCATGTGAGGATACGTTTGATAGCCTAAATTATTATATCTCGATATTTTATGAGTATTCTAGAGAAACCTTCATGTATGTATCTTTTTTTTTTTTTTTTTTCATGGTTTACCTTTGATAGTCGTATCCTCTGAAGAAACTAATTTTTACCTCTTCTTATTTAGATATTTTATACCACCATTGCCATGATATCTATTTTGTCCTATTCGATTTGGAGTTTTTGTTTCAATTTCTCTTACATTTGTTTTGGTTATGGCATGAAGTAATGCTCTAACTCTGAGGCTTCAATTTTGTCTCTTTTACCTCTTAGCTTACGGATGGCATTTTGGATGGGTTTTTGTCTTTTCTGACATTTGTATTTTGGATGGCATTATGTCAATGGATTTTTTAATTGTTTTAGACCTTGTTCATTCCCATTTTATTTCTTTTCTTCTTTTTGGCAAYTGGATAGATAGATGTAACAAAAGGATTTGGCAATGTATTATATAGAGTTTTTTTATTTATTTTTATGTATTTTTTTATCCATTTACCTGAGCTTGGATGTGCAATACAAAAGGCCATTTGCACTGTCGTCTTTATAGTTAAATTTTTATCCAAACATATCCAATTTTCCTTGACTTCCCTTACAATAATGTAACAATGATGAAATTAGAATAATGTAAAAGCATTGAACTTTGAAGGCCAACTATTTAATCTATTTCTGGTTTACTTACATTGAATTTGTATTTTGGTATGAATAATTTATTTTGGTTCTACTATTAGTATTAAAGTGGTTATAATAATATTTAGATTTATTTTTTAGAACTAGCCTATTCGTTATAGAGTAGAATATCCATTATGTTTATACCCTTATGTGCTCATTTTTTTAATTTAATCTACATTTTTGTTTAAGTTGATTAATTCGTAGTAAAGTTTTGTAATGTCATTTTAGAATTTCCTTTAACATCATGTGCTTAGGAGCAGTCAAAGCATCTTGAGTATTTGGTATGAAGATTAAGTTTAGTCACACAAGCCTGAGCGATTAAAAATTAAAGTGACATATATAAAGACCAGTCTCATTAAAATGGTAACCCGGCCCCAAAGGAAGGTCAATATTTTGGTAAGATTAATTGGAATAAGATCGTAGACCTTTTATTTACTAAATTTTCTTATGCCTAAAGGTATGGATTTTTTTTTCTTTTTTTTGGTGCATGGGTGGCGACCTCTACCCAAAGGAAGGTTTAGCATTTACTTGAATCAACTTTGTTAGTTCACTTTGATGATTTGTACTTCATAACTTAATTATTGTTTATCTTTGAATTTTCAATTTTATTTACTACATTTTTTAACGAACATACTCGCATGGTAACAATTATTCTGATTGGGAGGYGAAAGTCCTTCTCACCTTAGGGTGCTAAGATTTGGATCTGGCACTTCATGTGGATGAGCCACCCATTCCCACAYAATCAAGTGTGCRAGAGGTAAAGTTACTTATGACCGATGGGAGAAATCTAATTGCTTAAGTTTGATGTTCATTAAGGCCCACATGAGTCAAGCCATTAGGGGTTCCATCCTAGTTGTACTAAGGCCAGAGCTTACTTAGAGGCAATCGATGCACAATATGTAAGCTCTAACATMGCTTTCACTAGAACCCTTAWGAAGAGGCTCTCAAATATACCTTTCTGATAGAAGTCGATCTATGCGTGAGCACATTATGCAGATGAGAGATATTGCTGCTGCTGAGCTCAAATCTATTGAGGTTGAGATGTTTGAATAATTTCTTGCACATTTTATTCTCAACTCCCTTCCTAGAGAATATAGTCAATTTAAAATCTCTTTAAAATCTCCTACACATATAAACAAAAATGATTATAATGAACTCTTGACGATGTGTATTTAGGAAGAAGAGATGTTGAAACATGAGACATATGAAAATATTAACCTTGTATTTCATGATAAAAGAGATGTAAAGAAGGGCAAAAATGTTCAAATGAAAAAGAAAGGAGATGACACTTATCGTTTCTGCAAGAAGAAGAGATATTGAAAGAAATTTGTCTATAATATAAGAAATGGCTCGAGAAGAAAGGTAATCTTCACTTTTGCATGTTATGAATCTAATTTCACTGAAATTTCTAATAATACATGGTGGATTGATTCTAGTTCTACTATTCACATTACCAAAACCGTGCAAGGCTTTCTAACTCTAAGAAAGCCGATGGAAAGGTGAAGAACACATCTATTGTGACAACAAGATGCCTTCACATGTGGAAGGAGTAGGACTTATTGGCTTATTTTGAAGGACAAATTTTCATTAGATCTTGAAAAACACTTTTTGTGTTCCATCTTTTTCTAAAAATTTAGTTTTGATCTCAAAACTATCAACTATTGGATATTGTTTTACTTTTCACAAATCTACCATGAAACTTTTGAAAGACAATAAACTTGTTGACTTTAGAAATTTAGATGGAAGTTTATTAAAATTTGAATTAAAACCTATATTGGAATGCAATGTTTTAACCCTACATGATAAAGAAGTTAGCACTAAGCGATGTATCAACAATGAGAACTCATAAAGTCTTTGGCACAAAAGGTTGGGACATCTCTCTGTTGAAAGAATTAAAAGGTTAGTTAATGATGGAGTATCTAAAACTCTTGATTTTTCTAACTTTGGAACTTGTGTGGATTGCATAAAGGGAAAATGGATCAACAAGTCCACTAAATGTGCCTGAAGAAGTTCTCAATTACTTGAGATCATACATACAGATATTTGTGGATCTTTTCCTACCTCTTGCTTGAATAGAGAGAGGTGTTTTATCTCATTTATTGATGACTATTCAAGATACATGTATCTCAACCTCTTATGCAATAAATTTGAAGCACTTGATGCTTTTAAAGCTTCAAACAAGAGGTAGAGAAGCCAAAAAAAAAAAAGATCAAAATTGTAATATCTGAAAGAGGTGAAAAATATTATGGTAAGTACACAGTAGAGGGACAAGCTAAAGGTCTATTTACCGAATTCCTTAAAAGTGAGGGTATTATTTTCCATTCACTATGTCAGGACACTTCAACAAAATGGTGTAGCAGAAAGAATGAATCATACGTTAATGGACATGGTAAAAAGCATGACTAGCAGATCAAGTTTATCTTTGTCTATATGGATTAGGCCTTAAGACCGCAGTGTATATTTTGAATAGGGTTCAATCCAAGGCTGTCCCTAAGACACCTTATGAATTATGCGTTGGATGGAAACCTAGTTTAAAACCTCTACACATTTGGGGATGTCCAACTGAAGTTAAAGTATATAACCTACAACTAAAGAAGTTGATGAGCYTACAATAAGCGYTTTCGTTATAGATTATGCTGTTAATTCCAAGGGATGTAGGTTTTATTGTCCATCTTATACACCAAAAATTGTTGAAGTTAGAAATGCTAAATTTCTAAGGAACATGAAGAAAGTGGTTGTGGTGTGACTCAACGGGTAGACCTTGATGAATCACTTACGGTGCCCATAAATATGGGCAACTTAAATATTGGTCAATCTAATGAACTAGTTGAAGAGCAGCAAGTTCTTGAACCACCACCTATTGAGCAACCACATCAAGAACAACCATTTTGCCTAAAACCCTGGTGAAGATATGCCTGAACAAGTAGGAATAAGAAGATCTTCAAGAATAAGGAAATTAGAAATTTCTAGTAATTACATTGTATATCTCCAAGAATCTAACTAAGGTATTGGATTAGAAGATGACTCATGTTCATTCTCATAAGCCATGAGTGGGGGAAACTCTATACCTTGGTATAATGCCATGAACGATGATTTGGAATCTATAGCTGAAAAAAAAGTCTGGGATCTCGTTGAGTTGCCATAAGAAGTCATTCTAGTAGAATTCAAATGGGTCTTTAAAACTAAAAGAAATTCATCTGGTAATATTGAACGATAATAAAGCTAAACTTGTGGCCAAGAGTTTCACTCAAAAGAAAGGCATTAACTACCATGAAACCTTCTCTCCAGCCTCAAAGAAGGATTCATTCAGAATAATCATGGCATTAATAGCTCAATTTGATTTAGAGTTACATCAAATGGATGTGAAATTTTGAATGGGGATCTTAAAGATGAGGTATACATGTAAAAAGTCACCTTATTTGCAAGTTAAGGAAGTCTATTTATGGACTAAAATAGGCTTCCCGACAATGGTATATTAAATTTCACAATATTGTTTCTTCATTTCTATTTACGAAAAACATTGTTGATCAATGTATATACCTTAAGATTAGTGGGAGCAACATATTTATCTAATCCTATATGTAGATAATATTTTACTTGCAAGTAGTTATTTGAGATTATTATATGAGACTAAACAGTTCCTTATCCAGAATTTTGAAATGAAGGATATGGGTATGTCATTAGTATTGAGATTCACAAAGATAGATCCCAAAGACTACTTGGATTATCTTAAAAAATCTACATTAAAGGTGACAAGCAAAGGTGATAAATTCACATTAAAGTAATGTCTCAAAATGCATTGGAAAAAGAGCAAATGAAAGAGATACCTTATACTTCACTTATTGAAAGCCTTATGTATGCCTAGGTCTATACTAGACCTGATGTAGCATTTGAACTAGGAAGGCTTGGCATATATGAAAGCAACCGTGGTCTTGATTATTGCAAAGTTGGTAAAAAGGTTTTGTGATATTGGCAAGGAACTAAGGTTTCAAGCTCTTATACAAACACTCTAACTCCTTCGAGGTAATTGAATATTCAGATTCAGATTTAGGTACATGTAAAGACGTTGGTAAATCTACTTCATGATACCTTTTCATTCTTGTTGGAGGAGTAGTGTCTTGGAGAAGAATCAAGCAAATCATTGTTGCAACATCCACAATAGAAGCTAAAATTGTAAGCTGAAGAACTTCATTTATGGCTTTAACATTGCTGATTCAATTGCAATGCCATTGAAAGTCTTTTGTGACAACTCAACTGTTGTATACTTCTCAGAGAATAATAAAAGTGACGGTCAGAGTAAACACATTAAGATAAAGTATCCCATGGTAAGAGACTATATTAAAAAGCAAGACGTATCTCTGGAGCATATTAGCACCACTTTGATGACTGCTGATTGTATGACTAAAAGTTTACCAAGTAATGTTTTTATGAATCATGTAGTCGACATAGGGCTTATTAGCTCATTTTATTTTATCTTTTTTTCATGTATTAAGTTGTTATCATTAGATCCAATAAATTTGGACCACAAATGACTTATATTAAGTTTATTCATAAAATTATATTACTTGATTAGAATGTCTTGGATATAGTAATACATGGAAGGAAGTGTATGCCTTTCTTTTGCTTTTATTTTGGTAGTGTACATTGTATGATGATTCTTCAACAAAAGAAGTGCTACCACTGCAAAAAGAAGCGTTTTGCAGCATGATACTTCAGTCTTCTGCGCCTCTGCCATGACCATCTTTAATCATCTGCTGTGGCAGAAATGTTCTTAAAAGACAAAAGCGATGACTTGTTTTTCTCTATTTATAGTTCACACTTGTACTTGTACTTGGACTGTGGACCTAATTTCGCGACCAAAACTGCTTATTTAGACATTTATGGCAAAAAGAATGTCTTGGATGTTTTGGGTTTACACCAGCCAGGGTCTACGGGCCAATGACTAACTATTTAGGCTTTTTAGATACATACTCACAGCAAGCTCCGGTCCAATGTTATCATCTAGACTTCTTTTTTTTCTTTATTATAGTTATAGCCGAGAAAAGAGGCTCATCTATTTGGAGAAACTGATTGTGAATGGAGATCAGATATGGATTCAGTCCGCCAAATCAGAATCCTTGACGAGATAATAGCTTATCTTAATCAGTTAAAACAATTGTTTATGCGATATGTTTTCAAGTTTTAAGTTCCTTTTACGTTCTTTCTCTTTTAAATAAATATTTTTTAATTAATTATTCTGTTAAGAAAATAGTAATATATTAAAAACTTTCATATTTTACTCTGTATTGATTACCTYTCCTGCTAGCTTATCCAACTTATATGAATTAATAACATATTAAACAATGTTAGAATTATTATTTATTTTCAAATTATATAAGAATCGATAATTATTTAATATGCATAATTATATCTAATGAGCTATTAATCTAATAAGAAGATAGAATAAAAAGACATCTTGTATGTTGAAAGCAATATCCAAAATTTCGAAACGTATTATTATTTTAAACATATTTTAAAAAATATGCTTCATATAAGCACATCCGTCGTCATCTCTGCTTACAAAATTTTCTATGAACAAACCTAACTAAATAATCTTTTATGTCATACTTTTTTTAATTTAAACTTCAATAAATTCTGTTTACCAAGTGATCTTTTTTTTTGGAAAAAGAAGTAAGACTGACAACTCGGGCTCTCAACATCTCTCTAAAAAAAATTTAAGTTTTTCTCTAAAAATTCTCATTTTAACACGTGTCAAAATAGATCTTAAGGAAAACAAATTAATTTATTCTTCCTATGATGTTATTATTTAATGTTTTACTTTTTCCCCTGTAAACTTGAAAAATTTTCAAAAAAAAAATGAGTCTGGTGCCCGTGGCTCCATTCGAGCCGGGAAGCTAAGCAAAGCTCGTTCAGGATTTTCATTGAATCTTACTTTTCAATCTTTTTTAGTGGCAGATCTGATAGATAGGCTAAAAAAAAGATAGAGAGAAGTCTATATAGGGATAAAATCTATTAAAATTCATCAAGAATAGTGTTGAAAAAATCTCAAACAAATGTTACACGAAGAATCGCTACCTAATGTTGTAGCATAATTAAAAGTCAAACATTGAAATTTGACCTAACTAATTAAAAAAAAAGAGACCACAGACTTTGAAGCTTCCAGTACAATTCCTGATACATTTGCCTGCTACATCAATCAGAGCTCGACATGTATAAATTTAACTCCAACAAAGGAAGAGATCTGTTAGAGAGGTCCCTCGACATCATGTTTTGATTGGTCAATAAATGTGTATAAAATGGGGTATAATAAAAAAATATAGTAGAAAATCTCCAATCCGAAGGTCAAGGATTCAATTCCGGCCAAGGTGCAGTTGTATGTCTCTCCTTATAATGGGAGTATTATCCTCATCTCTCGTAATTGTCTTGGAGATGTGCTATAAAAATTGCGCGACTCCCCTTCTAATAGTTGAATTCAAAAAAAAAATAAAACAAAATAAAAGAGATCTCCAATCGTCTATACTTTCACCTGAATAGAAATAATGAAAAGACGCAATAAAATGAAGTGATAGAAATGGTTATTGGAAAAATATATAATTAATTTTGCTAATAAAATTAAATAGATTAATTTAATTATTCCCATCTAATGTATATAGATTTTAAAGAAGGACTTACGTTGTATGCACAATTAATTTAGTTTTGAATTAAATTTATTGAATCAAATATCAAATCAAATCATAAATGATTTTAACTCATTTAAACTTAGATAACGAAATATGTGATAATTAAGTGAAAGCTACGAGATATGAATCTCAATGCATGCCAGCTTTTATTGATCGGGGACCAGTCAATGGCTTCCCCTTCGCTTTATGCACCCGTCCTCACACGTTTATTTTCTAGTGGAGAACATAGTTGAAATGAAAATAATCATTTATAAATTATAAGAAAAAGCTAAAATCATTTATATAATGTGTGTTTTCGGATGTGATACTTATCTTATTAATAAGTGATTGTAGATATTTATTAAAGAATGAAATAATAAATATTAAATTAATAATGGTAAAAGAGAAGGAGGAGAGAGAAGTATGCATGAAAATTGGTCTCAAGGCTTTTTAAGCAAGCACATGGGGACAATGCAGACAACCCTCAAAACAGATTATTAAAATAGATATTGGGAATCATCGCATCACGTACTCTTAGATTTCTTTAGACGCGATTCATACACGAGGTTCCATTGTTTGCAGAGACATTCTAGGATACCTACACGTGTGTCAGAATTTGGAAGAAAGAGGAATTTAACCTTTCAATTATTAAATAATTTCTATAAACCTAAGGCCCTGACTGAGAAGGCGCGGATGAAGAAGGAAGAAAGGCATTTTTTTTTTCAAAAATATTATGAAGGAGGAACATGCCTGGTAATTGGGAGACAAACATTATTAATAAAAATATTATAAAAAGGTAAGCGGTATTARGCTGGAGAATATTTCTTTTATTTTAACCTTTTCAAGATCCAAAGTTATGTTTTATTTTGGAAAAGAAGTTTCTAGGTACTTATTATGACTCATCAAAATTCAAACGACTATATGAAATAATTGTTTATTTTATTTTATGAGGGAGTATTTACGAATCCCTAAACAAACACTAGTAATTAAAACAGCCTGCCCTAAAAGAGAGCATGCTAGCCATGCATGTGCTCCTCCTCTTCTCCTCCAAAAAATCTTATTTTTACGCCATTTCAACTAGTTTAGTGACACTAATATGGAAGAAGACATAATAAAATGAGATTATGATAGATAAATTAGTCTTTCTTTTGTTTACATATATAAAGAAAGTGAAGGATAATATATTCTTTAATTAGCAGGGAGAGACGGTGGAAAAATAAAATCTTATAAATTACATGTTGAGATCCCGGAAGAAGAAAAGAATGTGGAGGCAACCAGTGACCATCAAACCTTAGAAGCAAAAAGGAATGGAAGACACCATTATTATGTTCTTGGAAGTTTTCATAAACATCTCTATCAATTACACAACATTCTTAAAAGTATGTTTAGCGTGCCTTATATGTATATTTCATTTCCTTCATAAAGTTATTCTCCTACTTTATTTCTACATTTTAATTTAATGGAATGTCATGGTAGTTATCTTTGCCTTGTCCGAGAATTTTATAACCCGAAACAAGAAAGGAGAGGGGATGATCAACCTATATTAGTTAATAACACGGTTACTGTAATTTTGCTTAGGCCAAATGAAATTATTAATTAATAATTACTAAATTCCACACAAAAATTTATATTATATTATTCACATTCTTGAAGAGATTTTTTAATATACTAATGAATAAATAAAAAATAGGAGAGAAGTTTTCCCTCTTCAGGAATCTCTACCAATTCTAATTTTGAGTAAAAAACTCAAGTATTGAAAAAAATTATAATTCTTAAAGCTTAATGATCGATTTTCAATAAGGCATGCCGATTAGGCACTTTTGTAGCTTCTAGCTAGTTTGGGATTTTTTTTTTTTTCCTTTATAACGTTAATTATACATCTGAAGTACATGAAGAAAAGGACGTGCACTAAAGTACAAGGTGGAACCATGGCCTAAAACCTAGTACGACGTTATTATTATATGAGAATGACCACCACTTTCTTTCTAACTATACTATAAATAAGTAGCTAGTGGGTAATAACAATGATTGATGGACATTTAACAATAAAAAATTCGCCAGTTTTTGGCTTTTCTTCTTTTTCGTTATATATTTTATTAGGCCTTTTTTATGGTGAGTGAAAATTTTTTAYTACCCAACTTCGTTTCGTGCAATCTTTTGGGATCCCGAGTGATGTCGTTCGGCATTTTCCCAGTATATCTTCAGCTTTGTTTCAAGATATTTATGTGATGAGATATTATTATTTAGATAAAATTGATACGATAAATATGAAATAAGAATATTTTTCTTTTAGTTAGATTGTTCTAATATGCAATTAAAATATCTTATTTTGACTGCTCATCAGTTATTCTAGAATTATTAAATTTCACTTTATGCAAATCATGTGGATGGGTTAAAATATTTTTAACGGGTTATAAGTATGGGTTAACTTTTAGGACAGTAGTAATGTTTTGTCCAACAAGAGTCCAAAGGCTATGCAGTCGAGACTTGATTGTAGGCCTTCTCCAGGGCCTCGATTGTAGCACTGCATGGCGTCACTGTAGTTTGTCCGATGCGTGTAACGTGGCATGAAACCATGGATACTGGCGGTGCTGCAGTGGTGCAAGGTGGTATTGTGCACGTGTATAGTTTCGCCGGGCAGATCTGTTCTTTACCTGACCGACTGTTCTCGGGCAAGGWATGGTTCGGTCATGGGTAACAGAAAAATACCTGGGAATACGAGCCCATTTTTAAAACCGCTCGTTTCATATCTGCCCTTCACTTTTACAATCTTTGTGAGTTGCCCTATTTATTTTCAAAGTTCATTACTTATTTCTCCTATTCTMACACAAATGAATAAATTATTAGGACATATCTTATATTTTCACTCTACTTATTTAATTTAGAATGCGCTGGAATCATGTCTTGACACGGTATTGTCATTGTCATTTCATGAAAAAAAGAAATTTCACCATTTAATATTTTTAAGTTTTATAAGTATATGTTAATTTTCTTATAAAACCCAAAATACATGTGACTGTTGGAGAAGTAGCAAATCACATACATAGAACATGAAATACGAGAAACAGAAAGGTCAAAACAGTCAATCTCCATGCCAACTCCACAAAACTATTTTTATTCTCCTCCCTCACGCCATCACAACAGATGATGATCGAAGGGGCCAATGCGGTGGGTCCCCCGGTTGAGGTTTCTGGTTCCAGGCCCCACCCAAGTTGGAGTTTTCCAGGGTCGGAGAGAAAGCGACAAAAGAATCTGGCCAAAAGCGAGAAGGCTCTGAAATCTAATGACGTCAGCTGACCCTTCTTTTCCGCTTCCTCCTTGCGTCTGCGAGTGAGGCGTACGTTAGCACTCGAACCGCAAAAAAGAAAAAGAAAAACACTTAAAAGAGTAGGTCCGTGGACTGCGTGCATGAGGTCCACGTAGTGCGTGGGGATCAAGTGGTTTACACACATGCAGTCCGCGAGCGTGGTGGATACGTTTTGAAG
Source organism: Rhazya stricta (assembly GCA_001752375.1). Classification (NCBI taxonomy): domain Eukaryota; kingdom Viridiplantae; phylum Streptophyta; class Magnoliopsida; order Gentianales; family Apocynaceae; genus Rhazya; species Rhazya stricta. Next base: position 3,004,534 of record MEJB01000014.1, on the reverse strand, counting down.
GGAAGTAAAAATAATAAATGTTGATTAAATTTATGAGGGTAATACTCGTCCGGACGAGTTGACTAAGGTCGGGGTGACAGATTAGCTACATTTGGGAGAAGTGTGTTGGGTCACACCCTCAGCGGCCATTAAGACGACAAAGTTTTATTAACATTCAATTTCCATCGTCCAAATTAAAATCAAGCTGTCATTTTACCCTTCATTTTTCCTTTTTCTATTAGAAAAGTGCTACTTTATTTTTTTCATAAACATTCAACTGATAATATCTCGCTGCGCATTCGTAATTCTTTGAAAACATCTTCTCATTTATCCTGCAACTTAAAAAATATATAAATATTAATGGATTTCGAATAGAGTAAAAAAATACATAATAAGAATGTATTACAATATTCAAAATCATAATACATATTCTATAAGCCAAAATATATAAATATTGACGTGCTTTGATTAGTGTAAAAGTCATAATATTATAAATGTATACTTATATTGCATCTCAAGATATATTTATAATTATTTTTCTTTAGTTGTTATTTATTTGATAGTTACGAGAAAGTTATTTGATAGTTACGGAGAAGAATATATATATATATATTTTATATATATATATATTAATTCTATTATTCTTTTGAAAAATATATAATAAATAATCAAATATTTGAAATTTATTTTGACTTTTATGCCATAATGAAACCAAACTTATAGAACACTTTTACCTCTTCATTCAAATGGATCTTACTAGTTTGCTAAAGTGATAACTCCACAATAAAAAGATCTTGAATTGAACTCAAGAACTAGGCCAAGATAAAGGCAAACAACAATAACTTTGTTTGGAAAAAAGGGATTTTAATTATTAAATAAAAAAAAGGTCGGCTAGATAGACTTTTGGTATGGAGRGATTGCTAAGTCTTTTGTTGAGTCAGTAGTCCAAAGCGGCGAAGGAGACCGACCCAAGAAAATATCCCCCAACCCCATAGCAAGGGAAAAATGGAAGGAATACTCGACCAGGACGGTGACGTGGTTTTAAAGGGACGCGCTTGAGGCTGAGCGTGGGCCCAGCATCTTTCAACCGGTAGAATATTTTTGATTTCTCAAATTATATAAACTTTGCGCTCAGGAAGGGCGAAGCATCTCATGTGCATTTAGGTCGCGAGTGGGATACCCGTGTCCGAGTGGGACCTGCTCGAAGGACCACATTTCCAGCACTTTTTTCTTTCTCCTAGCCTTTTATTCTACCAAATTGCCTCCTAACCCACATCACAATTTTCTTTTCATTAGTTAGTTAATAAAAAAATTTAAAAAATTGTTAAAATCTCATTTCATATTTTAAAATAAAAATAAAAAATCAATGGTATTTATCTTAATATTACTATGATTTTCATCTAATAGTGTGGATCTATTCAATCATGTTTTTATGGGTATCAGTATTTTATCATTGAAATATACTTTTATAAAAAGCTTCAAGACAAAAAACTACAATAAAGAAATTGCAAAAGACTGGGTTTGGCCTCTAACGTCAATCAAATAATCAAGAAGGGCAAAAGAGCAAAAACAACTTTAAAAAAAAGTGTAGTAGTAGTAGTAATTAAAAAAAGGAAAAAAAAAAAAAAAAAGAGAGACCAAAACACAAAGGTATTCTGAGCCAATAGATTCACTTGCACGGAATCCTGAAACCCCCGCCGTGGTTTGCACTTCTTTCCCTGCATTTCCTCTCCTCTCTCTTATTTCCTTCACCAACCTCTCTTTATAACCACCTCTTCTCCTCTCCACTTTAAGTCCCTAAGCCGCCTTCTTTCAAATACCGTTCCAATTCCTCTCTCTCTCTCTCTCTCTCTCTCGAATCCTCTTTTTTCCTTTCTTCTGTTGTGTGAAGAAACGCAGACCGATATTAAAATGGAATCAACAAAAGCAGCAGCGAAAAGGCATTGTTTTATTGAAGAAGATGATGGGCTTGCTTCGATTGTAGATATGGAACCTGGTTTTTCGGGGAACCATAACTACCCTTTGGTTTCTAGGCCACTTTATTACGCTTCTTCGTCTTCTATTCAGAGAAGTGGTAGTTTCAGAAACGTTTCATCGGGTTATGTGTCTTCTCCTAGATCTGGAAATATGAGGTTTTATGATGCTTCTAGATTTTGTGAAGAGCCTCACCAACCCCATTTCTTGGATGCTTGTTTTCGTTGCAAGAAGCCTCTTGGTGAGAACAGAGACATCTTCATGTACAGGTTAGTCTTTGCTGATGTATTTTTATGTTGTATCTTCTAGAARTCTAGGTTTCAAGAGCCATTCTCTATTATGAAGGGTTTTCCTCATAGTTCGAGTTAAAAGATTCGTCTTTCAAACACAACAAGAATATTGACGATGGAAGAGGACTTATGATTTCCTCAAAAAGTTGAATCTTGTACATTTTGGGGTCTTATTTTCTCTGATTATAGTGAAAAGGGAATTGATTTTTCTTATGTTTGTCTCTTTTGGTTATGGTTCGAGTGCCGAGTCTTATGTTGTTGTTCTATTCTTTTGATCTTCAGAGGAGATACTCCATTCTGCAGTGAAGAGTGCAGACAAGAACAGATAGAGATTGATGAAGCGAAAGAGAAGAGCCTGAACCTCTCTGCTTCCATGACAGCCTTGAGGAAAAAGGAGCAAAGAAAATCCTCCGCTTCAAACAAAGCCTCTCAAGGCTGCGCTATTCGTACAAGTACAGTTGCTGCTGCTTGAGCTGGACTCAAGGATCTCCTACTGATAAAAGCCTGATATTGTTACTATAAAAGAACAATGTTTTCTCCTCAACCTTATAAATCACTAATCAAAATACCCCAGAAAAAGCCGGAAAAAATTGAGTAAAATTTCAAGGGCCTTGTCATAGAGGACAAAAAGACGAAGAAGAGTAGAAAAAGGGGATTTTTTTTTTTTTTTTTTTTTTTTGAGGTGGGGGTGGGGGTGGCGCTGGTTTTGCCTGCTAGACCTCGTAAATGTTGATGTGAGGGAGGCCTATTTTGGCTTGGTGTGACTGTGAATGAAGCTGCGGTGGCTCTTTTTTTGGTGTTGTGCCAAAGTTTCTCAGTTTCTCTTTTGGGGCTTTAACCATTGTAGCAATGATAAAGCTTAGAGGCATCAAGTATGGTACAATGACTCGAGATTTTCTTTTGTTCCCCGAGACTTTTCCCCTTTTCTTTCTCCCAAATTTGAAATGAAGCTGATGTGTGTCTTTTTGAGCCATGTAAGTAAGAAAGTAAGGAGAATTTCCTGGCAAGCTGGAGGCAAAGTGGTCTACAAGTGGGTTCAAACGAAGAACTCAAGTACTTTATGTGAAAATTGGGAAAGTTGAAGCGAAAAGGAGTACACCACCATCCGGGTATTGCTCTTTCGGCCGGAAATGGAGCGGGCCATGTCTCTAGTTCGTGGTTGCAACTCCATTAGTCCTTTTTCCAGAAGAATCCAGTAGGGACTGCCCTGATAAATACAAAGCAATATAGTTTATCAATGCCATAACTTCCGATGTGTTAGAGAAAATGTACTGATTTCATAATTAATTATCTTTGATCATGCAATAGAGTTTGAGTTTGAATTTAACTAGTTTTATCGATTAACAATTGAGTGCTTATTCGGATATCGCGGCTGGCTGTTCCAAATATTACTAGGTAAAAGAAAGGTCTCAGGAGGAAATGATTGAATTCTGAGTTTTGTAACAAGTAAGAATAGAAGAGAAGCGAATAGAAAATACATGGCGAGAAGACATTAGGATAAACGAGGATGTGGACCGAGCTTATACTTACTTCAGTAAGAAGTAATTTTAACCAATTAAGTCACAAATCAACTTGGTCCAACCCAAGCAACCCTCAGCAGGCCAAGGACATATAGAATGAGTTAGTCGAGGTCGGCGACATTTTAATGGCCTAGGCCTAGGCCTAGCCTAGCCAAAACTAGCCTCGGCCCAACCACAAATTTCCAATCAAATTTGGCCAGAGGTCGAGCTAAAAATTTTGAATTCCTTGTCTTTTTTGCAATATCACTAACACCCTGACACAACTTTCTAGCTAAAAGGACTCAGGAATTGATGCAGAGAGTTCACTGTGGATGAGATAGACTAGTACTTGGACATGGCATTTTGGTTTTCTCCGGCAAGAGAATCGTCGCTCGGAGTGGGTAAGCGGGAAGGTGCGTCAGTTGGAGAGTGAAGAAGAGTAAATTCATTTTTAGTCAATGTTCAGCCTTTTGATTCTATTTTGTCGGAAAATATCGTCAAGTAGTGCGACATTTATCGTTTCTGGATGATTTGAACCTTTACGAAGAATAAAAATTTTGGAAATGGGGAAACCTGATTATTCGGTGAATCTATGATTTCTTCCACCATTACAGTTCTGCAAGGGTAGCTGAAGAACAACTAGAGTTTACCCGGTAGAGATGTATAAATGTTGGAGTGCTCAATGCATAAACCCTTCTCTCATTGCGACAACATTATATTTTCCTCTCCTGGCATTGGCAAAGAGTAAAATTTTCCAAGTATTGAATTTCAATCCCGGTCTAAAATATATTACAAAGTTCATTTTTTCGTAGGAAGTAAATTAAGATGTTTAATTAGAAATATACAAATATTTAAATATAATGTTTATTTAGACATATATCAATGTTTTGCAATATTTATACAAATAGGCAATGTTTTTTGTTTTTTTATAGAATATTATGATGTTTCTTTAAAAAAATAAAATATTATTACATATCCTGATTATTGAGCATGCGACCTACTAACATAACTAAAATCTTCATGTTCAAGGACTTAAAATTTAAATCAAAGTTTCAATTTTTAATAATCCAAACGTAGATCCTGGTATCATTTTGATCCCTATAGTCTTGTAGCTGCAATCTTAAACATGATTTCTTAACTAAACAAATAAAGGTCTCATATTTTTATTTTGCATACAAAAGATTTGTAAAAAAATTACTTTAGTACAAAAAGAGACGAGCACAAGAAGATAACGTGTTCTTATGTGTTGTAATTAGAGCAGGAATGACGAAGAGAAAGTATTATAGTTCAGGAAGGAAAAGAAGGATAAGTCGTGAGTAAAATCATAAAGAAATTYTTATTATTATTATTATCAAATGTGGTTAAATCTTGAATTTCAAGGATGATAAAACAATTCACATATATAATTATTTGCAACAATATAAACATTATGAACATTTTTTTACAAAAAAATTATGTATTATATTTGAAAATTAGGATATTACATTTAATAATTCTCTTATATTTTCTTTGTGCTTTCTTCA